>OZ014454.1:5152430-5540362 GCA_963966035.1 Acleris laterana | reverse complement strand
CTAGCCTGCTTTGACGCATTAGTTTGACATCGTGATTGTTTGTATTACCAGGTTTCTCCCACGCAATGGCACGAAGCCAGCACCGGAGTGGCTCGACGGGAACTGCTCCTGTTGGCTGCGCGGTCGTTGGCCGGCTCCTACAAGAGACTATTGGCGGTGTCGGCGGCCGAAGAAGTATGGTATGTATTTTTGTCCAGGAATAAGGGTTTTGATCTTTTGGTTGTCACTTCAGGGTTCACTTCGCGGTTTAGGGCCTAGCCAGAATTTCGCTAATAATACGGTTTCGCGCAAGTGTGTTACCGGCCTTAGGATTGAGTGGTGATTACCCTGGGGTATCAACCTATTGGTGAAGTATGAAATGAAATATTTTTCTATCTTTCTTTAATAAATATATACCCTATAAATACCCTAGAGAAATGGGTGGAAGTTGCTTATCTCATGTGAAATAAAACAAAGGCTTAAAGTTACGACTGATAATTTACCACTTGTCATAAGGACGTTAGGAATTTTAAACTCCTTGCACCAAATTTCGAATATTTCGCTTGTGTCTTTAACCACAGAATACAACAGAACACTCATAATTGTATTTTGTTTCAGAATAACGGAATGCGCAGCGGAATCTTTTGTTGACTGATAAATATTATAATATATACATTGAATGTAATATCCTACTTAAATTCCTACAAACACTGTAGATATTCTATCGATAGATTAAATAGTTAAGCATACCATAAATGGTATCTAGAATAAGCGTACATTATGTAAAGCCAAGGTTGCCTAAGGTGGACCGCGACGCAGCGTTGTTTACCAGCATCATAACATAACTCCTAAAATTAACGCTATAAAGAGCCTTAAAGAAAGGACTTTCTATTCCTTAATATTTATGTCAAGTGTTTCAAGACCTTTCTTAAGTTTCTCAATACAGTAACACCACAAATATAAGTTACGTCGGCAATCTTCGTCCACGCTGACAGATGCCGACTTATGCCGAAGATACACGAACGTAAACATCAATTCAATACAGACCTTGTTGTGTTACAGATAAGGTAGATTGTGCAATGACAGCTAAACTCGAATGACAACTGACACGCTGCTAAATAAAATGGCGTCGACGCAATGGCTGCCCAACATTTGACCAATGCCGTCGAAGATTTCCCCCGCGCGACCGCACTACCTCGCGCCTTCGAAAACACTGCGCAGGCACATCGTTGTAACTTATATATTTTGTGGTACTACTGTTCCTACCCATAACTGTTATATCGTCATACTATTGTTGAAGGAGTTAACTGCTAGCGGTGCCGTTAGCGCTTTGTGTGGCACTATTTAGCGGTGCTCCGCTACCGCGTCTGTGTTCGGAGGTTTAAGTATTTTTAAGTAAGGGCTTACAGCACAAACTTTCGATGTAATATCTATAGTGTTCGGTCTTAATTCAGAATTGAATATTGATAGCATAATATATGTATAACAAACAATTAATATAGGCATAAATATAAGATTGTACATTAATTATATATGATATAAGAATAAAGGTGTACTGCCGTTTCGGCGACATATATTTCGACTTATATCATTTCCCAATTAACTTATCGCAGTACTTTTATTTGGTAAATCTTTAGCTCATTATTATTTTGCAATTTTCATTTGGTATATTATCATTATCATATTCATATCATATTATCATTTAGCAAAATAATACATACCAAGTTCCTCTTTGGCAAATTGAAGTGATAAAAAAAAATCTTATTGATCCCAAATTGCTTACTAATTTATCCCATACTTCACAAATTCAAGGCTCGGTTAGAGTTGTGTCGTTTCAAGGTTGTCTATAAGTTGTATCTTTTTCCCTTCTCAATTAGGAAAGAAGCTATATGCCATACTTTATTTTGGGAAAAGTATGTTATGCCAAGTGGTACACAAAAGATAAATGGCATATTGAAAAATTAACAAGTAAATATTAGTTAAACAAGAGTTTGCGAAAACTTATTGTGCAAAGATTTGTTTTCCCAAATGATCATTAGCCAAAATGAAAATATGTTAAATAGTTTGGGAAGTGATACTTTGGGATAAAATTTTCGCCGTTTCATTTGTAAACCAAGAGTACAGTGCAACCATTTTCTTAACACCGATCGGCAATCTTCGTTTATATATGACGCACGAGTGACAAATATACTGTCAGTTGCGAGTGCAAGCGTGACAGCGATAGCCAGCCCAGCGGTATTAAGAAGCTAGGAATACTTTAAACGTTATGTGAAAATAAATTTTATGTTGGGCCCATAACAGCTTTTTATTTCCGAGTCCCGCATGTAGCTTTAAAAAATGTTATGCTCTGACTAAGAGCCTGTGCACACTAGCGTTTTTGCCGGCAGTTTCTCGGCGGAGCGGGATCGCGACCGGAACGGGGCGGGCACGATACCGGAACGCGGCGTGATTATATTAACAACTGCAACACGCGGCATGTCTGTAGAACTCCGGGGTGTTCCGTTAGTTTTGGACGGTTTTCGAGAAGTTTGAAAATAAATCAAAGTATTACTGTGTCCGAGATAGGTAAATTCAGCTAAATAATAAGCAGCGGAAGTGATTTGTATTTGCTGGGTTGCGTGCGAATTTTTACGAATTTATGCGACAGGAAAGTATAGAGTAGGCGCTTTTGATCTACTCAGGGCTTGCGTATTGTTAAATTGCTGCGATAAACATCGTGCGATCGTTCAGCGAATCGGTAAGTAGCATGCGTAATAACTAAAAATATAATTTAAAGTCGCTAATTTTATTCCCAGACTAGTTACGTTAGACTTCTTTCGGTATTTTTTGTACTCACGCTACCTTAACATAGTTCCACGGTGTATACATCTCCCTTTGAAACGAAAGTCGCAAAGGTTGACCCCAAATTAAATTTAAGGTTATATCGAGAAACGCTACGAGACTAATAGGCGTTACTGTTCTATGACACGCATGCATAAATCAACCTTAGGGTGGCAGAGCTATATTTAGGCCGACTGTACCTAGATGAGGGGCTATTATCTTTAATTTGACTCAATTGTGTTAGTTTAATGTCTACTAAAGTACATTAATAAAAACTAACTAAAACCTAAAACAGTTGAGTCAAATTAAAGAGTGTGAAATGTTCACATAATTTCGAGGGTGTGGACAACTGGGATTTTTTTCCCAGTTGTCCACAGTGTGGATAAAGGGGTGTGGACAACTGGGAATAGCCCCCAATTTGCTTTAAAATAAGATTGATCAAACATGTACGAGCACTCAAGTGGATAAGTATGTTTGTCGTTATCTTCCATATTACACGAAGAAGAAGAAGAAGAAAGCGGAGTTAATTTGGACCTAACTATCCTTTGGTTTCTGCTCGAGACTTCTCGAACTCGAGACAACTCGAGTTTCGCCTCCATTCGAGACGAGAAACAAATAGCCGATTCTCGAGACTCTCGAGTTCCGGCGAACACGAAATAAGGGCTAAAGTCAGGCTGGCCATTTTGCCGCTTTAACAATGATGATGACCGTCTCTCTCTTGAGAGAGTACATAAGTATAAGTACTTAGGCACGTGGCTCACGGAAAACTGGGATAGTGAGTTGGAAATAAGAACCCGTGTGGAGATTGCTCGTAGTGCCTTCAATACTATGAGATCTGTATTGTGCTGCCGAAGTTTAAAGATCAGCTTGCGTACCCGACTATTGCACTGCTACGTTTGGCCTATAGTTCTGTACGGATGCGAGTCTTGGACAATTAAAGAAGATCTCAGGAAACGTATCGAAGCATTTGAAATGTGGGCATACAGGCGTATGTTGAGAATAAGCTGGACGCACAAAGTCACAAATGTGGAGGTTCTGCGGCGAGCTAAGCAGAAACGGGAACTTTTGTCTGTCATTAAGAGGCGAAAAACTGCATATCTCGGTCACGTGCTTAGGCATGATAGATATGGCCTTTTGCAACTTATAATGATGGGCAAGGTGGCCGGTAAACGGCGAGTTGGTCGGAGAAAAAAGTCGTGGCTCCGCAACATCCGAGAGTGGACTGGAATAGCGAGCTCATCTGAATTGTTTCGACTCGCTAAGGACAGACAACAATTCCAGAAGTTAGTAGCCGACCTTCACAAGTTGGAGAGGCACTTGAAGAAGAAGATGACCGTCAAGCCCACTTCTACAGAAAACGGGCGTGTTTTCAATCTGGCTGGAAACATAGTAACCAAGATAAGAATTCGACTTTCGGACAAATTGATTTACGCTTTAAAATTCTCAAAGGCGGTTTTTTAAGACAAAAATAACTTTTTTGTTATTACTGACTGAATTACACCTGTTCCTGCCTGTGCCTGTGTGCCTGTTCTAATAACACACTCGTTAGTTTTGACTATAATTATTGATTTTGTTCCTATTTTGCTTTTGTTTCGTTTTGTTTATATTAATTTAATATTTATAATGTATGTATCACCTTCCGTGTTTTCACCGAGCGGCCCCAACGAAAGACCAGCATTGGCTTCACAGCCTGCAGCACATGCTGAGTTGGGACCGTTTCGCAACATTAGCACATGTCATCTCATTTTCTTCATTTTTATTGTTACTTCTTTTTTTCGTTGTGTGTTATTATTGTGAATAAATGTTTTACTTACTTACTTGCTTAATTATAAAAATGATTAACACTCACCCATGAATAGTCATACAAATGATTAATATATATCTCACTTAGATCATTAAAATAGGTAATGTTAAATTTGCTTGCTAAAAGTCCTGACGAGAGTTGTGGTTAAAAAAAAACAGTTTTTTTACTTTTTTTTCATTTTATTTTCATCAATAATTTACAATTTCTTACCAAAGGCTCGAGAGTCGAGACAACTCGAGAAATTGGTGTCGAGAATTCTCGAAACTCGAGAAAAAAAATGAGGCGAGAAACCAGAAACCCTAGTCCTATCCCACCAAGGACCTAACCTATATGTGTGGCAAGTTTCATCCCGATCCGTTCAGTGGATGATGCATGTTTGAGTAACACACATCCAAACTTTATCTATACTAAGTATACATACTATTATAAAGCTGAAGAGTTTGTTTGTTTGTTTGGTTGAACGTGCTAATCTCAGGAATTTCTGGTAAGATTTAAAAAAATCTTTCAGTGTTAGATAGCCCATTTATCGAGGAATGCTATAGGCTATATATCATACATAAACCGAAGCAAAGCGAGTAATTTATAATGTTAGTAAGATAAGATTATTTATATTTCAGCAAAAAAAGAAAATCTTCGTCATGAAACTCGCCGCTGTATTCGCTGCTGTCCTGGCCGTGGCTGCCGCTGCGCCGACCACCTGCTGGAATCTCCACGACCTGTCCATCGCCGCCGAGCACCCCGGCACCCCCGCCCACCTCCGGCCGTACCTCGAGCAAGCACTCAACGAGCTCATGCTGGCCATTTTCACCGGCCAGCATGAGGTAGGTTCTTGTCCAAACTCCACTTCAATGAAGTTTCAACCTTAACTCAAATTAGCTCTTCAAACGGGTACTTCATGGCACACATTCATATCGTTTTGAAGAAAAACTATTTATAGTGGTTGGGTGTTAAATTGCTTTATAATCAGAAAGGACGATAAATGGTTTAATCGACAAGAAAGAATCTTTGAAAGATTTGTCTGAAGACGCAAACGGGAAATAATGCTGCAATAAAGATTTTGAATTCGAATTTGAATGCTGTTGGTTTGGTTTGTTTAGGTCTGAATATGTTTGTGGAGACGTGTAAAGCTACAACGCTCACGCTATGCATGTTTAAAGACAAAGCCCTGGACCTTTGTAAGTAACAACCTTATCTGCAAGGCCACGGAAATATTTCTGATCAGTTTGATAATGATTACACAATGACTATGCCGTCTTATGAAGAAAAGAACCAGCCAACAATTGATTGGTCCAGCACATTTATCTCATTCTTGCTTTCGTAATTGTAAAGCATATTAACTTAAACTTGACGCATATTCATTCATGCGTAAGTAAGATGTAAAACGTTATTGAATGAAGATGCATCAAGTTAAGGTTGATAAGCACTATTCCGACCCCTGACAATAATACATAACAATCACATGTAGAACCTGAATATTCTGAATCCTCAGGGCCCCGTCACCATCGATACCCCCGACGGCCTGCTGTCCGTCGAAGAAGCGGCCCCCATCCCCGGCGCGGTGAAGCCCGCTCAGCGACCCCTCGTGCCCTTATCTGGCTCCGGCCCCAAGGTCCCCGAGCACAACATCACGCGCCTGTGTCCCCCGAAGCCAACCCCATCAACCTCGTCGCCGCACCTCACCCCCGTAGCCGTCGCTGGAGCCGAGCCGGGAACCCTCGTCTAAACGATTATTGATTTGCAGAGCAATACAATAAATTATTATTATTCAATCACTTTATTTTATTCATTGACCAGAAACTGCATGACGACATTTAGAAAGGCACTGCATGTAAATTTCAAAGTCTATCAAGATTTTGTTCTGTTTTAAGGAAACAATTTGACTAAACAAGTGGCGATCGCTTGTATAAATGGCCTGGCTAAAATCTTTATTCGGTTGCTGAGTAAGTATGTAGTTGAATTAAAATCAGTAACTCTGTGTGACGTATGTAAGCACTCTTTGTCCTCTTTCATGTCCAGGATGGTGTTGGGACGGTCGCCCACCTGGCGCACCAGGGACGCGCCGCGTTAACACATGACCGTGTCCATATGCTCACGATAACAATGTCCAAATATAAAAAAAAAACGGTAATAATACTACTACGGTACTAATTCCACCCATTAGATAAGGTTCGCGAGTGATACATTACACCGAAATATTACAAGTCAGTCGCCACCTTTATATTGACTGATACTCGTAAATACTACAACACTCCTTAAATTCGTACAAACACTGCAATCGATAAATAAACTAGAGCATACCATAAATTGAATCTAGCATACCTACCATAAATTGTATCTAAGTACAAGCGTACATATTTGTAAAGTCCATTTATGTCTAATGGCTTACAATTTTATAGTACATTATACACAGAGGGGATAAATAACTGTTTTATGTCATGGGCGCGATATTGTATCCTGAGCCAATAAGGGACTCCAGATTTAACTCCCGAGCGTAGCGAGGGAATTAAAACGGAGTCCTGAGTGCAGCGAGGGATTTAAGCTCGCCCAAGACTAAAACAGCTTTATATCTCGTAAGCCCACGTCAAATTTCGTTAGTTTGAAAAATTATCTTATGTCAGTCAACTAAAATCAAAAGTCACTTTGACAAATGTCCTAAGTATATGTAGGACTTTGGGCCTTACGAGGATATGGCTTCTAGTGGCTAGTTCAATGTTTAAATAAGTGTTTTTTGCTGAAGGTAACAATTTTTCATACGAATTCAAATCTCATTACTAACCCGCTGAAAAACTTAAACAAAATATGAATGGGAAAAATAAGAAAAATCAGATTAAAATGATCAATATCTCCGAAACTAGTAAATATCGCTGAACATACATAGGGGTTAAATCGATAGCTTTTTAACTGGTTTATCAGCTCTAGACGGGTTGACGTCGGTTTATGGTACACCCTGTATATGACAGTCGTTTTACTAGCCCCAATAATGGAAGGAATAAGTCGAATGAAGGTATATACACGTATATCTGTAGAGTAAATATAGGATTAGTGTTTGAATAGGGATTAGTCCAAAAACAATCATGACTCTTGGCGTTAAAATATAAGCTTTCTAAAAATGTGCAAATGTTGTCCACTTTAGTACAGGTTTGAAATAATCAGCTTATTAAACGAACGATGTGAATTTAATTCGGAAAGCTCCTTGTTTGTTTTCTCGACATTAAAAACATTACATTCGTCGGGCTTTGGTTAAATCTAATGTGCCATATGGGTTTGACCTACTAGGGTCTCAATTGCCCGAATGGTAAGCGGCCAGACGGCTTAGCGGTCGTTCTGTGGGTTAGGGGCAGTAGTCTCCTGTGGGATGTAACGTGCTTAGCCACACTATAGGAGCGCAGATGCCGCTGCTGAAGGTGCTGCATGGCTCAAGCACTCCGGATACTCGCAGCTCAAGCCGGTGTATGAGTTTTTTCTGGTATAGATGAATTAGCGTGGAATTGCATTGTAGTGGTATTGTGTGTTTATAGGCATTCTATATTTGAAATTTCCCTTTTCCCGTACTATCAGCATAAAAAGAGGTTTGTAATAAAATAATTATATTTAAGAAGAAAATTCAAAAATAATGTCAGTGTCAAATTCTAAATATTATTTACGTTGTGCGTATATTTTAACGGATGATTTTATTGTATTGAATTTAGCAACTGAAAGAATTAATACTATTACTGCTGAGGACTGGGAAAATATTTGTCACCATGTCGAAAGTGAAGAATATAAATATACATGTCAAGAAGGGGAAATGGATCGAATTACAGATCATAATATTATTATCAATACTTGTGACAGCACTACAGCTCAGATGAAGAATTAAATAATAGGGAATGAAAACAAAAAAGACTGAATATTGTTTTACTTGTTAAGAAGAGAAATATGATAAGAGAGAGTATGTAATTTCATTAAATTAGGGGAAATACTTACGTTATTCTACTTTTCATGCGAACCGTACAACCACTACAAATGCAATTCCACGCTCTCGCTAATTCATCTATAGCGGTAGAGATCAGTGTTCCTTGGTTGCAATTGAGGGATAGGGGATGTGATTTCTGGTCCGGTTTTGTAACACTCCATACCCGAGGCTTAACAGAATCGAATAAAATTTCCTACGTTGTGTAATTAATTAAATTGGCCAAAATTTAAAACATGTGATCGTCTAGATTTTTTTTTAAATAAAATAAAACTAAATTAGGACCCTCTACGTTGTGTAAAAGAATGTTATAACCAGAATTAACCTTAACTATTTTGATCAATAAACAAGCTATAAACACAGAAACAATACAATCAAGATAACACAAAATAAACAAACGGAAGTTATAAAATGGAAACGACTCACCGATAATCTTTCTAGATACCTGAACACCCAGGAATTGGAGTATCGAATACCCCACCGCTACTGCTCGTGAGGCCTCCGTATGCGTATTATTTAAATGCACTTTCAAATAGTTATAAAATAAAATAATATTCCCTACCTGTATGTGTAAGTAATACTCGTACAATATAATATTTGTCTACCTAACCCCAACCGGGTTACGAGATCGTATAAAGCAAGAACTTCAATGACCTTAACTTCAAATTTACTTCTTTAAGTAATTGGAATAATTAATTGAACAAGAAAATTAAAATCAAATTGGAACACTTTGGATGGGGTCTGATCTCACTAACACTACCGGTCATGCTATCGCTACCTAAATTCCTAAGTAAATTACCCAGTATAAATATATTTAAGCACGCTCATGCAATTATGTTTATACTATGCTCTTAAAACTATGATTTTACGCGTCCCTAATCCGAATTACGCAGCCGCGGTTTGTGACGACGACTAGGGGGTGTTGTCGGCGTGTTCAAGATAGTCTGAATATCATTGAGATGAGTTTAACAATTACTGAAGTTAACCCCATAACAAAGGTTACAATATTGACCAAACTTCACACTAGGCAGTTAGCCCGGGAATTGTTTATAGCCTGTACCTCAGGGCTACTCGTAAAGGTTATAAACACCTAAATGACCCAGGTCTTGAGTGAATACCTAGTGCCCGTGTAGTGGTGTGACGTTATCAGTGTGTTAGCTAATGCAAGTGGATTGAATTTAAATAGTGGTAAAGAAATGAAATGGCAAAAGATGAATTCCTAGAGCTTGCAGTGGAATTAGACAACCAGACTCGCAAGACGTTCAAGCCGCTATCTGGGCTGATCCCACGTGTGATGCTTGTAAGGGTTTAGATTAAATGAATGTATAGTTAACCACAAAAATAGTTTTTTGTTAATAATCCTTAGCTCGTCACAAACATGGAACAAGAACTTATTTAATAAAGCGCTACATCACACTCAATAAAACAAAGGTAAAGCAGATTAAAGATAATGAGTGAGATAGGACTGCTCTTCCCTCTATTTCATAAAGTCTGAAATAACAAAGCTCATAATAAATTAAGCAAGCATAAAAAAAAAGTTAGTAATACCTATTCTATTTACCTAATCTAATTTATCCACAAGATGAGATTAAATGATACCTAACGTAAACCTTCCCTTGATAACTAATTGTTTAGACGACTTGTAGAAACTACTGACCCTACAAGTAATATCAAAAGACACAAAATACTAAAAAATCATTCGCCCCTAATACTGTAAATACATAAAATTAAAACTTACATAATAGACACATTTAACTAATGACATTAATGAAACTAAATCGAAATACTTATCTATCTCGACTAAATAAAATATTCTAACCACAAACACAAATTGTCTTTAAACTTAAATGTCCATAAGTACTCTTTTCACAAAACTAAAACACTGAATCTAGTTTTAAACATTTAACAAAAAAAAGTGAGACTTAGGTTTAACCGTATGCGTTACGATACAACTCTCGATGTCTCAGGTTCGCGTCCCGGGGATAACTACTCAGTCTATATCATCTATGTTTCCCAAGTTTCAAATCATCCCTACTTCTTACAACTGACGCTATCCTAATTAACCAATCAGAGTTAAGTCCAGCCAAACATTCTTTTCACACGCAACTTTAAGCACAAAAAATATGCAAACGCCAAGTGGGTGATAAATACTAAACACTTGTGTGATTTGTTCGTTATTGCCACAAAAACAGGTCATAAAGTTACACAATTTATATTGACATAATAAGTAGTGTTCAAGTGATTTTTTTTACAAAAGTTGTCTCGCTTAGATTTGTTTTGGCGCCACTACAAAAAAAATATAGATAGGTATTATTTATTTTATTAACGGTTGATACAAGCGTGTTACAGTTCGCCCCTTTGATTTTGAGAAATTAAGCGCTAGAAGAGTGTTAAATTTTGAGAAATCAACAATAAGATATCCTTACTATTTATTTAATAATATAAAAATAAGTTTACCTATCTTTAATTTAAAATGTTGTATTTTATTATTTATATTTAATTATTTAATTTCACGCCCCTAGCTCTGAGTAATGTTGGTTGATATTCTTAACGACACTCGCAAATATTCTCGCTATAATGTCAGTAGGTACTTAATGAAACTAACTTTTTTTTAAATTACTATTTAAACGAATGTCAAAACTACCTTTTTACTATTCAAGTTTTTTTTTTTTTTTTTATGTTTTTGCATCCCTATACAAACATACTTAGTACACATACTTATGACAGACGAACAAACATACTTACACATTTATCAACTTAAGGTGCCCTGATTGAGTACCGTTGCAAAGATAAGACAGGTCAAATATTAAAAATAACAATTTGCAAACAACAGTCAAATAATAAAAAAAACTTACTCTGCAATCGAACTAGCATGTCACTACTTTAAGTATAAATATAATTTAATACGGTAATTTAGTACTTTTGTAAATAGCACTCCCACTCCATACATTTTTCCTTTTACCAACTAAATAATTCACAGAAATCGAATCCGTGTTTTTTTTTTTTTTTTGTAGGCTTTTAATACCATTAATTTTAGCTAAATATAACCCACATACCACAACATTCATTTAAAAACGACAAATTAGCAATCAACTTTAACGCACATTAGATAACTGTTAAGTTATTCAGAGTTCTTTAACATGGGAACTATATTTTGCGCTATGTTCATGCACTTTTATTATAACCTTGATTGCACCAACAATAAAAATAATGCACGGAAATCGAATCCGTGACAACCCTGCAATGGTATCACTATATCGTTTCATATTTTTCAAAAACGACGCCCCTAGCTATAAAAATATCAATATAGTACTTAACAATTAAATTTGCAACACACAAGATGTTGAAGTTATGTTTTAATTCTAACATCAATAAGAAAAACTTATAAGACACTCTCTTTATAGTTTTAATTTCATATACTTGTCACGCCAGTTGCATAATTTACGGTAATCGAAACCGTATTCAAAACACAAGCTCTAAATAATTATTAAAATTATTCCAGATTTGCGCCCCTAATCTAATACATACTAAAAGCAAAAATAGCCCCGAACTAAATTATTACGCAGGAAATCGAACCCACGATTAAAACCTTCAATAACTCCAACTAAGTACCTAATAACTACATAAATGAACTATTTATATTTTTGCAGGAGTCGAACCTACAATTACAACTTGATTGTAGCACGATAAATCTCTGACTAACAAAGCTTTCATTTATTTTCATTCAACAAGCATCTTCGTAGGAATCGAACCTACGATTATAACATACACCTAATTAGAAATATGTAACTTAGATAAAACGTCTCATACATCAACCACGAATGAGAATCGAACCCACAACTCTAATGAGTCATAAAGTACCTTTATTAGCAATTCCTACTAGAAATGCTCACTACCGTTATAATTTTCTAACAAGTGATAAGATAATCCTCATTAGACTGTTCTTTATTAACAGTTCCTAATAGAAATGCTCACTACCGTTATAAATTTTCTAACAAGTGATAAAATAATTCTCATTAGGCTGTTAAAACTATCAAAACAACCTTTTTAAGTCATAGTAACCCGAGTTCTTTTAAATAAGTATTTGAATAAAACTTATTCAAATTTGAATGACTTATATCCTGGTCACACGGCATCAACTGTAACACTCCATACCCGAGGCTTAACAGAATCGAATAAAATTTCCTACGTTGTGTAATTAATTAAATTGGCCAAAATTTAAAACATGTGATCGTCTAGATTTTTTTTTAAATAAAATAAAACTAAATTAGGACCCTCTACGTTGTGTAAAAGAATGTTATAACCAGAATTAACCTTAACTATTTTGATCAATAAACAAGCTATAAACACAGAAACAATACAATCAAGATAACACAAAATAAACAAACGGAAGTTATAAAATGGAAACGACTCACCGATAATCTTTCTAGATACCTGAACACCCAGGAATTGGAGTATCGAATACCCCACCGCTACTGCTCGTGAGGCCTCCGTATGCGTATTATTTAAATGCACTTTCAAATAGTTATAAAATAAAATAATATTCCCTACCTGTATGTGTAAGTAATACTCGTACAATATAATATTTGTCTACCTAACCCCAACCGGGTTACGAGATCGTATAAAGCAAGAACTTCAATGACCTTAACTTCAAATTTACTTCTTTAAGTAATTGGAATAATTAATTGAACAAGAAAATTAAAATCAAATTGGAACACTTTGGATGGGGTCTGATCTCACTAACACTACCGGTCATGCTATCGCTACCTAAATTCCTAAGTAAATTACCCAGTATAAATATATTTAAGCACGCTCATGCAATTATGTTTATACTATGCTCTTAAAACTATGATTTTACGCGTCCCTAATCCGAATTACGCAGCCGCGGTTTGTGACGACGACTAGGGGGTGTTGTCGGCGTGTTCAAGATAGTCTGAATATCATTGAGATGAGTTTAACAATTACTGAAGTTAACCCCATAACAAAGGTTACAATATTGACCAAACTTCACACTAGGCAGTTAGCCCGGGAATTGTTTATAGCCTGTACCTCAGGGCTACTCGTAAAGGTTATAAACACCTAAATGACCCAGGTCTTGAGTGAATACCTAGTGCCCGTGTAGTGGTGTGACGTTATCAGTGTGTTAGCTAATGCAAGTGGATTGAATTTAAATAGTGGTAAAGAAATGAAATGGCAAAAGATGAATTCCTAGAGCTTGCAGTGGAATTAGACAACCAGACTCGCAAGACGTTCAAGCCGCTATCTGGGCTGATCCCACGTGTGATGCTTGTAAGGGTTTAGATTAAATGAATGTATAGTTAACCACAAAAATAGTTTTTTGTTAATAATCCTTAGCTCGTCACAAACATGGAACAAGAACTTATTTAATAAAGCGCTACATCACACTCAATAAAACAAAGGTAAAGCAGATTAAAGATAATGAGTGAGATAGGACTGCTCTTCCCTCTATTTCATAAAGTCTGAAATAACAAAGCTCATAATAAATTAAGCAAGCATAAAAAAAAAGTTAGTAATACCTATTCTATTTACCTAATCTAATTTATCCACAAGATGAGATTAAATGATACCTAACGTAAACCTTCCCTTGATAACTAATTGTTTAGACGACTTGTAGAAACTACTGACCCTACAAGTAATATCAAAAGACACAAAATACTAAAAAATCATTCGCCCCTAATACTGTAAATACATAAAATTAAAACTTACATAATAGACACATTTAACTAATGACATTAATGAAACTAAATCGAAATACTTATCTATCTCGACTAAATAAAATATTCTAACCACAAACACAAATTGTCTTTAAACTTAAATGTCCATAAGTACTCTTTTCACAAAACTAAAACACTGAATCTAGTTTTAAACATTTAACAAAAAAAAGTGAGACTTAGGTTTAACCGTATGCGTTACGATACAACTCTCGATGTCTCAGGTTCGCGTCCCGGGGATAACTACTCAGTCTATATCATCTATGTTTCCCAAGTTTCAAATCATCCCTACTTCTTACAACTGACGCTATCCTAATTAACCAATCAGAGTTAAGTCCAGCCAAACATTCTTTTCACACGCAACTTTAAGCACAAAAAATATGCAAACGCCAAGTGGGTGATAAATACTAAACACTTGTGTGATTTGTTCGTTATTGCCACAAAAACAGGTCATAAAGTTACACAATTTATATTGACATAATAAGTAGTGTTCAAGTGATTTTTTTTACAAAAGTTGTCTCGCTTAGATTTGTTTTGGCGCCACTACAAAAAAAATATAGATAGGTATTATTTATTTTATTAACGGTTGATACAAGCGTGTTACAGTTTGTATCTGGTAGAACATTTTTCTAATTTCGAATCTTTGAGCCAGGTGCGACCAGACCCGAAATTTCTAGATTTATTGACGAAGCATGGTGCTCGTTAATGTAAACTCTTGACGAATGGTCCAAATGGTTCGATCCCTTGACCAGCAAAGTGCCAGGACTTAACACCACGTACCATTTACCAATATCCGCTCAAGAAGAGTAAAGAGAAAGAATTTTGGAAGATTCCAAAAAAATTAAAGACACGCTTTCAACACGAGTGACAGTATTAAGTAAGCGAAATATTTGAAGTCGGTTTTAACACATGACCTAGAGCCGCAAGAGATCCCTTCTAGGTATAAGCTAGCCTCTGTATATTTTTTTTACTAAACCCAATTTATTAAACGTTTATTTATGCGGTAAAGAGTTTAAGTACATAAATACTGTTACCATGCAAAACTAAGGGCTGTCACAAAAGATCAGCAATGGTCGAAGTGGCTCACAAGGCCCATCTCAACCCCCCCAATAATAATAATAAATACCATGCAAAATAAGTACTCGTTTATTCTGATAACTTGCACCAGCACTCGGTAGCAAGACTTATCCTTCTGTAATTATGATCCTCGTGATGCAATGAGCCGTTTCATTTATAACAACAATTTAGATTATCGATTGCCAGTATTTAGTAGCTTAGTAAACATTTCCCTTATCACATGAAGATATGACGTCATACAATATTTTTTGTCTTTTTTCGGTTACGTAACGTTAACTTTTGTTGTGGCATTAAAATGTCAAAAGTTGATTGACCACTTAGGACCAATTTGTTAAGTTAACCGAGGCAGGTGGTAACTACCTAAAGGTTAAATATCGAATCGAAAATGTGACACAATTTGTTCAGATTTAACAATTGGTTACGATTTATAAACCGTTCAGTTAACTACTGATGGAAAAATTGTAGCTTGATCAGTAGTTAAAATAATTTATTTCTTAAAAATAATGGTTAGATGTCTAGGAAATGTGTTAAATTTTCTATTCTACTTATTTTAGAATGTTAGCAATTAGTTGAGTTACTGATGAAACTACGGGCCCTTGCCCGTAGTCAGCCTCCTATTATAGTCACAGTAATGCAGTACAAAATATAACCTCAAACATGGCTCAAGTACATATTTAGGTACCTACTGATTTGATAACTGTCAAATCGACCCTCTAAGGGCCGGTTTTATAAAGCTGATACCAAATTTACGACAGTAAGTATAATTTTAACGAACGGCTTGTCAAGTAGCAGTAAGTTTTACTGGTATGCGTTTTATAAATCAAATAATCGTAAACTTTGACATTCGTTATGAAACCATAGGACTGCCACAAAAGAGACTTCGATACTTAAAAATACCACCCTTTATTGCTTGATATTGTCTGTAGTTCGCCTAATTGTCTATTGTGTACCTATATATTTTTCATATATTTTTATTCTGTTGACGGTTGACATTTTCAAATTAACTTTCAACGTCAAAGTTCAGCGATAAGTAAATAAAACTAAAATAAAAAAGGACATTTTGTGTGATGGAAAGCCAAACAAAGGTATGTAACTTTTGCGTTTTGGAAACTAAGAATCATTAGGGATAGCAATCACTAAGAATCATGTGTACTTAGTTTTTCTCAAAATGTATTCCTTCACCATTATGGCAAGTGGTTATTAATGATTTACTATGCACATCCTAATCCTAATAAACATTTAGGGTGCAGGCCCCGGGATCGAACCCACGGCCTCCTGTATGGGAGGCCAGCGTTTTACCAACTAGGCTACCAGTACTTATTTACTCTTGTCTTTTCTTATTGACTTAAATTTACGCTTGTCTTGCAGAGGAAACGGAGCCGACAATTTTCCCACGACGAGACTACTCGTCTGCTATGTTTCGTAGAAGACGAACAGATATTAACGTCCAAAAAAACGGATGTAGCGACGAACTCTGCAAAAGACGAAGCATGGAAAAGGCTGTGCACAAAGTTTAATGCCGTCGGCACATATCCTAGAGAACTAAATGCGTTACGTCTGAAATGGGACAATTTGAAAAAGGCAGCAAAAAAAAGGAGCACTGCCATTACAATTAATAATAGGTTTGTACTTATAAATATAGTATGGCTATGGGACAAAAAAATCCAAAATTCCAGTAGTAATCAAGTTCTACTCAGGCGAGCCAGAGAATAACAGTTGGTAGTAGCAGTTTGATCTACCCTCTATTTTACCTTAATATAATATGTAAAATATTGATTTCCACATACAATATACTTAAAACAAAACTACTTATATTCTTTTCAGGGCGACGGGCGGTGGTCCCTCAGAAATCGTGCCAGATGCTGTTCTGGACAAAGTTATTAGTCTTACGTCAGTAAGTTGTTTCGGAGTGCCCAACGATTTTGACGATGATGCCGAAATAGTAACTAATCCGGTGCTGGACAATATAGTTATAGAAATGGCAACTGAAGAAGGGCAAAACTCAACAAGTGCAGACAGAAGTGTAGTGTTGGAGGGTGAGCCAAGCCGCTGGAAGAATTGGACTCCAGCTGAACTAAGAACACCTGTAACGAAACAGTTACACTCCACAAGCAATAAATATAAAAACAATAGAGATAAATTAATACAGTCAAAAATAGAGCGGAACAACGCAATAGCCAAATACTTTAAAGTTAAGTTACAAACACTAAAAAATAAACACAATGATATCAGTGATTCCGATTGATCAGGCCACCTGGATTTTTTAGTCCCAGCTGCAGCCATACTATAATAGTACTAACCTATGGCAGTGTTTTTTTTTTGAAGCAACTCTCATATTGTGGCATTTAGTTCTTTAGGATATGTGGCGACGGCATAAATTTGTGCACAGCCTTGTCCATGTCTGGTGTTTTGCAGCGTTCGTCGCTACATGAGTTTATTGTATATTAAATAAAACAAAATTTATATAATCTGAGTTTTAATATATATATATCTAATAAATCACAAAAAGACAATGAAGATATGTATCGCCGGCCAAGAACTTTCAAGCTGAGACCTAATCACGCCTTTGAACGACGCGAGTTTAAATGCCGCGATCGATTGTTGAAGGAGAGCGTAGAGACGAACTTTACGTTCTCCTTGCAGAAGATTGGAGCCTATTCTAGCGACTTCCCAATGGCACAACTAAACGGCACAACTGACTAAAATCTGTATCATAAATATGAGGTAGGTTTAGGTTATGTTCGTTCTTCAACAGGCCCGGAGGGCCAAAACACTCAGAAATAGGAGCTCCGTCGACTCTATTAAATTTGATTTTGAAATAGAAACCATTGGTCAGTTGTGCCACGGAGTTGTGCCTAAAGGAAAACCCGCCTATTCTTGTCTAGATCTCATTTTGTAAACATGTGTCCATGTATTTTTTTGCTTTTTCGTTTATTTTGGTTCGCAAATTCAGGGCAACTTTGTGAAGTAACCTCCAACACAGCCTTCTCTTTGACATAAAAAAAACCTTTTCTGCAATGCAGGCTTGCATCGTTCGGCAGGCATCGATGCAGGAATCGACTTCGCAGAATAGTATTGACTAGATATCGAACCTCCCGTGCCGTTGTACTCCTGAGTCGGCCTCCTCCTGGTCTGCGTAAGTTCGAACCAGTTTCTACAAACCGCTGAAGAACACGCTGTACTGTTATAGAAGCTGCCTGAAATAATTATCAATTAAGTCTCTCCTGTAACGGTCATTTGACAATGTATTACTGTCCGTATTTGCGTTAGACTCATCATTGGAAGTTTCATTCAACCTAGGATCATCCATAGCATCCATAGCATCCGAAGGGAGTTCGTCTTGTGAGAGTCTACATATGTTATGCAGTACAGCTGCTGCTACGATAACAGCTTGTGCTCTGTCCACTGACAAGCGGATTGGCAGATACAGTATTGGGAACCTTCTTTTTAAAACACCGAAACAACGTTCTATCACATTCCTCGTACGAATTTGCGACTCATTGTACAATACCTCTTCTGGAGTCCGTGGGTCGCTTAGCGGAGTCATTAAATATTTTTTTAGAGGATACCCACTATCTCCAACCAGCATGCATGATCCGAATGTGTTTTCTTCAAACTGGGATTTTATGATGCTTGCATTAAATATCATTGCGTCGTGTGAGGACCCTGGCCACTTAACAACAATATTGTTTATAATCAAATCGGCATTACAGATACACTGCACGTTGAGGGAAAAATACCCTTTTCGATTGCGAAAAACTTCCGCTTGTGGTCCACCTGGGGATTGCAATCGAATGTGCGTACAGTCAATTGCACCTATAACAGATGGAAACTTAGCGATGTTATAAAATGTTTCCTGCGTACAGTTGGAACTGCTCATTTTTATAAATTCTCCTCTTAAAGAGGTTAAAATCCTTGAGACTCGCCATACAGTTACACATGCAGTTGCTTTAGACACTCCTACAAAATCTCCAGCAGCGAGCAGCACCACGCCTATTGCATAAAATCTAAGCGTTAGCAACAGCTGAGTGATCGGCAATAAAGCTTTGTTTCTTGCTGTTGCTGGCGCTAATCGGGCTCCAATTTTCTGCAATACGAACTCTACGCTGTCCTTCGACAATCGAAAGCGGCATTTAAACTCAGCATCGTTCAAAAGGCTGCAGTAATTGGGTCTCGGCTTGAAATTTCTTGGTCGGCGATACATATTTTCACTGTCACTTGAATCAGATGTATCCAAATTATGAAACAAAAAATCATCATCACTGCTATCACTTCCTGAAGAACCAAGCATTGTTAATTATTATGTTTATTTATTCACAAATTAAACAGCTGTTCTGTCGGCGGTGATACAATACATAGGTAGCATGTCAAAAATGACGGTTCGTAAGTTTAACCCCCGTCACCGAGCTCAGTAACCGGCGGCAGGTAAAATTTACTAAAAATTAACTAACGAATCTTTATAAAACGGAAAAGATGACCGGTAGACTAAATTTACGTCAAAAAGATACGAAAATAAACGAACGGATGGTTATAAAACCGGCCCTTAGAATGCGATTAAAATATGTAAGTCGGCAATGAGGACGAGAAGTATTTGTTCTAAAGTATTTGTAAGATTGCAAATGCGTTCCTAAGTTTGAGAAGAGTGTCAACGAGTACACATAAGTACAAAAAGAAAGTTTACAGAGAAGCTACATGAACAAAATTTAAGACCTAAAATAATGAATATTTACGTACCTATATACAGAGACATTTAAATAAAAGTAGGTAATAATAATAAATACAAAATAATAATTAAATACACATTTTTACACACTTGTATATGATACGAATGTATATTTATTGCATTTTTATATTATAAGTATATGTATGTATGTATTTATGTAAACTCTTTATTGCACAATAAAAAAAAAACAATTACTAGTTACGATTAACATAACTTAAGATTAACATGTACAAAGGCGAACTTATCCCTTTATACTTATTTCTTTTTTTTTCTATCCTATATGAGTGGCGTACCTTTGGCCAGTAGTGGGAACTACTGGCCAAAGGTAAGAGCCCACGCACTGCTAAGAAAGCGCCTTCCTTACTGGTCTAGAATATAGATTTAACTTTTCTATTATGTTAATTAGTTTAGGACTTATTAAAGTTTTAATGATAGGTACTGGCAAACAACGCTACCTTGCGTACACCAAACAGTTTACATACATAGGTACATACAAGGCTTGGACGTCTTTCGAAGGAAATGATGGGAGCATGCACTAAATCGGGACGAATGGCAGAAAAGAGATAAGGCCTTTGCCCATCGGGCACTAATAAATGCTAATATATCCTACATATTAAAGTGTGTTTGATAAATTATAGACGCGCAAAGTAAAGTCAGGAGTAAAGTTATACTATTGACTAATAATAAAGGGTTATATCGCGTTACGGGTGATATTTTTTGATTGCACTGATAAACGCGTCATTTTTATGCTCTTAATCCTCAATAAACAGCAGTCCATTAAACAATACCGATGAAGAAAAGTATAAATATGTAGGTCTGACCGGCAAACATCAGATCGTTCAGCGAATCGGTAAGTAGCATGAGTTCTATTAAGAAAAATATATAATTATATTTGGAACATTATCTAAAGTCGCCAATTTTATTCCTAGGCCGACATGGACTCATGTCAAAGTACGTCACTTTGACATAGTTCCATGTATTTGTATTAGATAAATTTTGGCGACTGTACCTAAGGATAATGATATAAATATACATTATCTTATTTTTATTAGTATCCATATTAAAAGTTTGGGCCTAGGTCATTTTGTGTGAGACTGTCTCCTGATTTATAAAACTATAAATGTGTATTTATAAACTTGCAGGAAAATAAATTTCTTCATCATGAAATTCGCCGCTGTATTCGCTGTTGTCCTGGCCGTGGCTGCTGCCGCGCCGACCACCTCTTGGACACTCTACGACCTGTCCAACGCCATCCAGAACCCTCAAACCCCCGCCTCTCTCCTGCCCTACCTCGAGCATGCCCTCAACCAGATGATGCTATCCACCTTCGCTGGCCAGCCATTGGTAGGTTTCATCTTCAAATTCCTCTTCACTATTAAAGGTAGACAGAAGCTCTTCAACGTTAGCCGAAATCAGCTCTCCAAACGAGTTTTTAATGGAAAACTTATTTATTATTCAGGTGTAAGACTGCTTTAGAACCTGATAGAAAATCGTCTTCGTTGAGATCGACACGTTAAAAACAGCAAAAGACCGAAAATCAGATTCATCGGCACTTATGATACATAACAATAACACGTAAAAACTGAATATTTTGCATCCACAGGAATCCATCACCATCGCTACTCCCGGTGGTCTACTGACCGTCGAAGAAGTGCTCCCCGTCGCGGTGCTGCCCGCTGAGGTCACCCCCGAAGCCGTGTACGAGCCCCTGCCCCTGCCCGCGGTCGTCCCCGAAGCCGTCTATGAGCCCCAGCCTCTTCCCGTTGTCGCCGCTCCCACCCCCATCCCCGCCGCCCCCACCCCCGTCCCCGCTCTCATCACCGACGCCCAGGGCAGCCCCCTGGTTCAGATCATCGTCAACATCCAGTCTCAGTCCGACTCTGTGGCCGCTGTACGTTTAATCTTCCTATTTCAACCCTGTTTTACTTAGTTATACCGTACTACTTTAACAATGGCCATCCATCAATATAGAAGAAGGCGACACGTGAGATACGATACAACATTAAACTATTAAGTTAAAGACAAATACACAACCCTATTATTTATATTAAAAAGGTTAAATGTTTTTAATCGCCATTTATAACCAAAAGCGAACTCTTTGACTTCTTGAGCAGTGGACTCATTTCTGTCATGTTGGTCTGATTAATACACGATATTGGCTGCTTAACAATTTTTCTACTGGTTCTTCTATTTTCTAATTTATACTACTCTGAGATGTATGCTACTTAAATTTTTCCAGGCCCCTGCTCCCGTGCCTGCCCCCGTAGTCGACGCCGAGCCTGAAGCCGTGTACGAGCCCCTGCCCCTGCCCCCCGTGGTCGTCCCCGAAGCCGTCTACGAGCCCCAGCCTCTTCCCGTCTTCCCCGTGACCCCCGAAGCCGTGTACGAGCCCCAGCCCCTCCCTGTCGTCCCCGAGACCCCTGAGGCCGTCGTGGTCGTCCCCGAGGTCGAGGCCCCCGAGCCAATCATTGTCGCCCCCGTGGCCCCCGAAGTCATCCCTGAAGTCGAGACCCCCGAGGCCGTCGTGATCGTCCCTGAGGTCGTCCCCGAGTCCATCGCTATCATGCCTGTCACGCCTGTGTCCCCTGGAACCAACCCCATCGACGTCGTCGCCGTCGCTGCCCCCGATGCTAACCCCATCGACCTTCTGCAGCCCACTCCCGTCGCCGTTGCTGGAGCCGGAGAGGGAATCCTCGTCTAAACGACTTGATTTGCAGAGCAATAAAATGATTTATTTTGAATAAATTACTTTATTTTATTTATTAACCAGGCAATGACGATATTTAAAAATGCACTGCATGTAAGTTTTAACATGAATCACCATTTTGTTAATATTTTAAGGAAACATTAGAAGGTTCTATTCCATTCGGTAAATGCATCTTGCCTTTCACATGTTATCGTATTGTCAACGTTACGATAGCTCTTATGGTCTTGATAGTAATGACGGTCGAGTTAAAAACAATACCCTAACACGTCAAAGACGAAATGGTTTTAAACAGTTAAATAGAGGCCCTAAATAGGGAAGGAGAGAGGGGAGGGTAGAGTGAAGATAACTTGCGAGAAAGGCCAGGCCGAGAGCCACATTGGGTTGCTGAGCCAGTATAATTAGTTTAAGGAAAATCAGTAACCATGTTTGTGTAATATAAACTTTGTTTCTTAAAGTAGCTTTGTTTACAATTCAGGGGGGTTATTATGACATGGCTTTGCAGTTCATTTTACGGTGAGCGTAAAGGACAGAGCTATACCAGTTCCATAACTCGAGATACGTCATAATGACCCCACAGAACTAAGTATTTGGTATGAACGGAAAATATTACCATTATTCAACATAGTACCTACATGAAAATGCATCTGTACCAATGCATGATGCTGCATCGTCACTAAGAGTTCATAAATCCGAATAGCTACTCGTAAAGCTAAGATTTCCTAGGTTAGCGGTAAAAACGCTCTCGCGCGGAAACCACTCCATCAAAGCCTAGCAAAGCGTTGTACTATGCACTATTTGCCTAGTACGGTTCAACTGTGAAACTAACTCCACTCTGCTATGTTCCCGAATAATTATGATAATGTGGTCTTCAAGAACAGCGGAACAATTCCTGAAAAGCAGCAACGGACGAACGACCCTTCTTTTCTTCTGTAGCCATGGGAAGCGGTTATTGTTTCCCATCGGTAATCCATATGCTTGGTCGCGGTAAGCCTTTCGTCCACGTTCATAACCAAGGTTTCATAACTGGTTATGAATAAGGATTTTTTTTCACTGTTTCTTTACCAGTTATTAAACAAGACTTTTTTCCATTTTCATAACCAGAACCTATTTCAAATCAATTGGACAGTGTCGACTCACGCTGAGCTCCTATTTCTGGGTGGTTTGGCCCTCCGGGCCTGCTGCAAAACTAACATAATCTAAACCTACCTAGTTTCTGGTTATGAAAATGGAAAAAAAAACTTGTTTAATAACTGGTTAAGAAACAGTGCCGCCCTTTCGTCCACTTTCACAACTAAGATTTCATAACTGGTTATGAATAAGGATTTTTTTTCCCTTTCGTCCACTGTCCAAGGTCGTCTCGAGATGTGTCGAAAATGACAGTGTTCTATGGTTTGACGTTTACTTTGACGAGACAAGATGAGTTTATTAATACGGGCCTAAGTAAGATGCATCCAACATATTATTCTGGCCTTATTGGCCAACCTACTATGGAACGCCTAGCAGTCCATTCTATCCAACTGGTTGTATGTTTGTGTTATAAAATCGTCAATATACACAAACATATAAATTAAGTCTCCTAAATTCCAAATTCATAAAAGTGATCCATCCTGAACCTTGACATTGCATGTCAATGGGATTCAGGAATTCCGTCTCATGCTCGTCCGCCGAATGGCCTACGGAACTGATGAGTTAGTTCCGGTTATGGGACATTACCGACATGCATTTTTTTATACTGTTGGCCCGCATATTCCTATTCATATATATATTCCTCGTGACGCGTCGTGAACAGAAGCCATAAGAACACGAATTTAAAACGTGAAAAATATAGTTTATTGTTTTATAATACCAAATATCGCATTAGAACTAAAAGATTTAATACATCGCTACTCTTTGTGTTCATTATCGATCCACTTAATCCACCATAAACCACCGAAAGATAAACTGTTAATTATCTAACGTTAGCAGTATATATATCAGGTTAATGAACAAAAAACCTTCAAGTCGTTCTTCGAATTGGTAAGTAGATAGTGACTTTGCAAAAATTGAATTAAGCACTTCATTGTTATAAAGATTTATTAAAACAAACGTAAATAATAACAGCTGTTGATTAAATAAAACTAAAACAGAAAGTCAGCTGGGGCAAGTTCGTCTGAGGGGAAAGTGCGCCTTCTATCTATTTCTTAACAAACATTAGAGAATCCTCATGGCTAACTTACATTACTAAACACAATTTACTTTGTGCGTGCCATAATTACTGACACCCCTGAAAATGTCAAACTTTGTCTCACCTACAGGATCAAACACTTGAACCATGCATTGCATGCATTCATATTTTTCACATGGCATCAAATATCTCATTATATGTTCTCATATTGCCGTTGTGTTCCTGTACATTTATAACATGGCTTACTAGTCAGGCTACATAATGAGGGGAGGTAATAATTCGTTTTTAGGGTACCGTACCCAAACGGTAAAAACGGACTCTCTTAGACTCCACTGTCACTCCGTCACTGTCAGTCCGTCTGTCTGTCTGTTACCAGGCAGTATCTCATTAACCGTGATAGTTAGACAGTTCTCCCGTACAATAAACGTGTTTTTTATACACGGACGGAACCCTACGTGCGAGAGTTCAACTCGCATTTGGTCGGTTTAACTTTAACAGATGACGTTAGACGTACTTTTCCCACCAACCATGGTTCTGTTTACAGGAAAATAATTGTTCATCATGAAATTCCTCGTTGCACTCGCTGCCCTCGTGGCTGTGGCCGCGGCCGCCCCCACCACCCTCCTGGTTCAGATCACCGTAAACATCAACGGCCAGGAATCTGAAGCTGGAATTGCCGTAAGTACATTTTCTACCTTATCTTCTCCTTTAATATAGCTCATAATAAAACAAATTACTATATAATTTCCCTGTCAGTGCTTTTCAAATTACTACTAATAATTTATACTACTCTGAGATGTATGCTACTTCAAATTTCCAGGCCCCTGCCCCTGTGCCTGCCCCCGTAGTCGACGCCGAGCCTGAAGCCGTGTACGAGCCCCTGCCCCTGCCCCCCGTGGTAGTCCCCGAAGCCGTCTACGAGCCCCAGCCTCTGCCCGTCGTCCCCGAGACCCCTGAAGCCGTCTACGAGCCCCAGCCCCTCCCTGTCGTCCCCGAGACCCCCGAGGCCGTCGTGGTCGTCCCCGAGGTCGAGGCCCCCGAGCCCATCATCATCGCCCCCGTGGCCCCCGAAGTCATCCCTGAAGTCGAGACCCCCGAGGCCGTCGTGATCGTCCCTGAGGTCGTTCCCGAGTCCATCGCTATCATGCCTGTCGCGCCTGTGTCCCCTGGAACCAACCCCATCGACGTCGTCGCCGTCGCTGCCCCCGATACCAACCCCATCGACCTTCTGCAGCCCACCCCCGTTGCCGTTGCTGGAGTTGGAGAGGGAATTCTCGTCTAAACGACTGTTAAGTTAAGGAAAAATATAATGATAATAAAATAAACACATTTAATTTTTTATAATGCATTGGAGGAGGCCTACTATGTCCAGTGGATGAATTTAGGTGCTAGAGGTCTTAAAAAACCTTTTAGGTTTGGATAAAGTCGGTAAGACTCTCATAAGTGTGTATCAGAGCGAGAAAGAGAGTAGTACAAACCGGAAGCCTGTTTAAGAGCTATTGCACAGTAGGTAACTTTTCGTATCTACCAGTGAGGGTTTTTTTTTTAAAACGAAACCAACAGAAACGCTAGTTAGCATAATGCATCTTGGCAAGATCCTCAGTTCACAGCTTTCACCCGATTTAATCCCGAATATCGAGTGAAAGAGTTGGGGCATTGGAAGTATGGCGCCGCACTAGCGACGACGTGCATCACTAGCGTCGCCATATCAACGTGAAAAACAGAGCCGTCAAGTTCTACACATTTGTCTCTCGACGCGGCCGTTTGCTATTTGATATTTCTAATTGTATATTTCTTTCTCGTTTAGTAAACCGATTTATGAAGAGTCGCATTATAATTTATAGTAGTTAACTGGCGCATAGCAGCACCAAATTGGTGACCCCGACGATTAATAATTATGTCGGATAACGAGTTTGAAGATACGATGCAAGGAGCCGCCGGCCCGGCACAAGAGACTGCAGGGTCTGTCGACCGAGTTGCAGTAAGATTGCCGCCGTTCTGGGCGGACGACGCCGAGGTATGGTTTGCCCAGGTCGAGGCGCAGTTCGCAATATCGGGCGTAAAAGCCGATTCTACAAAATACTTCCAGGTAATTCGTGAATTAGACCCTAAAACCGCAAAGGAAGTTCGAGACATAATTACGAAGCCCCCGGAACAAAATAAATACGAAAAATTAAAAAAAGAGTTGATAAACAGGCTGTCAATGTCAAAAGAAAACAAAAGACGGCAGTTGCTGCAGCACGAAGAGTTGGGCGATCGGAAGCCAAGCCAATTCCTCCGTCACCTTCGAGGATTGGCTGGCGACAGTGTCAGCGACGATTTTCTCCGTAGTCTTTGGTCGTGTCGCCTACCTACACACGTGCAGGCCATTATCGCTTCGCAAACTACTGCTTCGCTGGACGACATCGCTGTTCTTGCTGACCAAATACTTGATGCTACTCCTAACCCTTTCTTTAAGCAGGTAGCGAGCACAAGCTCTTTCGAAGATATGCTGAAGAGGATGGAACAATCCATCACGGCGCGCATCCAGAGCGAGTTAACGCAACAAATCGCACAACTGAGCGCCGGCAGCAGCAGCGGTTATCGTCGGGCGCGTTTCAACCGGAGCAGGTCGCGTAGTCGCAGCAGGTCCAAATCACACGGTCGGTATCAAGCTGTCAAAGAAGGTATGTGCTGGTATCATGGCAATTTTAATTCTAAGGCAAGAAAATGCATTCCGCCGTGTAGCTACAAACAGGAAAACTAGTACGACAGTCCATCGCGGCGGCAGCTGACTGTCACGCCACAACCAGCCGCCTATTCATAACGGACAACGTAAGCAAAATTCAATACCTTATTGATACCGGTTCCGACCTCTGCGTTCTGCCACGAAAATTCATTCCCAAATGTAAGTCGCCTGACAGCTACGCACTCACAGCAGCGAATGGTTCTATCATACATACTTATGGCATAGTCAAGCAAAATTTGAACCTAGGTTTGCGGAGGGATTTCATTTGGAACTTTGTCGTAGCAAGCGTAGATAAGCCAATCATAGGAGCTGATTTCCTTGTTCATTACGGCCTCGTCGTCGACTGCAAACACAGAAGGCTAATTGACAGCGTGACTACTCTCACAACAGCGGGACAACTTAGACATTGCGACCAAACCAGCATAAAAGCGATTTCTGGTGACAGCGAGTACCACCGATTGCTAGCGGAATATCCCAGTTTAACAAAACCGTCTGGATTGCCGCGAGAGGTAAAACATTCAACTGTGCACTACATCCGAACTACTCCAGGTCCTCCAGCATTTTGTAGGCCACGCCGTCTAGCTCCTGATCGGCTGAAAATTGCGAAGGAGCAGTTTGAAGAAATGCTTCACGATGGCGTGGCACGACGATCCGATTCACCGTGGGCGTCGGCACTGCACCTTGTGCCCAAGAAAGGAAATGGTTGGCGACCGTGCGGGGATTACCGCGCGCTCAACGCACGCACCATCCCCGACAGATATCCCGTCCGCCATATAGAGGACTACGCTCACCGTCTAGCAGGTAGCAAAATATTCTCAAAAATTGATTTAGTCAAAGCCTACAACCAAATTCCTGTTTACTCGGATGACATTTGCAAGACAGCTGTCACAACACCGTTCGGGATGTTCGAATTCCCCTTCATGCCATTTGGTCTTCGAAATGCAGCTCAAACCTTCCAGAGGTTCCTGGATGAAGTCCTCAAAGACCTGGACTTCGTTTACTCGTACATCGATGACGTACTCGTTTTCTCCAAAGACGCCGAACAGCACTTAGAACATCTACGGCAAGTGTTTGATAGATTTCAAGAGTATGGTATGCTCATCAACGAGTCCAAGTGCAGTTTTGGTCAGAAAGAGGTCACATTCCTCGGATTTACAGTCTCTGAAGACGGCACTCGTCCTATTGACGATAAGGTAAAAACAGTGCAGGAATTCCCGCCACCCAAGACTGTAGGCGGATTACGCAGATTCCTCGGCATGCTGAACTTCTACAGGAGGTTTGTTCCTCATGCTGCCGATGCACAAGCACCTCTTCACGACATGCTTTCAGGACCTAAAATCAAAAGCACTACTTCACTTACTTGGACCGAACAACAGTTGGAAG
Organism: Acleris laterana; assembly: GCA_963966035.1. Taxonomy (NCBI): domain Eukaryota; kingdom Metazoa; phylum Arthropoda; class Insecta; order Lepidoptera; family Tortricidae; genus Acleris; species Acleris laterana. Next base: position 5,511,293 of record OZ014454.1, on the reverse strand, counting down.
CTTTTCAAAATTGTAAGTCTAGTCTCGCCAAATCAACTCTACTGGCTCATCCCATCATTGATGCACCACTAGCCCTCGTGACTGATGCTTCTGGCACAGCCTTGGGTTCAGTGCTCCAGCAATTAGTAGAAGGACAATGGCAACCACTGGCTTTCTTCTCAAAGAAGATGACACGGCAACAAACACAGTACAGCGCATATGATCGGGAGTTGCTGGCTATTTACGAAAGCGTTAAACATTTCCGGTACATGGTTGAAGGTAGACATTTTGTGATATACACTGACCACAAGCCAATCATCTTCGCCTTCCAGCAAAAAGACAGGAAATGCTCTCCGAGACAATTTAACTACCTTGATTTCATTTCGCAGTTTACCAGCGACATCAGGCACATCTCGGGGAAAGACAACATTACCGCTGACGCACTCTCCCGTATCGAAGCAATTGTCGTGCCTCCAGACTTCGAAGCCATCGCGCAAGCGCAGCAGAATGATGCCGAGTTGCACGACTTCATTGCCAAGCGATCTTCGTCACTGAAGTTGGAAAAAGTGCCCGTGCCAGGTACGACTGTTTATTTGTATTGCGATACCTCTCAAGCACGGCCCCGACCCTTCATCACCAAGGAGCATCGACGAAGAATATTCGACGCAGTACACGGCATGAGTCACTCAGGTACAAGGTCAACAACTAAGATGGTAACGGAAAGATTCGTATGGCCCTCCGTACGCAAAGATTGCGGTACCTGGGTACGTACGTGCGCAGCATGTCAACGCGCCAAGGTGCAACGTCACACATCTTCTCCGCTGGGAAATTTCAAGCTACCAGGAGACAGGTTTAGTCATGTCCACATTGACCTGGTCGGTCCCCTACCACCTTCATCCGAATTCCGCTACCTCTTCACCGCCATAGATAGGTACACACGCTGGCCAGAGGTGAAGCCACTTTCCTACATCACAGCCGAAACCGTAGCTCATGCGCTCTACGAAACATGGATATCTCGATTTGGTTGTCCACAAACTGTAACAACCGATCAAGGACGTCAATTTACCTCACGTATGTTCAAGGTTTTGACGGAGCTTTGCGGAACCCAGCTGCGACACACAACGGCCTATCATCCCCAGGCCAACGCCATGGTCGAGCGCCTGCATCGCACTTTGAAAGCAGCCATCATGGCCCACAACAACAACAAGTGGACCGACGTGCTGCCGATCGTACTTCTTGGCATAAGAAGTGCGTGGAAAGAAGATTTGCAGAGCTCAGCTGCAGAGATGGTGTACGGTGAGCCATTGCGCATCCCGGGTGAGTTCTTTCATACTCCTAACTCACACGCACTGCAACCTGACGATTTTGTCGCACAGCTAAGACGTCATATGTCGCATCTCAAGCCTGTTCCCGCATCGAGACACGGAAATAAGTCTATCTTTGTACACAAGGACTTAAGTTCATGCACCCATGTTTTCCTGAGAAAGGATGCACTGCGTGGATCTCTAGAGGCCCCATACACTGGCCCACACCGCGTTTTAAGTAGAACGGACAAGACTGTCACTGTAGACTTACTCCGAGGACCAGTGACTGTCTCAGTTGATCGTGTAAAGCCAGCCTATGTTCAGAATGACACGGCTGCAGCTACAGCAACTGACTCCAAACCTAAAGCTGTTGCTCCCGCTGGGACCACTCGTTCTGGCCGTATTGTCACATTTCCTATTCGCTTTCAGGCAGGACTTTGAGACTCCCAGGGGGGTCCTATGGCGCCGCACTAGCGACGACGTGCATCACTAGCGTCGCCATATCAACGTGAAAAACAGAGCCGTCAAGTTCTACACATTTGTCTCTCGACGCGGCCGTTTGCTATTTGATATTTCTAATTGTATATTTCTTTCTCGTTTAGTAAACCGATTTATGAAGAGTCGCATTATAATTTATAGTAGTTAACTGGCGCATAGCAGCACCAAAGAAGTTTGGAATTTAGTGCACTCTCTAGTGTTTTAGTGTACTCTTTCTTTTCCAAGGAAGGGAATGGTAGATACTTAACGAAATAATATAGGCACTTCAAACCTTACAATAATTACCTGAAAAATGATTGTAAGGAAATGTCGAATACAGGTGATTGTAAAATTTCAGTTGCTTTCACAAATCGGGTCGTATTTGGAGATTGAGGAGGTGACCGAACTCGGAAAGGTATTGCGTTTGTTTAAACAAATAATGGCGTCGTGACATGACCCGATAAGGATGATCTACAAACATTCTCAGATCACATGAGTCAAAAAACATGGAATGTTTCGGATAAACAGATTAGATAGTATTTGTCAGCTCGACCTTAACAATAACAAATACTCATTGATTATTTGAAAGGGGCGGTTTTGGGTATGACTTATTGTGACGATGACTAACGCACTGATGTTGTTTGTTTGCGGTCGATAACAGAGATTATCTGGATCCCTGACAGTTCTAAAATGGGTAAAAACCCGCCAAGTGCGAGTCGGACTCGCGCACCGAGGGTTCCGATCCGAGTAGGTATTTTATATACCAACTAGCGACCCGCCCTCGCTTCGCTTCGGTTTATGTGAGTGTGATATATAGCCTATATCCTTTCTCGATAAATGGGCTATCTAACACTGAAATAATTTTTCAATCATCGAACCATTAGTTACTGAGATTAGCGTGTTTAAGCAACCAAACAAACTCTTTAGCTTTATAATATTAGTATAGATTTAACTTTGATTTCGAATCAAGTCAGCGCGAACTTGACCATTTTAACAATTTTTATTTTTTTCTCAGGGCTTGAACTACATCTAATGATACTAAATTTGACGCTTTAGTATTTTACCGTTTTTACCAACAAAAATTAAAAATGTTGAAAAAATTTGATGTTTGGGGAGATGGAGGACCTGCCATCTATTACAATTCAAAAGATACAGCTCTTTAAAGTTAGGTCGGATGGACGGTCAGACGGACAGACAGCGTAGGCATATTAATATGATCCCGTTTGCCTACCTTTTAGGTATGGAACCCTGAAAGCCATTTCTCGTCCTAATTATCTCTTTTAAAGGCAACGAACAATAAGTACTTAGATACAGTTACATAGACAGTCTAGTATGTAGTGATAAGTCAAGATCCACATATAACGAATTGTCGACTTAGAGCCCGAAGCCGTGTACGAGCCCCTGCCCCTGCCCGCCGTGGTCGTCTCCGAAGCCATCTACGGGCCCCATCCCCTCCTTGTCGTCTCCAAGACCCCGACGGTTTTGGTTGAAAGACAGCAAAGCCAAACGATTCAAACAAAAAATAACTTATTTTAGGGTTTATTTAATACTAAAAGTATAACTAAATCCGATAAGAATGACCGATACCAGCGACACGTTTATCTTATCAATAAACTATTTGCCTTTGTCGTGACATACGAAAAACGCATGCAATTCCAAATGTGGAACAAATTGTCCCAATTCTCATGAAAACACTGCAAACACGATTGCATTTCTGTGAAATTTTATCGCGGTTCTGGCATGCGAAATTTGACACATGTTGCGGTTTTTATCGTGTCAGATAAGTGAGGTGAGTTATCGATGTGGTGACAGGCGAGCCCCATGGTTTAAAAATCCGGGAATCGGCTGATTGGCGGCAGTGAGCACCGGACTGTGACCTGTTCACGTTATTCCCAGATCTTATACAAGTAAGTCCATCAATTAAAATTAAAATCAATATACAGTGTGTAAATGGAATACGAGCAAGCAGTTAAACCAGACGTAGGTTATGGCTCTGCAAGTCATTGTGGAATTTCGTTAATATCTATAATACATAGAGCGCAATTATTTATGAAAGGTCCCAGCATTTGGTTTTTGGTTGAAAGACAGCAAATCTCTCAGCTCTCGATGGTTACCACGAACCACATAACTTGACACTTCGGACGCTGAGTCTCTGTTACTCGTCATTCCAGATGAAAGGTAACGTAACTTCGAATTTCGATTTTAATAGCACGGTACGCTAATAAGTTAGTAATGTGTGTAGCTGTTGGAAACGCTTGTCGATAGGGGCGCCACTTTCTCGGTAGGGAGTGTTACGAATTCTTCGTCTTGCCGCTAGATGTCATTACTATGCAGAGTTATGAACGTAGCCAGCATGAATAACGGAATAGAAATTGCTCTAAACGAGTGAGATTTCGACATTTAATTTTATTGAGATATTAAAATACTTTAATGTTCTTTCGGAAATGAGTATTATTTAAAGCATTTTCTTTTATACTCCAATTAAATTATAAATCATTTTCATATACCTAACGATTTTTGTTATACGATGGTTAATTAAAATAAATCTAAGGGTCTGGTTTCTATTCTAGACGGTTAAAGCCACGTTGACATTTGACGTGTATTGTTTTTAACTAGCCATTACTGTCTAGTAAATAACTACCGCACTCAGAGACGTCAATTAAATTTAATCCTAGTTTAGTGACGTGTTGTCTTATACTATGGCTATAGCAAAGAAAGTGACAGCAGCAACTTTAATCAAGCATTATATTTAATTGACGTCTCTGAGTGCGGCAGTAAGAGCCATCCAAATATTGTCTATACGGTAACAGGTCAAAGACAATATGGTTTTTACTCTATTCAACATACACACATACATACATAAACTCACGCCTTTATTCCCAGAGTGGGGTAGGCAGAGCTACAGAATTACCAACAACTCTAAAAACTTGTTAATAATTCTGTAACCACATTTTGCACTTTTAGGCTAAGATGTTTACCAGTGTATTAGTGACAGGTTGCAAGCCCATCGCCTAACAGTACCTACTATACGCCTTTATTCCCTTTGCCGTTTCTTTTGTACCGTAATGTGTTAATAATGTATTAATTTTTCCAGATAAATCATGACTGTCCCCACCGTGACCATCGACACGCTATCCAAGGGCATCCAAGACCCCGTCACCAATGCTACCACCAAGAAGGTTCTAGAAGGAATACTCAATGACTTCATGGATCTGCAGTACGGCAAGGAAACTCCCTACACCACCGGAAAGCAAGTCATACCTAACGGGGCTACTATAGATGACGTAGACAACTCAATCCTCGATGAAACCACAGACAAGCCCTTCAAAGATATCTTCAGCAAAATCTCTCAAACCTACAAGAGTGGCGATCTGACCCCTCAGTCCGCCAACGACGGCACCTGGGACTCTAAACTGAAACCAGTCCTTGTACTGGTTAAGGGAAATAATTAGGACAACTAATTATTCATACATATTATAATATCTCTGCTTATTATTATGTTAGGTAAGACATCGGGCCTTAAAACGTTCGTAACGTATATTGTTTTTATCTTTTGCTTAGTTTTACGAGACTAAAATTTATTTATAACTAGTAAATAAATGTTTTAGTAAAAGTTATCTAGCTTCAATTCCTTCCCAACACCACTTACAACTTATAACTATATTCAATCTTAAAATGACTTTACCTGTATGCTTGTACGGTCGAAGTCAAAGATATGTGTAACTTAATTTTTTGCACTTTATTCTAATGGAATAAGGTAAAAAAATGGGAATATATCATTGACGTCGACCGTAACCAATCTTTTTAAATATATGTAAGTAGAAACTGACTGTCATCTCAACGTATAGCCCAAACCACTGGGTCTATGAGATTACAAATTTGGTACGTAGGTTCCTTATAAGACCTCGGGGTGCACTAAGAAAGGATTTTCCGAAAATTTCCCCCAATAGGGGGAGTAGTAAGAAATTAATTGTACGCATACAAAGTCACGGGCATCCTCTAGTATTCAATACTCGTAGGGGGATAGACTGGGTAACAAGGGGTTACATTTTGACTTTCTCCAAGGACAAAATGTGTCATATTTTAACCCGAAGTAACTAAATCTGTCCGCGATCTATAAGTCTATACTTTTAGGTATTTAAAAAAATGTAAACAAAACTACCACGTGATATAGTTCGTCAGCCAATAGAAGCAGAACACTGATACGTCAAAGTGCAATAAAACAGTTTTGATTGGCTGTTTAACAATGTCACGTGGATAGAATTGTTTACATTTTTTTAAATACCTAAAAGTATAGACTATAAATGTTGGAAATGGCCGTTTGTCATGCGTAGACAGTCCGTGCGAATTGAAATTGGCAAACTTGTAAACACAACCAAACGAACCCATTTAACAGTATTACTCGATAATCACGTGCTTTTATAGATCAAGTGAGTTCTTAGCAATGATTTATACATTTGATCTTTACTTTCTCATCAAGCTTTAGATTAAATAACTATTAATTATACGGTATTTTAAATAAAAACACACTTAATTAATATTTGGGGTTATGTGTCAAACAGTACTCATTTGTTTACATCTTTGGTAATTTCAATTGACACGGTCTATAGGCACCCAGTTCTCAAAAATATTAAAGTGTTAATGAAACTTTTACAGTTTGGGATTTCCGTATGATAAGCTTTATACAAGACATTTATTACATCCTCTGTTTATGTTATCAGTTTATTTTGCACATGTGTGATACCGCGACATAAAATAATTAGTTTAAAATAACTGTAATCTGAGGGCAAATACAAATACAAATATCTTTATTACTTTACTTTCAAATGACTGAACGCGAACGTAAGCTTGTTCATTTCTGTAATAATCTCGTTTTACGGATAACGGAATAGATAACATAATTCTATCAACTTATCATAGTTTTTAACGAATGGGAACATCGAAAACTATACTTATAGGTAGGTACACTAATTCTTGTAGTTTGCCAATTGTCCATACTTACCTATTTGGATGGATCATCCTGTATATTATCTTGTTTTATTATTAATTTCTTAAATATTACTTTACTTAATGTACCTATTAATTGAAGCGGAATATTCTAAAACGTCCGCTGGCCTATTGCATAACGCACACGCAATCGCAATCGGCTTCAAAGTGGAACAATTGTTTTCATTTTGTAAGTTTAGTTTTAGTTTTCAAATTCAGTTATTGTTTTTTTGAATTATTTTTTTTACTAGCCTATTTGGGTGTCCCACTGCTGGGCAAAGGCCTCCCCTCTTTTCCACCATTCGTCCCGATTGAGTGCATGCTCTCGCCATTCGCTTTGAAACGCGTCTAAGGCCCGTATTAATAAACTCATCTTGGCAGATATGCGCGTCACATGATACGTCAAAGTAAACGTCAAACCATAGAACACTGTCATTTTTGACACATCTCGAGACGAGCATTAGAGTTGTGATTAGTTTATTAATACGGGCCTCAGTCATCCCGCCATCTCCTTTTTGGTCTGCCTCTGCTCCGGTGGCCATCTTTTTCAATATACTTTGTCTTTTTTCAATAAATAATTCCCATCAAGATCATTACCAATTCAGCCGAAAGACATTTGATTCTGGACATAGGCTCCCACCAAGGTTCCCCACAACAAGGGCCGGTTCTGCATCGCTTGCAACCTTCTATTTCCCTCAACTTTAGCCAATTCATCCACGCCGACGCCGCTCGAGAACTCTTTGACCTCATCGGTCATATTTTCTGTCTATTAACTTAAGTGTAGCAATTCTTAGGACTTTGGTTCTCATGCGGCCTTATTTCTGATTCGATTACGCAGAGAAGTTGCAATCATAGCTCTCTCCATTGCCCTTTGAGTGATCTTGAGCATTCTTATGAAGCCCATCGTTAGCGCCCACATCTTTCTGGAAATGTATGACGTCACTAGAACACGCCGCGATCACCATTCCATCTATTTGTTTGCGCAGACGTTCTGTGTACGATTCTCCACGAATAGAATACGTTATGGCGTACCATTTGTTTTCCTGAGTCACACCACAGGTAGTATACCACCGATATAATGGCGATTTTAATGTCTTGTTGAGTAAACTTTGGATTAAAAGTAGCACTTGGCAGTGAATTCACTAGTTTGGCTATTAAGCTGATATACAAATAAACGGTTGGGGCTTATGCCAAAGTAATATAACTTTTATGATAGATGATTTTAGTTTTTTCTGCAAGATCAAAGTCTAAACTACGGATTTCTGAAATCTTTGTACAAATCAACGGTTTTTTTGTGTTTTATATTTTAATTCATTCGTGTAAGCAAAGGCGACGGGCGTTTGATTTGTAAGCTTTTATAGATAGAGTAATCGCCTAGCAAACAAAAAAAAACCATTTGAATTGAGAACTTCTTACTTTGTTTGAGGTCGGTTGAAAAGTATAAATCATTGTCGTAGATTCGTTTCATGTCCGCTTATTGGCGCGCTCGACATTTGAATAGTTGGCTGGATTGTGTTTTTTTGTAATATCCGCCCGTTGATTGGGAGTTATGAATATTGAAAATGCTAATTCATCGCCGTCGTATTTCTGTACAGAGGTCATAGGTACTTTGCCTTAGAGATCTTTCTGTTTTTTAGAACTTGGTACCTACAGTCACCAGTCATCTATCAATCTATTTCCATATCTGACATGCTCTAATGCCAAGTAATAGAGAAGTATCACTATATTTTTGTGTGCCATTACAACAATGTAGTAGTACTATTTAATTCATTTATATTCCTATAGCTGTTCCCGTGTCCACTTCGTTGGGCAAAACATTTTTTTTGAGTTAATAATTTTCCCGCTAATTCCCGTTCCCGTGAGAATTTCGGGAATTCCTTTCTTAATGCACCTCTACGGTACCTAAGCTACGTCCCTTCCAAATTTCAAGTGCCTACGTTTAGCCGTTTAGGCTGTGCGTTGATATGTCAGTCAGTCAGTCAGTTTCTCCTTTTATATATTTAGATTAATATTGTGTATCAGTATAGTTACAGTAAGAAAAGGTTCGTCACTTTTCGACTCTATTTCAACGTGACTCTAAGGTCCAAACGTGATGAACCGGGTGTAGCCTATGTGCTAATCCAGGGTATAAGTTATCTTTATTTCTTTCATTTGAATCCAGCCGTTGCAGTGTGAAGGAGCAACAAACTAGCACACGTGTGTGTGCTACACACACACACACACACACACACACACACACACACACACACACCAATTTTCACATTTGTAATAGTAGTAGGATTATCGTTGAAAGTATTTAACAAGAGTAATCTTAATCACACTTGTTGCTGCACGCGACTCCGTCCGCATACGATTCGTAATTTAACCATCCCTCGGAAACACTGATTTATTTCCGGATAGAAATTAGCCTATTTGTTATTCAGATCTGTACAGCTGTTCTGGCTTGATTGAGCAACAAACATCCAAACTTTCGCATTTATAGGTATAATAATTTTGACACCTTGTCTCACTGTCGACGATGAGCGAGAAGCGAGTAGAGCCAGCGAACAACTACGAGTATTAATATGTATATTCTTTTATTGACACAGTATAAATATCTTTTGTTGGAGAAAGAGTTCTCGCCGGCAGTGTAAACAGCCGGCGTCAACTATTAATGTTTGTGTCTCTTTTATTGATACGGGATCTATATCTTTTGCTCGTTTCTTGTAGGAGACAAAACAGGTTGATCAGATCCTAATAGCTCCGCCATGTTTTGGCTGTAAGGTAGGCGAGGTTACTTTTATTGAATTAATCAATTTAAATAACAATAACACGTTTATTCATAAAAATACTTTGAATTAGATTCTTGGCTATTCTTTCGAATAAATATGAAGAAGTAGCTGTAGGTTTCTTTTTTAGGTGTATCCCATCCCTTGGTGTGACAAGTGCCTTTACCAGGCAAGGCATTTGAATGGTTTTCTAACTTTGTCCCAGTTTTGCTTAGCAGTTTTGCGTTAAACGCGTTTACAATATACAAACTTTGTAGAAAAACCTGAGCCTCTATTCTAAAATCCGTAAAACCATTCGCCTTTGACATCTTCGCCTCGTGCAGGGTCCGTCCGGATCGCTACCACCATCTTATCCATTAACCTACCGCCAAACAGCAGTGTTCGCATTGTTGTGTTCCGGTTTGCAGTCTTGTGAATGCGAATGTCTATGGGTCACAGTTTCCACTTACCATCAGGTGACCTGTGTGCTCGTTTGTCTTCTCTATGCCATAAAAAAAAAACTTATCGAATCGTCAACGTGATCATAGCTTATTTACTTGACAGTAATGGCGGCGAAGTCAAAAACAATACGATAACATAGAATGGAGGCCTAAGATATGCTGCGTCAGCAATAATTTACTTTTTAATGGATAAAACTCCCGAAATCATTACGACCTGTTACAGCCCTAACATTCTTAAACGATCCTACCAAGAACCACATCCAATTAATCTAGCTATCAAATTAAAATCGCTTCCTAATCGGCCCATCCATTTGGAAGCTTCGAATGTACAACCGGTCGCTTTAGGCCTTTAGGTTAGTAACCATTACTGCCAATGACACCTGACAGCAGCATGGTGTATAGACTGTATGACCAGTTTTTTTAAATTAAACTCTTTTAAAAGCTTTTATTTAACTTGCTATGTATGTATGTATGTAAGTAAGGGTCAAATCTTGCAAGTTAAATTTGACCCACTTTCCGGTTTTCGTGAAGCTGAAAATTTGCATACGCCTTTAGTTCTGATGACAATACAGTACCATCAAAATAAATACCATCGAGCTGGTCTGATGATGGAGACTCAGGGTGGCCATAGGAACTCTTAAATTACACATGATAAACCCGTCGTGTTAGGGTTTGTTAGAATTGTCTTGACAAGTAGATGACGACTGTGCAAAAAAATACAGTCGGCAATAAAAGCTTGTCCCAAAAATTAATTTTTTGACAGAAACTTTTTTCATCTAAGATGAGTCCTGTGACAGCTGATATTATAAACACGTATTGCACTAGGTTCAGGAACTTAAATAATTAATTACCTATTTTAAAGTACCTCGCATGTGAGCATAGTAAGTGATTAAAATTACGAAACACGGCTGTCACATGACTTATCTTACGGTGGGTTCAGACCAAGCGAACGAACAAGAATCCTATGGTATTATGTCTTACGTTTTCTTTGTAAAAATGAAGACAAAACATATTCTAGAGCATTCGCTCGTTTGGTCTAAACCCACCGTTAGAAGATGAAATGAAACGGGGTGTAGTTGTTGGTCCTAAATGGAGGTTGCAGTTGCGTATGTTTGTTGTGCACCAGGAATAGACAGACATAAGAAAAAAAACACCTAAGACAATACAGGTCGAATGACAATGGAAATTGGGAGCGACAAAAGCGGGTAAAAGCACCTAGAGTTTAATTTTGCTATACAAATTTGCCAAGGGTAAAATCTGAGTCTGACCGAGTACGTCACTTTATACGTATGCTAGTGTCCGTTACGGGTTTACTTGACATCGTCAACAATATAACGTCGAAAATACGATGAATACGAATGAATGAAAACGATTTAGAAGCAAGATGAACTTAAGCTAATTGGAATATCAGGCGGGGCCCGCTTGGATTGAACTAAGGTTCATTGTCGAGAAGACTTTGAAGACTGACTTCGAAACTATCTTGACCGAGCATCCCTCGTTTCAATAATTCAATCCGAAATTCACAGATCGTCCGTCGGTCAGGAACTATGCTTCTGGCAATGTTTATCTCACCAGCCAACGAATACATCTATGTACGATATCTTGTTATCTAGTCTGTATCTTGTACTTAAAGAGCAATAGAAGTTATCAATTGTAAGGAAATAACTAGTAAGTTATCAGTTTATTGGTCATAAATTAACGTTTTATGCTTTTAATTCCGGCTTACCTAAATCCCTAGGCAGCTAAGATATCGCTCCAATAAAATTTACCTTAAAACGTACATATTTCTGTGGCATATCGCTTATATCCTTCGTCCATAACGCAGGTAAGCTACTAAAAAAAATATAAGAAAAAATAGAAAAATGTTATTTATTGTCATGTCGACAGTAGCATGTATATTATTCGTATCTTGTGATGTTTAAATTATGATATTTACTGTTTGAAATATTTTTGTGATCAATTTTAGATGCCATTTATGTAATCATTTAACGTTGTTATTATTTTATTAGGTAAGCAAAACATCATGAAGCTCATACTGTTGGCTCTTCTCGTTTCGGTGGCGTATGCTGCTCCCACTCCTATGGACGATCCTTCTGGGGATGCCGTCGAGGTAGTGGTGAACGGCCTTAAAGAGGGCGAGGCGTTGGATATCGACCATATCGTGGGTGTGAAGGTGAAGGAAGTCGTCGATGGTGAGGTGGCAGCCGCCAGCAACCCCCTGCACCCCTTCACCGCCCAAGGTTTAGCTGAAATCGCTGAAGCTGAGGCCACCGCCGCTACCGAAGCCAAGCCTGCTGAGGTCGTCCTCCCAGAGCCCGCTCTTCCTGAAGTTGTCCAGCCTGAGATCCCTGGAATAGTCCTCCCAGAGCCCGCTCTTCCTGAGGTCGTCAAGCCTGAGATCCCTGGAATAGTCCTCCCAGAGCCGGCTCTTCCTGAGGTCATCGTGCCTGAGATCCCTGGAATAGTCCTCCCAGAGCCAGCTCTTCCTGAGGTCGTCGTGCCTGAGATCCCAGGAATTGTCCTCCCAGAACCCGCTTTGCCTGAGGTCGTCCAGCCTGAGATCCCAGGAATTGTCCTGCCAGAGCCCGCTTTACCTGAGGTCGTTGAGCCTGAAATCCCCGAGATCGCGCTCCCAGAGCCCGGTCTGCCTGAGGTCGTCGAGCCTGAGGTCGCTGAAGAGATCCCTACCCCCGCACCATCTACCGGTGAGGTCTTCAATGACGGCACTGTCTCCGTGACGGTGAATGCTCCCGAAGACGCTGGCGTATACGCCACCCTCCAATCTTGGGTGAACGTCATCCTTTCTTACGTCGACTCCGGAGTTCAAATGACCCAGCAAATTCTGTAAGATACAAATGGTTTGAATCCGTTTAAATCAGTGACAGTTCGCACTTAAAACCAACTCTTGTAATTAATTTAAGAAGATTTTTGAAATAAATTGATTTTTGTATCTACTTATTTCTTTCAACCTTAGTAGTTCTACGTTCATAAGATTTCTATTTTATGATCTGGCTACTATGACAGTTTAAATTTGTCTTATCTATCGTAGGGAAATGTGTCCTAGTTTGAAAAAACATCAAATTTTCTTTGAGAAAACTTTAGTTATTTGCTCGTTTATCGGTATCTATGTGTATCAAAGTTATTGCTGTTGTTTTACAATCTCAAGCACAGCGAATATTAATACACTGGTGTGTTAAATTGAAGGCAGGCCGCCTAATATACTACCCACGATCTGGCAAGCGACCAAGCGTCGCGGAGGTCATTAGCATCGACTTTGTTTGTGGTGCAAGCTGGCACAGCTGGACATTATAAAGCCTGCTTGAACGTATTATTCGAACCGTGGATAGATTTGGGATTTTGTTCAAATTTGACATTTTCCACACACAAAATGTGTCAAACTTTATCGTAAAGTAACCAAATCTATTCGTGGACGTGAATGACTTTCAATAGCATTTATTAAGGCTTACAATGGTCTGAATGAGCTCATATTCCTGTTAACATGGATATTCTTAAGCACTTGACAGGCCAAGTGCTTAAGAATATGTTTTTTATTGTTGTTAATATATACAACAATAAAAACAACAAATAAAGTGGTGGCTAAAAGTTCTAAGTACTTAAACTTCATTATTTTTATTAAGCTTGGTTAATATAGTATAACTGTATGTTCCTAATAATAAAAAAGTGCAATTGTAGCTCTGATGGTATGGTAACTAAGATCTGTAAGATTTCTAGGATAGTCATTTGACCGGCTGTCCGACCACTACACTGGAACACAATGGTGCAAACACCTGCTGCTTTGGCAAGCGGGTAAGATGACGGCAGCGATCCTTGTTAGTTGATGGGGATTACCGCCGGCCATAGACAACCGCAACATGAAGAGGAATCGCAGATGCGTTGCCAGCCTTCGACGAAAGAGTACCTCGTCTTTCGCAGGTAAGTGATGCAAACGGTCCCATTAAGGTACTAGACGTGTTTAGTGAACGACGCGCCGTTAAGATAGCGTACGTGGCGTTATATTAGCATATTACATCAATTTAGCGTAATGAGAGCTAAGAGCGTGTTAGTGTTATGCTATATCACGTCTAAATTAACGGCTTCTAATTTTAATTGATAGCTTTCACTCCTGTTAAGGTGTATTTTGCCAATGTCGAGTTATTTATAGACACTCCCATGGACTTATTAGAGAAATAAGTCCATTGATATCACACGCGAAGACTATTGTTCGGTAACAGAGTGTTTATCCTTAATGGACTAAACAGAAGCACATGGGGTTAGCTCCACGCGCTTCAAGTCAAGTCCCGACTTGTGATTAGTTTTTGAATAGAAGATTTTGACAAACAATATTATAGTGACTTCTGTGAATCCCAGAGACACTTGCTTGGAGACGAGGAGTCTTGGAGTGAGTAAAATGAAGCGTAATTGTCTAGGGCTCTGTACCCTTACCATGAGTGAAAATTACCGTACTCGCTAGCGAATCGAATGCTCTGTCCCTCGCAGACCTTGCAGTATTCTTATAGAGTGCAAGAAACAGAGCATTCGACTCGCTAGCGAGTAAAGTAATTGTAACTCATGGTAAGGGTACATACTGTACTGAAAGGTGAAAAGAGAGCGCATACAATGTGATTCTGTCCGTCTGTCAGTATGTTCAGTGGCATATTTGAGCGAAGTGAACTGCACGTACTTGGCTGGATTTTATTGTTTTAAATTCGGTCGTTCATTTCAGGTTGTTTAAGAAACAATAAACAACAAATAAAACAGCTAAGAAGTACCTACACCTTTACTGCACTTTTATTACTTTACGTAGGTGAGTGTATTAACCTCCATAAAAATGAGTACACAAAAAAAACTGAGCCCTTATAAGATGACTTTGTTGTCCACCTATCTGTCTAAGACCATCTCTCGCTGAAATCTGCAAAAAATTTGTCAATAGAATTATTTATTAATTTTGAAATTATTCAATAATAATATTATGACTTTTAAAATATTAGGACACCAAGCAGAAGCTGGATTTTATTGGGTTTCTAATGTTTCATACAAATAAGACGTAGGTGCCCTTGTTGTTTGAATCCGACTCGCACTCGACCATTTCTTTATTTTTGGCGATGCCAAGTAACTTGTTTATAAATGTATTGTGGCTGCAGCTATACACTTTCCTTACTAGCGTACCCAGTTGGTAATGACCCTACCTACAACGCTAGATGCCCTGAGATCGATTCAAATATTTATGTGATGAACGCGAGTACTTGTTTCTGAGCCTTGTATGTTTTCTATGTAATTATCTACATTAGTAAGTTTATCGATGTCTAGTACCGATATGATAGTACAAGCCTAGAGCTTATTTATTTGAGATTATCCTCTGATTATTTTTTTATTATCTTACGAAGTACTTTTTACTGAAAATAAACAAAAACCAACGGATTCAGAATACCCTAAAACCACAAAGCTTAATGACACGTTCATATCTTTAACTCCAGACGAATCCTTCACTTCCCAGCCTCTATTAAAACATCGCAACATCGCGGTCTATTTAAATGTTAATCTTTATTAGTTTGACGTTAGCTACTGCCTAAGGGATTTTCAACTTAAAGCTCCTTACAACGCTACAAATAAGGTTGCTTTTTGATATCCTTGTAAGTGAGGTCGTAAACGCTAAAGGATACTAAAACGCGCGCGTTCGCGTTTCGGTTGCGGCTCATGATAATCGCCTCTCTTTATTTTATGTACTCCTGGTACCCGTATCTAGATTAAGGGAAATTGGTTAGGGCTAATGTGGGCCGTTTTGTCCCTGATGCCGTGATAGGGGAGCGGTGAGGTTAAGTTTGGGGTTACGGGATAGTTTCAATGATCTTACAACAATATTTAGGGTTATTTTGAACTTTCGAATCAAGAAAAGGGGTGTTTTGTCAACGATAACGGCCTGTAACTGACATTGTTCATAGAATAAGAACATACAGCATAGAAGTTGGACTATAAGGAACCTTGGACCAGTTATGAAACAAAAACTGTCACGATCACAACGTGCAATTCAACGTGTCGACTCTAAGGCCCGGTATTAATAAACTAATCTCAACTCTAATGCTCGTCTTGAGATGTGTCAAAAATGACAGTGTTCTATGGTTTGACGTTTACTTTGACGTATCTTGTGACACGCATCTCAGCCAAGACGTGTTTATTAATATGGGCCTAAGAATGGATTTCTCCCGGACGTCTTGGAGCCTAAGGCTGTTTGTCCCCCGCACGCCGTCAACGACACGACAACGATTCTGGCCGAGATCAAGATGTCGTGATCGCGTTCGTTTGTCCACCGCGACGCCGGCGATGTCGGTGGTTCAGTCGTTTGTTGTAACTGTCAAAAACCGGCGCGGTACGACGTCATGATGTCAGCGTGGGTGGACAGGACAAGTTCAAACATGTTTTGTATTGCCGGTACATCGGCCCGTCACAATCTCGGGTCGAGTTCTAGCGGTAGCGACGATCTACTACAAAAATCGGCGGCCGGGATGACGGTGCTCGGGCGACGGGCGTGCGGTGGACAGGCGGCCATAGTAGGTAAATGTATGTGTTGCTACTCGGCGCCGTCATTTCGTTATCGTTGTCGTGTCGTCGGCGGCGGTGGACAAACACCCTTACAGTGCTTGTATTCTAGGCGCTATAAACCATATCGTCATTGATCTGCTATCGTATTGCCAACGTTTTGATAGCTCTTATTTACTTGACCTAGCATAGATAGATGTATATACCGTAATAGGTCAAATAAGATATGGTTTTTACCACCGGGAATGGAGGGCCAGATACAGATCAGACAGATCTATTCAAACCTTGTGATGGCCTACCAAATAACGAAACTAGATACCTATAATCACAGCTTTATGTAACTCACTATGAATGCCAGAAATAGAAAAAGGTCAAACAAAGGTACATACATATTCGTAGTTCTTATAGAGGAGGAATTCTTATACCTAAAGAGGATGATTTAAAATGATGTACTCGTATCTAAATAGGTAATTCACTTTACCTAACTTCGTTAATGAATGCGCTTTCAGCAGTGTAATTCTTATTTATATCAAAAACAACTAATAAAAAAATATACCCACTACACCTAAGACAGTCATCTTTGTCAGAGTCATGTTGGGATTTATTTTATTTATTAACTCAGTTAGATAAAGTGAGTTATTTACACCTTTTAACATCACCCTGTTTACCGACGAGTATAACCGTCATAGCAAATACTTGCAACCTTACCTTGATGCTATATATAGCCCTGGTAACCGAGGCTTCAGGAGTAATCTTCCCCACATTAACGCTAATGGCATCAGCCTCCCGATCACACTTAATTGCCTCTGCCGTTGAAATTTAGAAAGCGGTAGTTAGTGGTAAACTTGAGGTTTGGCAAAGTGGAACTGGCTCGAGGTTCCTTAATTATTCCGGTATTTATTCTGCAGCAAAAAATTAAGCTCGTTAGCTCCTGGTTTTATATTTAACTAGTGACCCGATCTCGCTTTGCTTCGGTTTATGTGAGTTTTCTTTAACACCCGTACATAAACGAGAATTGAAAAATGCATTTAAATCCGTTGCGTAGTTTGAAAGATCTAAGCGTTAGTACATACAGAGTTACAGAAGGCGGGAAGTGACACAAATTACAACTAGTTTTTATTGAAAGAAAAAACAAATAGACCAATTAATTTGACGACGCCCTGGCCTAGTGGGTAGTGACCCTGCCTACGAAGCTAGTGGTCCTGGGTTCGAATCCCGGTAAGGGCAGATATTTATGTGATGAGCTCGAATATTTGTTCCGGAGTCATGGATGTTTTCTATGTATTTAAGTATATATTTCTCTATATAAGTAGGTATTTATATCGTTGTCTAGTACCCATAGTACAAGCCTAGAGCTTAGTTTGGGACTAGGTAATTTTTTGTGAGATTGCCCTCCCCCTCCTCCTCCCCTACTTAAATACATACTTTAAGTATATATATTCTCTATTTAAGTATTTACGAGTATATCGTTGTCTAGTACCCATAGTACAAGCCTAGAGCTTAGTTTGGGACTAGGTCAATTGGTGTGCGATTTTCTACTGATATTTATTTATTTATTTAATTTTATTCAATGTCTTTTTTTCTATAGTAAGTATTTTGCGCAGTTCAGGTCGGTTTTAATGTATATTCTGTATGTATAAAGTCATGAAGGTCAGATTTAATTTGCAATCCAAATCAACCAATATTTAAATGGGAGAGTAGGTAAGGATTATGATTTGTAAAGTTTTAGTTAAAGTTACTTGTCGGTACAGTTATTTAGAGGTTTGGTACCATTCATTAGCCACTATTAACGGTAAAGCATTTTGTCATTTTGTTTTCGTAACAACTCACAATGATTACTTTGCAGCCTACAATAATATCCTCTGATGTATTAACATAGTGGTCTGGTCGCATAAATAAAATAAATTAACATTCTTGGTGTCAAACCTTTCTTATAAGTGATAATTGCATGGAAAAAGTTTGCACAGTTTTCGTACTTATCACTAAGTTGGCTTTCTCTTCATAAACTTGGTAGTAAGGGACATAAACAACTCGCGGGCAGGGTTCAGGGTAGGCAAGGAAAGTTCGAGTCACGGCTGAAGTTTTAATCGTAAGCAAACTATTTTAACAATTGGCACGCCGCCACCTTGATGCATCAGTTGTTTTATAAATAATACTTACTTAATAGTAAAAATACGCTGTTACGTAACATTTTAAAGACTTCAATTTTTTAACACTTTGTGATATCTGAATAATAAAGTAATAATAAGTATCAGTGGGTACTATCACACCATTTGACCTAGTCCCAAACTAAGCTCTAGACTTGTAATAAGGGTACTAGATAACTATATTAAAAACAAACTGTTGTTTATGTCAAGCAAGACAATTTTTTGGTGTGCTTAATATCTAATCTTAATTAATAAAGATTTTAGTGAGTTAAGGTTAGGTAGGTATTTAAATAAGTTTTCAACACTGTTTAGATCTCTACTTGCACCGGTTATTCTCTGTTAACCATGTGGTTGACGGGCAGAGAATGCCTTTAGGCATTTAGTCCGCCATTTGTACTTTTTACTTTTGTATTGTGCAAAAAAGTTTAAATAAATAAATAAAATAATATTATTGCAAATTGATCGTGCAACGCAGAAATTCGCGGGCTGTTTTTACAACAGTAAGGTGAACATTTTTCGTACGTCGTCGGAGATTTTTTTTTTTTAAAGGTTGCGAAAATAATTGTTTAAGCCTCCGGAAATTATTGAAGGCAACAACGGCCATTTCCCATTAGAAAAAAAACCACCATTCGTATGGAAGTAATTGTAGGGTGGGTTTTCCATTCATTGACAAAAATGTTGTAAGTATATATCGTATTTGCCAGTTTTCCCAGTGAAGTTGAAAGTGAAAAAAATCAAACGGCATTATGTTTGTCTAGGTAACCTACACAACATCATCGCTTGGACACTCCAGATACAGGCTGTTCTAGTTAACAGTAATCTTAAGACACCATATTCTTGACAAGGCAATATTCGGCGCTAAAGCTAAAGGTTCTATTATTATATTAGCATTGAGCGAACATTAGCGGCGGGTTTAGTACTTTTTTCAAGCACAAACAAACGCGCCACACGCACCGCAGGCCGACACGCGACCGCGTCACGCCACTTGCTGCTACCAAAAAAACTTTAAAACTACCTTAAACCTCCCTTTCCTTAAATATTATAATGACTGAAGTGTGAAAGGAAGAGCGAATTTTTGGGTTTATGCGGATTATGGTTCACGTTTGAAACACCCGCTAGATTGCTTTTGGATTTGCGATTTTTACACTGTGGTAGCTACTATCCACCACAAAGTAACTCTGTCTGTTGGTTACACTATCACGGCTAAACCGCTAACCCGATGTCAATGAAATTTGGTGTGGAGGTAGCGTAAACCCCGAGGAAGGACATAGGGTACGTACTCTTTTTTCGCAACTAGCGAGAAAAAAACTAACTAATTTGAAATTTATAAAATCAAAAATTAATTGATCCGGTCTAAGCCAATGTTCTGTAACACACATAATTTGAACATTTTCAGTATCTAAAAATAATCCTACTTCTAATTCTTTGCTGGAAAACCCTTGAATATTTTGGTGAATTAGATTTATACTCAAAGGTGTTTCCGCTGTCCTATACTTTAGTTTAAATGATTAGGAATGGCATTTGTGCCACTATTGTACTTATTTGGTTCTATATTAAAGGCTAATAGTTCTACCAAGGTCAAAATATATTTCTTTGGCAAATGAATTTTTTCAGAAGTTAGCGTGAGGCGCTTTATGAATTTATTTAAGTCGAAGAAATGATATTTACCATTACAGCAAATAGCATTATATATTTATATAGATAACGCATGATGAATGAATTCAAGGAGACCTTATGCTCTTGAAATAGCCCGTCTTGTTGGCACGTACTTCTAGGTATTGTAAACGTATTGTTGAGGAGTTGAGGATTATAGATCTTACCGTCAAGTAAATAAGACCTACTATAATGCTGTGGCCCTAGCGAGCACGGCTACAAGTCGACTTAAATTAGTTAGATTTAGGGCCTGTTTCACAATCGACGAGTAAATTTATCTACCATTTAAAGTTGCCTCTCTCCTTGTCTATTTTCAAGTGTAAGAAAGAGAAAGGGCTAAATTTCTCTGTCAAATATGCTTTACTTGTCGATTGTGAAACAGGCGGTTAGTAATAAAAAGACTAATACCATGTACCATGTTCACAGGACTTTTTTTTCACTTGAACCTGAATATACGTATATGCAAACTTGTAAAGTCGACTACAAAAAGGTGAATGCATTTTTGAACCTTATTACAATGCGATAAGGTTACAAGAAATGACACAAAGTACAGGCATTTACAAGAAAGTCTTAGTACAATGACAAGTTTATTCCTGAATGTCTGAATGCTTACGACATGATTGCAATATGAGTGTTCACATTGTGGCGTTCCAGTGTGAGGATAAGACAATCGATGTAATTACTAGCATAGAGGCATTCCATCTTAGTCTTCAGGGTTGGCAACGCATTAGCGGTCTTAGGATTGCAGTCTTAAGATTGTAGTCTTGAGGAGGCAAATGTCTAGGGTTCAGAGATCCCACTTACCATCAGCCCTCTATTTCACCATCCCGACAATGACAGGTGACAGGTGACATTTCAGTGTACATGGCGCACTTTTAATGATACCCGGTGATCAGGGTGTTAACTTTGCAATGGACCTATAACGAATTGTCACCTGTCACGCGCCATTGTCAAGATGGTGAAATAGGGGCCAGGTGGCCTGTGTGCTCGTTGGCTAACTCCATGCCACAAAAAAGGAACCAAAAACAGGGAAGTTTGTTGGTTAGTAGGTGTGGTTCAAATCTTGTTATACGATATAGCAAATGATTAAAACTAAGTATACATTTTATCCATCGACAAAAAAAGGAGTGTAATAAGTTTAAACTTTGCGTCAGTATGTGGCATCGTAGCTCCTAAATTAAGAACTCAATTTAGTGGCGATTGTTTTCAAAAGAAAACTAATCGGGACGTCTCGTTAAGTTTCATAATAATCGGTAGGTTGAGATGTGTTAGCTGTGTAAGAAGGAGTCTCCATTATATTATAACAGGTCCATTTGCTAGTAATTTTCACTATATGGAGAAGAATGGAGAGTTTGTTTGTTTGTTTGTTTGTTTGCTTGAGCACTGTTTATCTCAGGAACTACTGATCCGATTTGAAAAAATCTTTCAGTGTTAGATAGACCATTAATCGAGGAAAGTGTTAGGCTATATATCATACTCACATAAACCGAAGCGAAGCGAAGGCGGGTCGCTAGTAATAATATAAACCCTGTTGCAACGAAAAATAGCACTTACGATATTCTCAAGTTGTTTAAATATAACGTTATAAATAAGATTTTTAGCTTCGAAATAAACAAAGTACATTTTACGATTAATAATAATTTAATACAAATAATGTTAGTTTTATTTCGTAGAATTCAATTTCATTTAGTTACAGTATGTTTAAATTAATTGAAAGTGCCTTTTTCTATGCAACGTGGTTTAGTTTCGAAAGCAAGATATGTTAAATTAGGTGGACTCCTACGCCCCGTATCTTAACATACCCCATTATGTCACCGTAACAAGAAACCAATACGCTCCAGCGTCTCTGTGTCACAAAGCCGAAGCTCAGTTTATTAAGCTGTCAAGAGATTTTTTAATTAAGAGGCTCGCTGGGATTTCCTCTCGACAAGAATCTCAAGAGATTCTTCGTTAAAAAGACAAATTTAATGAAAAATGTAAGGGGATTCTTTTGATATATTTGCAGGGAGATAAGGAAAACATAGGTTGAATTAGTTAAGGTGATCTATCATGGGCCCTTTATTCTAACCTTGTTGTAGCCCATTTTGGTTCTATATCGCTATTATAATGTTAATTTACGGTAGTTTTTATTTATTTGATAGTAAGAGCAATTTAAATGTCCATAATATGATAACGTAACGCAAGTCGGGTAGAACAGATTGCATTAAAACAATTGAACAACAATGATCCAAAGGACAATTAGGTACCTATTTGAAACAAAAATAATTTCTTGGTTTTATGAATGGGCACTGTCACTACAAATAATATGATAAATAATAATAATATTGATGAAAGAGATATACAGATCGAAAGTGAGTGGACAGGTCGGAAGGGGCCGCCCTAGGCGTACTTTTTCGAGTCAAATCGGAGAAATACTGGAAAGGGCCGAATCTTTAAATAGTACCTGAAACCGACGTGCGTGCATGACTCGATGTATGAATGTGGAAGAAGTGAAAGAAAATTGTCAAGATCGTAGCAAATGGAAAGAAGTGGTCTCTGCCTACCCCTCTGGGAAACAGGCGTGATTTAATGTATGTATGTAAGTAATTAATTATAGTTTTTAGTGGTGGTAAAATCTTGCGCATGGAACGTTCGGGTCGCTACCACCATCTTATCCTTTAACAAGCCTCCAAGCTGCAGTGTTCGCATTCTTGTGTTCCGGTGTAGGAATAACACAACCGGTGAAATTTAATTAGCATAGAGGTATTCCATCTAAGTCTTCAGGGTGTGTAACGGATTTGCAGTCTCAGGATCGTAGTTTTGAGAATTCATATGTCTTTGGGTCTCACCTCACTTACCATCAGGCGACCATAGTAGTTAAAAATATCTAAAGGAGCGTCTTTACTGGGAGCATTTACGTGTAATGAGCATTCGGCGCGAACATCGAGTGGTGTGTCAGCTTTGTAACGCTCGGCTCAACGTCTACACCACTAGAATATTCACGCGAATCTCAGTGATGATGCTCCTAAACACGCTCTTATCCTTATTCCAGTAATAGAGGCGTGTCAGATATTTTTAAACCCACTGTTGGATAATATCATTTTTGGTGGGTTACTACCAGGCCCCTATTCTACCAGGCCCCTATACCACAAAACTTTACAAGCGTACAATTTGACAAATTTGTACGGATCTCCATTAAAAAGTTGACAAATTTGTTAAATTGTCGGCTTGTAAAGTTTTGTGGTATAGGGGCCAGGTATTCTCCATTACAATAGCTCTAATTAACTTGAGGGTAATGGCCGTCGAGTTAATAACAATACCATATCACGTCAAAGGCAATACGGTTTTGTCCAGTTGAATAAAGGGCCAGTACACTATAACTCGCTCCTATACTGACGAAGTTATACAACCTGGTATTAAATTCAGGCCACGCACCAGAACAATGGAAAAGCTCAGAAATAATTTTATTATATAAAAAAGGAAATCCACAAGATATCGCGAACTACCGTCCAATCAGCCTCTTGTCTAGTATCTACAAACTGTTTACATCAATATTACAAAGTCGAATGAACCCAAAAATTGATAACGCCCAACCGATAGAGCAAGCAGGATTTCGTTCCGGCTTTTCAACCACAGACCATATGCATGTTATGCAACAAATTATAGAAAAGCATAAGGAATTCAATCAACCCCTATATATAGCATTCATCGACTACGCTAAGGCATTCGACACCATCTCTCATAACTCTATATGGGCAGCACTCTATCAGTCTCAAATCAACCGGAATTATACTAATGTACTAAGAGACTTATATAATAACTGTAAAAGTACGGTTAGACTAGAAACAAGAGGGGAACCGAT
Source organism: Acleris laterana (assembly GCA_963966035.1). Classification (NCBI taxonomy): domain Eukaryota; kingdom Metazoa; phylum Arthropoda; class Insecta; order Lepidoptera; family Tortricidae; genus Acleris; species Acleris laterana. The sequence continues at coordinate 5,487,164 of OZ014454.1, read as the reverse complement.
TCCTATAGGCAGAGGCGTGAGGCAAGGAGACCCGATCTCACCTAAATTATTTATTGCCGTACTAGAAAATATATTCTCAAAACTAAAATGGCAACAAGAGGGAATCAAAATACGTGGCAAATACCTAAACCATCTCAGATTCGCTGATGATATCGTTCTTTTCGCCTCCACGAGTAAAACCCTAGAGAGAATGATAAACTCACTAAGTGAAGAGAGCGAGAAAGTAGGATTAAAGATGAATGAGGAAAAAACCAAGATTATGACGAATAGTAAACGACAACCTATTACCCTTGGCCAAACACCACTTGAATATGTAGAGCGCTATATTTATTTGGGAAGAGAAATTGCTTTCAGCGACAATAACACAGAAGAGGAAATAGACCGACGTATAAACATAAGTTGGAAGAAATATTGGTCGTTGAAAGAAATTTTTAAAGGAGATTACTCTCTAAGTCTTAAAAAAATTGTGATGGATACAAATATTCTGCCAGCACTTACTTACGGATGCCAAACTTGGCGCCACACGAAAAAAGCTAAAACTAAAATCACTACCACCCAACGCGCTATGGAAAGGAGCATGCTTAAGTTAAGAAAAATCGACAAAGTGAGAAGTGAGCATATTAGGCACAAAACCAAATTAATTGACGCCCTTAACTATGTCCTTAAATTAAAATGGAAATGGGCCGGACACTTAGCGCGTTACAAAGATAAGAGGTGGACTAGAGAGGTAACTCTATGGACGGGACCTGGCGGTAAGAGAAACCGTGGACGACCACAAAAGCGCTGGAGCGACGACATAGTGGCAATAGCAGGAAAACAGTGGATGTACAAGGCGGAAGAAAGAGAAATCTGGAACGAATTGGAGGAGGCCTACACCCTAGAAGGGGTTCCTATCGGATAAATATTATACATATTAATTTTTACTTTTAAAATACTACTACTAACAAAACTAAAGTAAGGTAAACACTAATACGCATCTTAGTAATAAGGAAATTGTACTTAACTGATAAGGAAATAAAAAGGCTTATTATTATTATTATTATATTATTATTTACACTATAACTCGGTCAATCTATACTCATTAATTACTAATTTTATAAATGCATAAGGGTTTGATTGTCCGTCTTCATTTGGTATATAGATCGTTTAGCCCGGAGAAAGACTCTGCCTAGGAAGCATGCGATCCCAGGTTTGATTCCCGGTTTAGGTGCTTTCTAGTTTATATTCATCAATGCACACTTATTATACAGAGGTTTATTAATACAAAAACTAGGCTTTTTATTGTTACTCTTCAAAAGAGTATTTTGTGTTTTGAGAAGAGGTCGATGCAAGCCGTTAACACGATCGCAGGCTCGTAGCACCGGCGTCGTAGCGCCGTAGCGCCGTAGCCCGTAGCGGCGATGCGCTCCCGTCACGCCATTCGTAGCCGTTGTCAAGTTTACTTTCACGAGAAAATAGCTTTCATGACTGCTCCAAATAAACTTCGAAGTTTTAGTATTCTGTTAAAACTAAACAAAACATAAATTAACTCAATGACTTTAAAACTCATCCAACTCTTGTATAACTAGAAATAATCGATATAAAAACTTTTGCAGCCATTAGTGACCTAGAAAACACCGATGGAAAACAGCATTGACCGCATTGTACCACCGAGCCGGTCGAACTTTTTACTTTCACGAAACGTGCACGTTACGGAGCGAATCGATGCTCGTCGCTGCAGCGGTACGACAATTATGCCGCGGCTGTAACGCGAATTTAGGGCGCGAGGGGTAGGCGTCGGTGGGCGGGGAGTGACGGGCGCGGGGTGGGGCTGGCGGGGCGCGGGGAGCGCTCCCGGGCCAGTCTGCCGCGCGCCCCCGCGCCGAACGCTCGTGGCCGCAGCGGCTCGCGCGTGTTTGTGTGGTGGGACCATGCGCGCGCCGCGACCCGTCGCGTGCGATACCGCGCCCGTCTAACCAGAGGGTTAGAACTAACATGAAACGCTCTCTACCGGCACAAAAGGTAACCTTTTTTTTTTTCTAATTAATTGATCGATATTGTATAGCTCTATTATTTATTACTTACAAATAGATTTCGGTTGCGGGTAGGCTTGCCGCAGTGGCGACTTGTAGAGCGTTAGGGCCTATCCTGACCTATTTCAACAATAAATCGATTTAACATTGCACTACACAACAAGTCTCCCGGTCTAAAATGCTAAACTTGAGGGAAAGGTCAAAGTTCAAGCCTCAAATACGTCACGAGCGAACGGTCACAATTCAAATATTCGTAAAAGGAATCTACGTTAGGAAGTTTGACCACGTGTTCTAGAATTTTCCTGAAAAACGAAAATGACAATAATGAGCTAGTTTCAGTAGCAAATAATACTTCCGAGTAGAGAAATGGAAGGGGTCGTGATTATGTCGAGTGCCGCGGGGATGCCGCCAAACGGACGCGGTACAATAGGCGCTTTTGTCGACATGCCACAGTATGCCGGCCTCTTGCCGCCCATGCGTGGGCAAATACACACAATCGTACGTCATGGCCTGTATTCGTTGTCCAAGCATGTGGACGTGGTCTTCATGGGTATGATTTTCCGTCTCATACCCTTCTTTTTTGACAAAATAGCTATTTAGTAAGCGGCAGGTTGACGACTAGGTTAGCCTAGTCTCGGGTTCAATTCCCGGAAAGGGCAAAGGGCAAACATTTGTGATGGGTGCTAGTATTTGTTCCTGAGTCTTGGATATTTTCTACATATCGCACCTTCGGTAGGACAAGGGCACAATTGCCCCTATAATCACATAGTACATTGTGCCATTGTTCTACCGAGAAGGTGCGATATTTATCGTTGTCTAGGAAACAGACTACAAGCCTAGAGCTTTGTTTGGGACTAGGTCAACTCGTGCGAGATTGTCTGACACCTTATTTTTTATGGGACGGTAGTCAAATAATTATGCGGGTACTCTGATAGGAAGTGATAACCGCCACCAACGAAAACCAGCAAATTAAGGAGGGCTGTCGGTCCCATACCGGTGTTTAGGGAAATGGAAGCTCTCATAACTGGTAAGTAATATCGCCAAGGGGATTTGGATCTTCAATCTCACCGTACGAGGCACGGGAGAAGGATGCCTTTCATCAAGGTGATATTGATGGATTTTGGATCTTTCGACGATGGTGCGATGGTGCAAAACTGCAGCTGGTAAATCATTTAAACAAGTTTTAGAACAATCGCCTTATTAAAACCACCATACCATAACAGGTCAAATATGATTTGGACTTTCTCGGTCCTTTTTTTTTTTAACTCGGCCGCCATTAATGTCAAGTAAAGACATGTCAAATGCAATATGGTTTTATAGAGTAGAATAGAGGTTCAGCACGCAAACAAACGTCTCTTCGGATGAAGAAGGAGTCCAATGGAACAGAGCTAAATAAATAATAAATACCTACACACAGTGACCTAGTACTCGTAGTCGAGTTCATAAATATGTGAACACTTTAGTACCTTGTCTATTTAATGTCATGTTTGAATAGCCATATACATATGAAGTGTCACAGTATTTAAAGTGACAGGGTACTAAAGTGTGCACATATTTATGAACTCGACTATTGTACGATTTACGGGTACTTGATAACGGTAAACATACTTATACAGAAAAATACATGGAAAAATCCAACGCTCGGGAACTACTCATGCTCATCGTGAAAAATGTTTGCCTTTACCAGGAATCGAACCTGGGACTAGTCCGTTTCGTCAACTAGGATTGTCAAGATTATTGGATTGTTGGATTTGGACGAATTGGGGTGGCCCAGGCCAGAGATGAAACTGCTCCATATCTGGTCGGACTGGATCAAAGCCTTTTTAAATACAGTTTAAAATTATTGATGTTGTTTGAATGAAGGTAAAAGGATGACCGTATATTTTCGGTTCACCCCTGAAATACCAGTATTTAAAAACTTATCTGGTGTTTTGAGAATCTGGTAAAGAGAGTATTCCGGTATTTTGAAATTCTGGTGTCCAGTTATCCCACGAGTAAAGTATATTTTTTTTTCTTCGTATTTGGCCCCAAAATGATTATGCAGGGCAAGGAATCTCGTGATTGCATGCACTTGTGTTGCTGCATATTAGCGGAACACCAAAAACTTTCACACCTTCAGAAGATGGTAGACTTATGTACATAATATATGGTAAATATATTATTTAACACCACGTACCATATAAAACAATTATTTATAAACTTAAAATTGACAGTAACGTAATGAAGAATCATTAAAATCGTCTTAGACATTTGGGAGGATACAAAAACTCTTGCGTTAACACCAATAAACAGTAATTCATACTTCTCGTACCTAATATAGGTAAATATTGTTTGAAATAGAGACCGCCATAAAAGAGGTATTTATTACAGTTTCAGGTACTTAACTTAAGTGCTTGCAATACTCGAACATTGTTGCTTAAGCGTTTTTAAACAATTTAGTGCAATCAAAGCGACGAAGTGTACTAGAGTGTGTCGATGTTTATGACGGTTACCATACTTTGTCATGGTACAGTCACCAGTAATAATACATTGTCCAACATTGGGTGCAAAAATATCTGACACGTCTTTATTACTAGAGGCATAAGAGCGTGTCAGATATTTTTGCGTTCAATGTAGGATAACATATTATTGCTGATGGCTGTAAATTTTCAGGTAAAGTACGTTTTTGTACAATTCCGAAAACTATAATTTGTGACACGTCTTGAGACGAGCATCTGACTCAAGATAAGTTTATTAATGCGGATTTTAAATATTCAAGATCATGAACTTGTGTAGTACCTACCTACAATATGCAGGTACCTACAGTCAAGGCTAACAAAATATACTATGTAGGTATGTACCTACCTACAATTGCGTTCGTTTTCTCAAACAACTTCTTCTAAGAATTAAGTAAAATGGAGGCACATTATACTCACTACCTGCAAATAAAAACTAAAAAACAAACCAGAATAAAAAATCAAATCCAGCCGTATCCAAATGTTTGGTGTTTGCCGCAAACACTGCAAGACGCAACTATATGATAGAGTGAGCACGATGTATTTCCATCTCACTCTAACATATAGTTGCGTCCTGCAGTGCTTGTAGCAAACACCAAGCATGTGGAGCCGGCGTAAATACACTTTCGGAATTAAATGTAATAGTGACGACGTTCACGTCTTAAAAAATCTCTCTTCCAATGCTCGCCATCTCTTTCAATCTTGGGCTTTCCCCCCTTTAAAAATAACACAGTGAAACTGCAAAGTCACTCGGTCGATTTTAATATAATTTGAACACACGAGAATGTACAATATTGCCAGGGACACGTAGCTAACAAATAAAATATGACACCGAAAACAAGAAAGAGAGGTAATAAATAAATTGAGAATGCTACGAAACACAATTTTGGGAAGCGTAATGTGTTTTTATCAAAATCAGGTTTCCTTCCAAGTAGGTTCATATAAAAGGGTAACAAGTTTCAGAGCTTTGGTTTTTATCGCGTAAGGGAAGTGGCAAGGTCGAAGAGTATTGTATTAACAAGTAAATAATTTGAATTTATCCATAAAGCTTGACAATGTAGTACATGTGTTAATATTTACTAGGTACAGTCACGAGATTTAATTTGGTACCCACCTTAAGTCCAAAGTCAATCTGACATTTGACATTCTACAAGAATAAGGTTGAGTTTCCTAAAATTTACAAATGACTTGACATCTCTAATGACATTGACGACTTCAAGTACATTTTTCTTGACTTGGGTCCCAAATTAACCTACCGTATTGTCAACGTTTTGATACCTCTTATTTACTTGACACTAATGGAGACCGAGTTAAAAGTAATTTTTTATTATCTAAGTAGTTTTTAGTATCTAGATTAGAGGCGCTGATCAAATAAGTGGGGAAGGGGGGCGAAAGGGGTAATATGCGGTAAGCTTTTTTCGTGTTCACAAAATACAATAATTCGCGTATTACTTTAATAAAATACAAATATTTTATCACACATGAATTGAATTAAACAGATTGTCATACTAAAAGTAATAAAACGTGTGCTCACCACGGTAAGAAGTTTTGGCGAATTAACAGATTTTAATAAATAATTCCAAATTATTAACAACATGGTACCAACATTTCAAAGAGCGAGTCATGCGATCTCGTAGGTCGAGATCCCGCGGCATTTCCTTCAATTTCCTTGAGTTTTCCTGTCGCTTTCGGCGAAAAAGACGAATGCGTTTGCAATGCTGTTCCGCTAAGACGTGACTTCTGGCCCCTATACCACAAAACTTTACAAGCCTACAATTTAACAAATTTGTCATGTTTTTGTATGTAGATCCGAACAAATTTGTCAAATTGTACGCTTGTAAAGTTTTGTGGGATAGGGGCCAGGTCGCGTTTGTCGCATTTGCTACTTCGGCAGAGTTCAAGCGGTTCAAAACAACACCGTTTTTGGAGTAAAACATCTTGGAGAATGAAACTTGATAAGATTTTGGGAATTGTTTTTAATTATTTAACTGCAAGCCAGCTGCAGTATTTCAGTTTTATTGCGGTTTTGAAAGCAGTTCTCATTTTAGTGGTCTGTTTCTGTTTTTTAATTTGCACGTTTTTACCAAAATCTTACTTAAAAGAACATTGTATCCAAGTGAGGTCTAAAGTCAATTACAAGTAAGATGGCATTCGTATGTTTGTTCAACAATAACTCAAGTATCATTCGTCTGATTTTTATCAATTTTAGCAGGAAGGTAGGTAGTTGAGGTAAATACCTATATTTTTAAAGTACAAGAGTAGAGTCACTCAAGAGGTAACTTAATTAGGGGTGAAATCGCGAGTCTCCGTTGGGGCAAACTACTAGTATGGGGAATGGTGGAGGTCAATATTTGTCCTTATATATTTTTTCCTAAAGTAATCCGCCATTTGTGCTTCTTTGTGTATTGTGCAATAAAGTTTCAATAAATAATAATAAACCGGGCTCGAATTATAATTTACCAAAATGAGATAATTTTAGTAACTGAGGTCTGTCCCACAATGAGTACATAAGGTTCAATTCCCGCTTTAATCATGACGGTTGCAGTGTAATGAGAAAAGTTTTCGCAGCGAGTGCGATAGGCGGGCTGTTTTGCATGCGTTTGTTTAGTTATTGCTTCGTGAGTTTGTTATTAATGTATATTTTGAGGGCATAGAAACTAGTTTATTTACCCATATGGGATTGATGTAGGTAAACGACAAATCTGCAACTGAAATTTAATGGAGATGCGGAAATGACCTCTTGCATGTAGTTGCAACACATCTGTATAAACCGTTTGAGATTCTAAGAGTGAAATTAAATTGGTTTTTCATTAAAATAAACATTATAAAAATACTAGGAAAACTTCAATCTTTAATTTATGTTTACTATTTTAAGATTTTTAAATTCATAAAATCCAACTATAAGGACGCTGTTTGATTGTGACGTCACAAGATAGTAATCCCTATAAATTCCATAGTAACGTGGAGCGTTTTTGATGTTTCATAAAAAGAAGCTGATTTGACTTTTGTCAAATACCGTATTCCATATTATTTTTCTACACCACTACCATGCAAGAGGTCACTTACTTAAGTTTTTCACCTATACTAGAGTTTACTCGTGACTCCATCCACGTAGAAGTCCCTTATCCTTTATCGTTAGAGTTCGGCGGATAGGTTTTTACGGCATTGGCTGTACAACTAAAAATAACCTATAATCGGGTCGTGTTCTCCAAACTAACCGAAAGCGAAAGTGCGAAACGAGTTCCGTCTAAGTGAGTCTCCCATTAACCTAACTTCGGAAGCCCCTTGATGTCAGATATTCCCAATAAACCCGGGAACGAACTTCACGTATTCAGCGTTAAGAACACATTTTTGGGACCATTTCGTATATAATTAAATAGTCTTCTCTTTAGCTTAACTCGTGCTTAACTCTCAGGAATTTTAGCACTACATGATACTTATGGCGAAGCGTAGTAATTTTTTTAACTATGTAATAACTAATAAGTTTTTTTTAAGACGCACTTTCCACTGTAACAAGTTATTATATAATTTGCCCTGTTTATTAATTATTTGTGTCAAATCTTGAAAGTCAATTTTGTACCGTTTCCCGTCAACGGAATGGGCTGAAATTTGGACCACATATGTAAACCCGATGACAATGCAGTATTATGGTATCATCGAGCTGATCTGATGATGGATTCGATAAATAAATAAATGTAAAATAAATATAAGGGGGAGGGACAATCTCACACCAATTGACCTAGTCCCAAACTAAACTCTAGGATACTTAAATACATAGAAAACATCCATGACTCAGGAACAAATATTCGCGCTCATCACACAAATATCTGCCCTTACCGGGATTCGAACCCAGGATCACTAGCTTCGTAGGCAGGGTCACTACCCACTAGGCCAGCGCGTCGTCAAAGTCGACGGATAGCAACGTCATCTTTGCTGTACATAATATCTACCCGCCGAGGCCGAGTTGCGGCTTGTTAGTTTGGTCTTGATAAGCAGATGATGTCTGAGCGGAAAGAAGTATAGTTGGCAACAAAAGCTTATCCCAAAACTGATCAGTTACTCAGTGTTAAACGACGAGACTTACAAGTCCAAGCTTGGACCTACTTTTACCCTTAGTGGAGTTTGTTTCACTCAATACCAAGATATAAGTATATATCACTCATTGAATACAAAACGGACACATTCCAAAATAATTTGCTCTTGCATTGAAAATCTTATACGAACAGCTTCTAATTTTAAAATGCAACACTGACTCATTTTGAAATGTGTCAATTTTGTATTCATGAACGATATATAGGCACTATGTAGGAGTTAGCCAGAAAACATAGTGGATTAAATGTGTTACTCAATTATGAAACAAAGTTTTTTGTGTCATCTCATAACATACCACAACCAATTATATAAGTAATGTAGGCGACAGAGTTTCCAGAGCCACCTTCCGTCTCCATCATGAGATGGTACCTTAATGTAAAGTTAAATCTTCTATCACTTTTATTTTAGCTAAAGCACGAATTAGGCTGGCATTTTTTTTGCAGAAATTGATTGCTGTTCTATTTTAAATTCAATTCTATAGCAAGAAGCACAATTTTGGCGTCTTTTTCTAATAATATAATATAGCAATCAACTTCTGCAAAATTTAGCAATCAACTTCTGCAAACCTAGTTAAAGAAGAAATAAATATAACTATGCTCGAGGTGTTTCCTAAACATTGCCCTTCCAACTAATAACAGCATAGGAAGCGCAGTAATTTGGTAAAAAATTCACGCTCCGCATTTCCAGCGAGTAATATTATGAGTGTTTATGAACTTGTTATTAACCCTTCCCCCACTCCGCAGCTCTTTGACGCAGTGTTTACTTTTTCCGCAAAATCTTTCGGGAACCAGATACCGACGTTTTTTACAGGGAATTAAATATTAAGCTATTTTTGCGCTCCGGGAAAAGATGAAAAGAGTTAAATCCCTTTGGTTATAAACTTACTGAGAGACGATATTATGATTGATACGTATTATTGGAAAATTTGTATATCACTGTAAATGTATGAAATGAACGTGCTACGTAGTCGAAAAAAAAAGCTTAACATTAAGAGTCATTTAATAGAGTATAATGGAGTAAAGTAAAACGACAGCACGCATCTTTAAAATTATAGTGACCCAATAAAAAAAAATGGATTTCGAGTTAGGTCTCTATAGTACTAAATTTATGACTCGAAGTCGAAAGCTAAAATGTTAAATGAGGTCACTATAATTCTAAAGGAGCGATTAACTGTAAGATTTTGTGATAAAAGCATTATTATCGTGGTAGCCTACGACAAAACATTTTACTCCACTCGTATTACAGGTTGTTACTAAATTAAGTTTCGATATCCTCTGGCGTCATTAATATCGGCTGCAGTGGAGCCGGCGGGCCCCACGGGGCGTTGTTTGGCGCGAGCTGGCTTTATCCAGTTAACGTTCAATAACGTCAGATTTTTTCAAAGATATCCTTATCAAGATTGTTTTATATCTATAGCGCCCGCTATGTCGACGACGCGCTGGCCTAGTGGGTAGTGACCCTGCCTACGAAGCTAGTGGTCCTGGGTTCGAATCCCGGTAAGGGCAGATATTTGTGTGATGAGCGCGAATATTTGTTCCTGAGTCATGGATGTTTTCTATGTATTTAAGTATATATTTCTCTATATAAGTATTTATATCGTTGTCTAGTACCCATAGTACAAGCCTAGAGCTTAGTTTGGGACTAGTTCAATTGGTGTGAGATTGTCCCCTTATATATATATATATATTTTTACGTGAGTTTTCTGTAACACCCAGAGCTTATTACTTATATGATTAAATCCATTTATGTTAAATACTAGATGTTGCCCGCGACCACTTCCACTTAGAAGTTGGCTATCGCTGTTCCTTCGGAAACCATACATGTTTCCGGGATAAAAAATAAACTATGGGCTATTCCAGGACCTAACCTATATTTGCGCCAAGTTTCATCCCGATTCGTACAGTGGTTGCGTGAAAGAGTAACAAACATCCATACATCCAAACATACAAAATTTCGCGTTTATAATATTAGTAAGGATTATTAGCATAATTTTAGGCCGAAGGTTACTCTTGCAGTCATTTTAAAAATGAGAGTCACTTTTTTCTTCAATTTATATCCAGTAAAACTTTTACACCCTTTAATGGTCTTAATAACTTGATAGTAATGGCGGCCGAGCTTAAAACAATAGACTAACATGATACTAAATGATAAATACGATATTGACCAAAAACGATGTCGCGTTATACACTACGATTTGATTATACACTACGTCTACAACCGCGGCTTTATCCGTTCCAAATTATATTTATTTCACAGGCCACTCACGTATAATTGCGTTCTTATATTGTTGTACACGACCCAAAGATATAAATCTACAGTCTGCCAGCCGAAGCGAAAATATAGTATGCGGAAATGGACTTCTTTCTTATACAGTCGTTTACTTTTGGACGACAGGGTTGCCGCATATTTTCCCGCAAGGGACTGTTGGATGGTGAAGTTATGTTTTACAAATTTGTTATTTTTTAACATAAACAACAGCAAAAACATTATAAAAAAGTAGAGTAATACAAATTTAGAGTACTAATACCTGTATTCACAGACAATACTTAAGCATCCTTTATTGAGTAAACGCACTGCGCTCAATAAAGCTCTGTGATTGGTCGTTTTTAACCAACCTTTTGATTATCAAACGATTTGAACTACTCTATGCGTTTGTGAGCAACGTGAGACCCTTAGATGTAGGTAAACATAGATCCCGTGTACCCAAATGTCAAGTGTACCACCTTTTTCTTCTGTGTACAACACAACTTGTAGCCCATATTATTGATAACCCGCACATCACTGACTGCAAACTTACGCACACTAATGCAAAGTCACACATCGACACACCTAAAAAGTGGTACACTTTTGAAATTCAATCGAAAGCGGTCATATATAGATGACTCTTTTTAACGAAGGGAATTTGTAACAGGTGCGAAGAGTACTACTCTATTAGCCTTTTTTGTACTCCCTCTATGGTGAGACCTCATAGTAACGTTTGTAAATATGGGTTATAGGTTGCCACTCCGCATGGTGTCAGGCACTAGCCTTGACGCTGGTTTTCGGGACCACTGCATTGAAGAGAGAGGAGATCTGTTCCAATCCACCTCACTACTATTTATTAAATAATTGCAGTTTAGATGCCGTATCGTCAATTTGGTAATTATCGAACCAACATAAAGTAGACTTCAATGTTAGCACTTTAAATACATTACAAACGAAACAATATCACGAGAAGTCGGTACACCCACATTGCTATCGAGCTACCTGAATTTCTTTAGGGATACTATTTCGACGCTCCTTTTGTTTCTTCTCCAAATGGAATATTGACTTTTCTTGTTCTTTTATAAATAAAACAGCTGAAGGTACTTTAATGAAGTCGAGAGTTTTTAAAGGTTCTTATGGAATTTCATCTTTTAGTTCAAGCATTGAAATAAAAGCAGCTAGATATTGTATTGGATTTTTGAAGCTTCCTTTTTAATTTGTATTCTCTTTGACCAGCAGGAAAGAAGTTCTTTTTGATTTTATCCAACTAACCATTGTTTTAGACGCTGTTAAGTAGAAAAAATCTATGATTTAATGGGACTATAATAATTATACATCGAAAATAATGATCTAAATAATCCTGCTTGAATTTCGTAGACATTGTTGGAATTATTTTAGTTAAAACACAGCAGATTTTGTGGTGTCCCAATAAGAATTACAAATTGGGATTTTTACGCAGTAGACACAATATCATATTCCAGTTTTGCGATGATAAGTCCCTGTGCTACATTAAAGCATGGTGGCTATATTCCTTTTTTGCCCGAGCGCCTTTACCTTTAATGCTTAAAGGTAAAATTAATAAATGAAGAAGCCTATTCAGTAAGTTAAAAATCGACCAGCGCTTTCCAAAGGAGACCACCGCTGAGAAGAAGCACCGCAATAACTCTATTAATACATGTACATGACATAATTTTTGACATAAATCTACGTAGCTAGCACGACGCCTTTACCCTGTAACGGGTTAAAAAGCATCCCTTTTATTGTTATGGACTTTATATTACCCGTTAAATTCGCACATAAGAAAACAAGCGAGAGGGAAGTTCAAACCTGGTTAATTCCCGAGTTTTCCTCAGTCCATCGCAAAACAACATAAATTGAAATGTTTTCCACGTTCGCGCATTTATTATTAACGCCTTTAGCGTACTATTGTTCAACGTCGGAAAAATGCGGCAACTTCCATTCAACAAGCTTCTTGTTTAATTACTTATTGTAATTTATTCAACTGGCAAAGGAAAGCTGTTGCATAGTCACGGCCTATTGAAGCTACCTGAAATTTAATTTATTTCCACAATTAAACAACTAAGCCACTTGTTACGTTGCTTGATTTACCTTTGACTTTATACTTGCCATAATCCTGCAGGATCTATTCTACTTTTACAAGTTTTTGTTTAACTTGCAATTTATGTATGTATGTATGTCTCAAATCTTTCAAGTTAAATTTGACCCACTTCCCGGTTTCCAATGAAGCTGAAAATTTGCATACGTCTTTAATTCTGATGACAATACAATAATATAGTACCTTTGAGCTGGTCTGATGGGGACTCAGGGTGGCCATAGGAACTCCTAAATTACACATGATAAACCCGACGTTTTTGGTCTCGTTAGAATTGTCTAAACGAGTAGACGACGACGATGATGATGTGCAAAAAAAAGTACAGTCGGCAATAAAACCTTGTCCTGAAAATGAAATGTTTCACAGATTTTTCGATCTAGGTTATGTTCACATCAGTAACAGCATGTAGGCAACTTGACAGTTTAGTGACGAGACAAATTAGAAAAAAATGATGTTTTAATCATTATTTGATATTATATATGACTTGTTTATTAAACACCACCTAATAACGGTGTTCAGTAAAATGAGAGACTTCCCCTCAGGATAAAGCGTTTGTTATCTCCCGTTGTTGCGGCGTTTTTCTTCGTTATCCAGTCCAAATGGCAAAGGTCGCGTATAAGACGGATCGGGCTGTAAGCAGCCGCGGCCATTTCCCGGGTTGTTTCTTATAAAACGCCTCTCGCTATGATAACAAGCGGAAATGTGATGTGCGCCGTGAATCTGCGGAGCCCTAACAATTCGTTTGGTATTATTAGGCGCGGTAACATTTTTTATTGTAATTGTGACCCTTCCGTGGTGAAATTAGACGTTTTCTTTGAAGTGATTGATACAGGCACTGCAATATATATTTCTTATACGATAAAAACGATCATTATACGGGTCCAGGAATATACGGATAGCTCTTGTTGGATAGTTGGATGACGATTTCATAATTCCCTTTCCTCTCGAACGCTCGTCGAACTACTAAATCAGAATATTAATTCAGTTCCCAGTATTATTCGGCATATTTTGAACAAAACCAACTATTATTTTCACAAATGACTGACAGTAAATCATATCTAGACATCGTGATTAGGTATAATGATAGTCGTAATAGAAAACAGGAAGCAATAAACTATAGCCCGACGTAGTGTCGACATAATGGCAGTTTTTACGTAAGCGCTTACTCTATGGTTGTTTTTCCAACATCTTGGAGAAAAATAAAGTTGTTTTCTCTAATAACTGAGTGCCTTCCGAGTAGTGCTCTAATCTTTGCCCGGTGTTCTAGGTAGGTTTACTTTGCTGCACTTTGCGCTGGATTTGAACTTCGTTAGAAATGAAGTGCAGCAAATGGATCAAATTGATTATATTAAGCGTCTTAACTAAGGAGTATTATTATATTAATTCAAAAGGTTTACTAATCGTTTTAGCTCACCTTCATATTGATGTTACACAGCTATAACAATTAAGAAGATAATATTATGACCGTGGCATCAATAATATGATTACCGATTACAATATACGAGCAAGATGAACTTTAACAAATTGGAAAAGAGATCAAATCCTCTAATCTTCTTTAAGCCGATAATAAGGTTGTTTGCCTTATCTAACAGGTTGATCTTTATGTAATTAGATACATGTTACATGCTCGAAGATAGACTTAACGCGACACATTTTTTTTACATGACACATTTAATACAAGGCCTAAATATTGATTAAAACAATGTTGTTAACGTGATGATAGCTTTCATTCTCTCGTTAGTGAAGACTGGAGACGGCTGTATCCTAAGAAAACATATCATTCGCAGAAAAAGTGACAAAAGTAATCGTATATGGCCCATAATATAGTTGTCTGATTTCTAAAGATTTTTATTTTTAGCTGCATATACGAGTATTTTTATCATTTAGTTTTTTCTATACTCGTATTCATTGAATTTTTTTTTCTATGAATATACTGTGCAGTGCGATAGCTCTTAGAAGGTGCTTCGGGTTTGTACTTGTCTCTCACTCGCGGTCAAATGCTCTTATTAAGAGCGAAGAGAGAAGCACAAACCCGAAGCTCCTGAGTGCTCACAGACTGTAAGAGAGTGGAGAGATTCCCGCATGCCACTAAAAATGCCGGGTACCCACAGCAATGAATACACGATGAAATTAATTACTGTCATCACTGTTGGTCCAATAGAAATCCAGACTAAACCGATATTTGCCCCATTAAGTCGGGCTAAATCTGCTAACAGATTGAGCCAATGAGCAAACGGCTTAGCGGCCCGAACCGACTTATTAGTGAGCAGTGAACTCTTGTAGCCGCTAAGCTGTGGCTGGGACGCTAAGCCGATATAAATATTCAAAAAAAATATTGATGTATATTAAAACCACAGAATTAATAGTACCTACTCGGCTGTCTATTGTTGTCACACTCTCTGACATCTGTCAGTGTATTTGGTATACCATAGAGAACTTGAAAGCAATACCTACTATTAATAAGTTTGGTTTGACTGTACCAAATAAATAATGCGTGCCTATCTTAACACAGTATTTAAAAAAAACATACTACTGAGTGAAGGATATTTTGAAGCCTTACGATTGCAATGTCTATGGTCTTTTACCGCCTAGAATAGAAGCACTGTAAAAACGACATCGTATGTGACTTGTTTTGGAATGGTTTTTAACTCGGCCGCCATTACTGTTGAGTAAATAAAAGCCATAAAAACGTTGACAATACGATAACAAGTGAAAAACGATTTGGGTTTTTAACGTGTTGAATAGAGGCCCCAGCTTTAAGCTGGTTACACTGGACTATTAAAAGTTAGCCAGCTCTCAATAAATAATCCCTCCCTCGGGACCAATCGCCAACTTTCTTCCCGCCTCCTTACTTTCCACTTACTTTCTATATGGAATTTTTTATTCCGCTATGTTGTCACGGCTTAACTTATGGCTAGTAGTTTGTTTTGGGAATGTTGGTTATTTTTTTTCGTAACTTAAAACTTTTCTCAAGAATAGAATAAGAGCGTGTTTACATTACAGACGATCCAGATCCAAAAACATGTAGTCGTCTTCTTCATATCAACCTATCATTACGGTGTGTTAGATGGAATCTGACAAATATTCTACCACGTGAACGGCATTGCTTGTGATATGACAAAGGCCTTACCATACCGCGAGAAGTCTGTTGAGTTCTATGTCGTATGTTTCTGCCTAATCGAGAATGCACGCCCTGAAAAACGCTTTGTACGCTAAACTTGCTGGTTAATATTAGGTGCGTCGACTGGAAAAGGCAGCGCAGGAGATGCGTCAAGGACAGTAGCGAAGTTACCAGTTATTCATACAAAGGTTTCTATATAGTGTGCCCCCCCTGAAAAACGACAAGTCTACAATTTGATGTATAGTTTCTATTACGAGCTAAGTCGATTGTACCCATGTTCACTAGGGCCACAGAGTTTGATGGCGGTGGCTATACGATATTATTGGCTTATTAGCCGCTACGCACAGCACGGCGGTGCGTGGATCGATGCCGCGACCTTCGCCCGCAGTGAATGACGCGCGGAGTACGGCGCGACAGGCTGCCCAGCCGGCGTCGGTAGCTTCCATTGAGACGATACATAATGTAGTTATATACTATTATAATATGATCTCCTTACCCCCTTTTTTAGGGTTCGGTACCAAATACTGCAAAAACGGAACCCTTGTATGATGACTTTCTTGTCCGTCTGTCCGACCGTCCAGCTGTCTATGAAGAGAAGACCCTACTTCTCTAAAACTGTTTAAGTTATCGGGGTGATTTTGTTTTTTTTTCTGCTCGATGTCAAAATAACAGAATTTTAAAATACCAGTTTCTAATATATTGGGATACAAAAACTTAACATTTAAATTAGGGCTTGTTCACGTATGTACCTAATATTTGGATGCGTAGTGTGATGGAATGAGCTCTATTCCACGACGTAAATCAATAATGGTTTTGACGTGTAATAGTATTGTTTTAAACTACCGCCATTACTGTCAAGTGAATAAGAGCTATCAAAACGTTGACAATAACCCGTCAAAAGCCGCTCTAATCGTGTAAATTTCAGCTCGTATTAACTCTTGTTTAAGGTTATAGTTGAATAACAAAAATACGCGGTTTAGAACATGATAGTTTGCTCAAATTGCATAAATTATTTTGAAGGTTATAAACCAGCATGCACCTACATGCAAGAAAATTCTTTGGTCTTAACCATTTATGCATTATTCAAGACTATGTTAGTGAGCAATTATCAAATTATTTTCACTTAAGCTTGGCTCGGACATAAAACCCTATATTGAGTTATTAGTAAAAATTGCTTCGCCGTTCCGCGAACAAGTATAACTATGGTATAACGATGCACTCTATTTCCCGGCGCCGCGCTCGTGAGGGGTATTAGTTTATTTTATGGGCGACGGTGAGCGTTTAACTGCAAGAGTATAACAAAATAAAACGCATTTAGGAAGTTTATAACGAGTGAGTTTTTCTAAGCGCTAAAAGGATTATTATTGGGTCTTGGGTGGGTAAATAAAATAAATAGGTATCGAAGTCTCACACTAATGTCGGGTTCCTATATTCAAATCGCGGATAGATAAGGTTTACTTCGGGTTAAAATTTGACATTTGCCCATACAAAATGTGTCAAATTTTAATCCGAAGTAAGCCTATCTGTCCGCGGTTCGAATATAGGAACCGGCCATAATTGACCTAGTCCCAAACTTTAAGCTCTAGGCTTGCACTATGGGTAAACAAAGATATAAATACTTATACACAGAAGTAAAATATCCAAGGCTCAGATATAAATGCTTTTGCTTATCCCACAAATATTTGCCCATTCGAGAATCAAACCCGGGACCGCTAGCTTCGTAGGCAGGGTCACTACCAACTACATAGGTTATAACGCGTCGTATATCTTTGTGAATAAAGCTAAGATCCGAATAAGAGACCACCTATATTATAGATGAATTAGCGAGAGCGTGGAATTGCACATGTAGTGGTATTGTGTGTTTATATTTATAGGTAAGAGAAAGAGAGAGAGGTGTTGTTTCTCTTGCCTATACACACACCATACCACTACATATGCAATCCCACGCTCTCGCTAATTCATCTATACAAGAGTTTGTTCGGAATGGATTCAATTAAAAATTATGTAAACACCTAACACTAGAAGGTCATGTCCACTACGGAACTGTGAACTTAAGTGCATAGTTCAATTACATTGCGTCAAAGCCAAAATTACTTCAGGGCGGTTTTTATCAAATATAATTATTAAATAACGATTTGACGTTTATTCATTTAGATCTTTTACTTTCCATTAATGAATCCATGTCATGTTCTCTTCAACGAGTCTCAACTTGTTTGTGTTGTGTCGATTAGTTTAAGACGATAACGTGACATTTGCATTTTGACACAACGACCTTCCAGACGGTCAAACTTACAATAGGGGAGCTATTGAAGGTCAAACCATTTTGTCAACCATCCCTTCCGTTCCCTTACATAAAATTTACGTATCGTAACTTAACGAACACGACTATCTTTACAGTGCCTCTATTCTATGCGGTAAAAAACCACATTATCTTTGACGTGTTATGGAATTGTTAACAACTCGACCGCCATTCCTGTCAAGTAACTAAGAGCTACCAAGACGCTGACAATACGATTACAGGTCAAAAACTATATATGGTTTTATCGCCTAGAATAGAGGCCCACATGTAGTGAATAAACATACGACATAATTTTTGATTTGGCTTTCTTTGTTAGGTATCCAAGAAAGCAGACTTATCCGATGTCGTAAAATAATCAATAGCCCGGAGAAAAGTCCGTAAATACGGGTATTTATACTCGAAAACTGGATACTTTTCGAGGAAATATCGATACACAACTTCTATGCGGTGAAGTTGGGGGTGAAACGTGTGTTAAATCCAAGAAGACGCGCCCCACTACAAAATTTTACTGTCCGACGTTTGGTCTTTGCGCTTTGAAAACACTCTCTTATACTATCATACGACCAAAACACGTTTAAAAATGTCAACTACCACACCCACTAAATTTCACCTACTAATTTTACTAAAATAACTTTCAAACGAATGTCAAAGCAGTTCCCCGGTCGATAAACAACCTCCACAAAACAGTTGACAGGCGTTTTAATGAAACAAAACAAAATCAACGGTTAGGCGATCGCCACTGCACGATGACGGGGCGTCGGGGATGAGTCGCAGTTTTGTTTTAGCTGGTAGCTACAAATGGGCCTTGACGCGAGCGAGTTCATAATTAGCCCCTTTGTGTCGCGAAAACGGCGGGATTACTTCCAGCTACCCTGGTTATTTTTTGTGCTTTTGGGGCGGTGAAATATTTTACACGAAAATAATTGACTAGTGGGAGGGCAAATCTGCAATTGTTGCGTTGTTATTAACGCGATATGTGTGTTACGTTAACGTATAGTCATCAAGAAAATGTGTATGGATATTCACTTGAGCACTCTCTACTATATGTATTACCTAGGTACTTTAATTTGATAACAAGTGAGCATTGATAATGACTTTCGACTTGTATTATAATTGTCATCGAGTAGTTTATTTTAGTATAGTTTCAAAACACATTTTCGAGAAGTAAAGGCGATTTGAAATAACGTATGATCAAATAGTTCATGCTCGAGCTACTGAGAATAAAAAGAGGGAAAAGGATCCTGTACGACAGAATAAACGCGAAGAAATGGTAATGAATAAGGCCAGCGTCCAATTATAGTGCTTCACTCGATTGCAGCGCCGCTCAAAGCGAGGATTATTATTTTTTCCCTGAATACCTTGTCAGTGTCGTCAAGTTTTTTAAAGTACCTACATCAAATTCAATGACGATATAGTGAGTATAAACTAGGGGCTCCATTAACTCGATAAAATGTAGTTGCTTTTGACATAATTTCATATTTTCAACGTGACGATAGTTGCAAACGTTATCGTCATCGAAAATGTATAGGATCAACGTAAACTGCCAGAAAGTCACGTTGCGTTACGTCAATGCCAAATATTTCATCGATTTTCGAAAATCGATTACAACATTTACAAACACTGTCTGTGGGGTTTTTAACTGATGCGTGTTACATTTGGTTGGAACACGATAGTTTACATATATCGCCATGAGCCGCCATAGGAAATAATTATCATGCCGAAAAAAACATCAAAGAAAATGCATTAAAAAAAATTATACTGTGAGCATCAAAAGTAGCTAAGCAGAACATGCTCAAAATTATCTATACACGACGTATTCTCTTGATAAGTAACTAATAGAGTCGAGTGCAGATCATTTTGCCCTCTTCGGTTGCGTACCTACTTTTGCTGCTGACTGTACTGAAAGTATATTTGTGTATTTATGTTTTTTTTGTATTAAATATAAAATCTTAATACGAATATCTAATACCATCCCTTACCAAAGCGGAAAATTGTGGCGGGTGTTACTTATCAGAATAATCTTCTGGCTCTCATAATATTAGTTACTTCACACCCACGAAATAAACCTACGCTCTAATATTAATAGACAGCTTGCTAACAGCCACAAAGGCTTGTGGAGATTTCGGGAAGATATTGAGTGATTGACGAGAGTTTAACTGATGGCCAAAGTTGGAACAAATAGCTTACGAGTACAAATGCTTCGAGCCCCCGCCAGATAGGAAGTTGCTTGTACACAAGTTCCTTCGGAAACTATCCGGTTATTGGCTAGACATGGGCATAGGCTGAGATTGGGGGAAAAGGGTGACTAGACGTAATGAATTTTGTTTTTTTATCGAAATATATCACTGAACTGGTGTTTGTACAATATTAGCAAACTTTAAGTACGGTAAAAAAACCTAATCGCGATATTTAGGTTTTTTTTTTTTTTTTTATGGCGTGGAGAAGACAAACGAGCACACAGGCCACCTGATGGAAAGTAGGAACTGTGACCCATAGACATTCGCATTCATAAGACTGCAATGCAATCCTAAGACTGCAAATGCGTTGCCAACCCTGAGGACTAAGATGGAATGCCTCTATGCTAGTCATTTCACCGGCTGTCTTATCCCCAAACCGGAACACAACAATGCGAACACTGCTGTTTGGCGGTAGGTTAATGGATAAGATGGTAGTAGCTATCCGGACGGACCCTGCACAAGGCCCTACCACCCGCAAAACACACACACACATTTGTGTTGTTGTTAAGTATCAAAATGAACTTCAATGTAATTACGACTACCTCTAAGCCTTGGTCGTATTTTCGCAATATTTGTAACGATCCATGCGATTAAATGTCGAGGTAATATTGATAATTTTAACTTGAGTTCCTGTTAACAAAGGTTGATTCTTTAAAGAATGCGTCGAAAAGGAATCAATATTTTCATATTGCACTGTAATTGTGAAGTGGGAGGTGATAATATGACATGGCTATGCAGTCCATTTTACGGCTAGCGTAAAGGACAGAGCTATATTGCCCTCCTCAGTCAATAAGGGGTATCTCAAATTCAATAGTCAAAGCAGATTCAATCCTATTCTGACAGTAATGAGGTTGCGATTGCTAGTAGTGTTTTGTCTGAGATGCTACCATTTGGCTTGGCAGGACAGCGCCTCTATTCGTAATAACCCAAGTAGGTACTAAAAAGTGACATAACGTAATTACAATAAGTAATAGAATACTGTCAAATTATTGTGCTTTTCACGAAATAGTAGACGGTAATGATATTTCGGTAATATTATTATTTATTTGACGTTGTAGCAATTTGTATTAGCGTTTAATTTAATCAAAATTATTGCTATCAAATAAACTTTATCCCGACAGTATAAATCAACAGTTTCGTTTTAATGTTGATTGCAGAATCTCATTTCGATAAGCTATTATGAATTTATTAAAAAGTAATGAGCGTTATGTTTCCAAAATCGTTTAAATTTCTGAATATTTGGAAAAGCGATACTGTTTAGTGGTTCAAGTTTGATGCGGTATTCAAGTCTTGTAGCAAAGTTATCGAAACGGCAGCAAACGTTGTTTCTAACGAAATCATTGTAGTTACATTTATCTTGTCATTATGTATGCAGAAAGTTTGTAAGAATTACAGAGTGACACCATATGTGTTTTCAGACAGGCTTGTTTGAGAGAACAGCAGAGTTTGAGGAACATGCTCGTCGTGATACAAGTGTGTTAAACATACATTAAGTTCCTTTTCATTCAGGATACAATCTTGAAAGTCAATATTGAACCACTTATCGCAATGGGCTGAAATTTCGATGACATAAGTAAACCCAAGAGCTATGTATTATGGAGATTATGGTATCTAATGTTGGAGTCGGAAGGTGACCACAGGACCTTCATTGTACTTAGCGTAAACCCACCGTCTTGGGATTCCTTAGTTTGGTCTAAACACTAACCGGCAATAAAGTCGCATTATATTACATACATACATAAACTCATGCCTTTATTCCCAGAGTGAAGTAGGCAGAGCTACAGAATTTCCAACAACTCTAAAAAGTTGTTGATAATTCTGTAACCACATTTTGCACACTCAGACTAAGATCTGAGGCCAAGATGTTTACCAGTGTATTAGTGACAGGTGGCAATCCCATCGCCTAACAGTACTACATAGCCTTTATTTCCTTAGTCGTCTCTTACGACATCCACGGGAGGACATGGAGTGGCACTATTCTAATCCGGCAACCACACAGGGAATATAAATGATTTGTTTAAATTGACCCGTTGGTCAATTTAAACAAATCATCAGCTCACAATACAAATCTCAAGGCCACTCTGAATCCAGAATGATATTAAATCGTAAACAAGGAGTGCGAAAACTTAAAACGTAATTAGAGCGGTTACTCATGCATTGTTGAGCAGGGGGTCTAATCCGGCCTACGCGCTGGCTAATTGGCCGGAATTACGGAGCAAATAACTTATGGTGGGATTGGTGGGCTTTCGTTCTATGGTTATCAAGGTGGGATTAAAGAAACGGTGAAGTTGCCCGTTTAACAGATTTCGCTTTAATGTTGGTTGATTAAAATTCTGTAAGTGGGGTTGTATTTATTGTATAACCAAGAGTGGTTGTGCGCTTTGGTGCCTTGGTTAAAAGTACAATCCAGTTACGACTTTTAAAAGATTAAGATAAAGATAAAGACACATTTATTCGCAAAAATACAAAATTACATTACATAGATACAAAAAGAACAAGACACAGGGAAATTGTTGCGAAACGGTCCCAACTCAGCATTCGTGCCGCCAGTCGTGACGCCAGCACTGGTCTACAGTCATGTCTAAGTTCCATCATACTCAACATTATGATTGGCTGACAATAATGCGTCGGGAAACAGGGCAGGAACTAGTGCACATTAAAACCTACAGCTACTCCGGACAGTGATAATCTCAGGAACAATCATATTGTGGACCCGGGGGGGGGGGGGGGCAGGGTTTCGGCCTGGCCAAGACTTCGTACGCGGCGACTCATGGCATGCTTCTCTATGCATTTGATCGTTCCCGCTAGCCGTCCATCGCCACCGCTTGCGCAGTATGACCGGGCAGTAGACATATTTTACCTGATATGGTTATGATGGCTATGAAATATTCGTATCCGAATTGAGTAGGTAAATAAAAATCGGGGAATCAAAGTTTCAGAGGAGATCCATGTGTGTGAACCAGGCAATACAATTAGACGATAATTTACTATTCGTTTTGAGTAAATTCTCTGAACTAACTACCAGCCGCACGTAGGAACTTAGGTATTACTATAACCTCGTAAGACCCCATTAGCTATTTTAATTACTTTGTTATTTATTAAATATAGGGGGCCTTTTATATGGTGGTTTCAAGCGAGAACCTGGGGGGATAATAAAAGAAGAGCGACAAATAATCTTCACAGTGTGGCTTAAAAAAACATTGCTAGGTTCTGTTAAATACCCTTATTAAAACTAGATAGATCTTTACAGTGCATGAACCTTATCTGAAACAACATTGAACATAATTTCACTCGTAAAGAATCTCAAATAATCGAAGGTATTAAATAATTTAACGAGAATAAAACCATTTAAAATATTTGAGCAATTACGAGTAATGGTAAAATTTCGGGGTATTCACAGCAAATCCGTCGGCCAATTAGGGTATAAAGTCTATCAAATTGCACAAGTGGGATTGCAGGGCTCTTCGCAACTAAGCCGATTAAAACTGTCTGACGGGCCTTCGAGCAAGCAGCTTAACGTACGATGATGGTAGTCAATGGAACCAATTATTGATAAATTGTAATATAATGCATTTGTAACATTGATAACATTGTTAGACCATACCCTTTAAGACTAGTTGCTATATATCGTCTAAGTCGCTTAAAAGACGAAATGCGTTTACCTAAGACGAGTTAATAATATGACAGTAGACAAAATGATTTTGTGATGAGTTGCTTCATAGACGAAGTTACTTTTTAACCTAGTTACAATTTTGATCAGATGCGTTTACGAGCATCTGATACTAACTCAAAAATTCAACCCTCATTATTATTAAGCAGCGACCACACCAATGCTTAAAAAACGGTGACGGTACGAAATCGCAGTGACGCGTCGTATTAGCAGTATTAGCACCGTTTTTGACGCATGCTCTCCACAACGGTGCTCAACATTCACAGACGGTGCGTAAACAAAAGAATTTGTCATAGTAATAACATGGCGTAAATTTTGACGTACCGTGATATTCGCAACGTTAAGCAGCGGTGTGGGGAGCGTGCGTCAAAAACGGTGCTAATACGACGCATCACTGCGATTCCGTACCGTCGCCGTTTTTTAAGCATTGGTGTGGTCGCTGCTTTACTTGGTCACATATCTCAGTCCGTCTCTAATAAACGACACTCAAAGCTTATGTTTAATTTTTTAACACAAGTATTACAAAGAAACTACCGACATTCACTCGTATTGTGAGACTGCAGTATCTTAGTAATTAGTATGGTTTTAAAGTTACGCCACGTCTCGAGAGAACGAACTACGCTCTGGGTAGTGATTCTGTAAACAACGCCGGTCGTGCGGACTGTCGAGTAATACCAAGCGGCGAGATTAAGTAGTCCCGTCAGTGCGAACAAAACACATTGTAGCGCGTGCATTTTCAATTAAGCAGCCGTTCGACCCATCGTGCTGCTAAATTGAAAATGCACGCGCTACAATGTGTTTTGTTAGCACTGACGGGACTACTTAATCTCGCCGCTTGGTATTACTCGACAGTCCGCACGACCGGCGTTGTTTACAGAATCACTACCCTGATAAACACTCTATTCTGGGGCCGTATAATGAACTGTCAACCTTCCAATTGCCAGGCTAAGACAACGACGGATCTAGTTTGTCATAGTTATTCATTATTTAAATATGTATTGTTTTCTTAAGGTCTTGGATATCACTGCCGTAAGCTTGTTTCTAATTTTTAATCAAATAAATAAATATGACTGCTATTACTCTGTTTCTTTTACTGGCTGGCAAAACGGTTTATGGAAAAATGTTTTTACAGTATCAAGGAATACTCAAGGGTGTGAATATGTACATGGACTAAAATATGATATAAAATTAATTAAGGATGTCATAACCATTTTTTTATGAAATATACGATTAAAACAAATGGTACGCCTGCTTGCTTGCTGAATACAAGCGCAATAATTAAATAAGTAAGACGTATTCTGGGTATTCTGGCAAATCAATAAATTTTAATTTTGAATTTGGAATTTGGCTAGTTTCGACCTTTAATACGGCTTCGTTGCATTTTAATAGATCGATGGGTGCGAAGTAATGGCGGCGTGTCAAAACGTCGCCGTGTCGTGTTGTGGCGTGACGGCGTGACAGCGTGACGCACTGGGAGCTGAGTAAATGCATCTACCTTACCAAATGCGGCTAACTGTAATGTACAAGTAGTAATCGAAGCATCCTATACTCTATTGGAAACTGCATAAGTCGAAAATGCTTATACTACTACTTACTAAGCAGATAACCCCCTTAATTGAGATCACGGCAGCCATGCTGTATCTATGTAATTGACGCAGACGAGCGTTAATATGCTTTTCACCGGCGAGGCGAGGAGAGGATTGGATTGGATTGAATAGATAATTGTATGAAAAAAATATATCTTTTAGCGCGTCTTTGGTGGGAATATTTCGGATTGGCGAAGATATGTGAGAGGAAATTTTAAATTGGTGGTTGTAACAATATAAAACCGGTCGAGTTCGGGTTCGGTTTGGTTGGTTGGTATAACTGGTTTTAACCGGTTATTACCATACAAAAACGGTTAATAACCGATTAAATTACATTGCCTATTGGGGTCTGTATTTAAGATAGTATGGTTGGGAAACGCAAATCTGACGTAGATTCTTAACATGTTAAAAAAGTACATACATCAATTATCTTTAATTCAGGATTTTTTTAGATATTGTGGTCCATAAACTTTGGAGATAAGAGGGGGAGGGAGGAGGGAAAACGGTATTTTTTTTTAACTTTTTAGTCTATAAATCAAAAAGTACGTCACGGATTTTTTTAAACCATAGTTTTAAAATGTGCAAAGCCTTTTTATATGACTATCCATTTGCTGCTTTATCGCATTTTGGTACAGAACCCTAAAAATACAACGCAAATAAACACAATAACTCTGCAATCGAAACGCAATTTTCTAAAGGATACATTAATATTGACATATTTACGAGTTTTCGATGGCAAGTGTTAGTGGAAATGGAGCAGCGAGATTTCAATTCTCATCATTCCACCAACCCCTCAACCTTCACACGAGGCAAGTGGGTTCTGACATCTCTTTGGATTACGATATAGTCCAAAAAATAAGCTTGAAAAATTACCGAAATATGTCCAAGTTTTGAGTAAGTGTCCGTTTCTTCGTAAAATCTTGATCTAATGCACAATTTATTACATGAAAAACACACCGCTTCACCGTTATAACCTTCTCCTTAATTACCCAACTACCCACTTTTAAAGATTAAACTAACGACAAATTTAGCTCGGTAAATACAAATATTGTTTTCATGTTTATTTTAAGCTAAAATATACTTACAAAGCTATTTTCTTAAAAAACCCTGTAGTTTAATAGTACATTGTGTATTAAGGGTGGTAAAGAAAGAATTTCAAACGAGAGTCTGTTAGAAGCCCGAAGCCGAAGGCTGAGGGCTTTAATGACTCGAGCTTTGTATTTCCTTTACCACCCGTGTAACATACA
The DNA here is from genome assembly GCA_963966035.1 of Acleris laterana. NCBI lineage: Eukaryota > Metazoa > Arthropoda > Insecta > Lepidoptera > Tortricidae > Acleris > Acleris laterana. The sequence continues at coordinate 5,460,048 of OZ014454.1, read as the reverse complement.
ATGTTTTTCATCACAATTGCGAGGAAATGAAATTGTAACACCCCAAAATCGGGTTGTCACTTTTTCTCTGACATACTTACAGTTATCCTTTCTTTTGTCTGAAAGCTTTCCGCGCTGATTCCTGGCTGAGTTTAGCGTCTACTGTTTGACGAGCGAACGAGTTTCAAGCCACATACACCTGGTGACCGGTGTTTTAGTATATCAACGTTGATCACAAACGGTCGACATAAACGCGGCCGTTTTTACACTTGGATACTCGTTTTGTCTCACATAGTTCAACACGGAGCTTTGGTATCCTAGAGCTAGGTTCCTGTTGCCTTATTTAGAAGTCGTATTTAACCGGTTTACACTATCTATTCCTTATTATTTTTAATTGAAAACCCAGACATTGTTATCGTTTGTTAGCCGTTGTTGTCATAGTATGAAATGTCACTTTGACTTTTGACAGGAGGTTAAGGCGTTCGCACATCGGCTTTATTACTCTGTTTTGGGTGTAGCATCTTTTTATTTTTGAATTCGTATTTACTCGTTCTAGATATTTTTTTTCACTTAATTTCAGCTAAGCAAAAAGTCTTTCTTTATTGAGAGGAATCAGAGGTATTGAAGTTTTAACTCCAATGTAAGTATGGTAGGTGGCAACACCGGTAACGCCAGAGAGCGTCACTTGGTGTTTGCCGATCAAGGATGAGATTTAATTTAGAACAGGCCTAGGTGGTTTCCTTGTTCTTGACGCTGTGTCTTACAATCAAGATGTCTTATTTTCACCAAGCATAACTTGATAATAATCAAGTCTTAACGTGCGTTGTCACGCGTCTGAAAGGTGAGTATTTCATTTGGAAGGGGCGCGTCGCAATTGTGTTACGTAATCGCCATGTTCTATTTCTAAAAGTGTATCGGTCTATTTCAGATGTTCTTTACGGTGTTTTGATAACACCAACTCCGCGGTCTCCGAGTATAAAAGCCAATTGCCTCTAATTTACTGCCCGAAAGGTAAACTTTATTCGTTAAGTGTGATGTGTTGTCTGAGGATATGTCCTTGTTTGTTCCTTTACTGAGACGTTATATTGTACGTTTTAGGGTTTCAAGGCTACCCCGGGAGTTTTAAGGCTACCCCGGAAATTTCAAGGCTACCCCGGAAATTCCAAGGCTACCCCTGAAGTTCCAAGGCTACTCCGGAGATGTTCGGGCTAACCTATAACCTCGAGGCGGAGGTTATCTTCGGGCATGCGGTGTGCCGAGACTGCTTCGACGCGGTTGGGCACGAGGAAGTAGCCGTGCGATGACGAGTACATTTCGCGTGGGATCCTGACGCCTGCGTTCACTGATGTCGCGTGACGTTGACCTTATTTTCTTTAATTTTCTTTATTTTATTCCGCGTTTACTCTAACTTATTACACTACGTCGTCCATCCTTAGACCGCGTAGGTAGCAAGCGCCTCTTTTGTAATGTTTATCAATTCTAGTAATGGAAAAGAACTGTACGGGTTTACTGATGCTAATCTCGTAGGTAACCCGGATCTTTCCTTACTTACTCTTTTGTAATGTTTATCAATTCTAGTAATGGAAAAGAACTGTACGGGTTTACTGATGCTAATCTCGTAGGTAACCCGGATCTTTCCTTACTTACTCTTTTGTAATGTTTTCCAATCCTAGTAATGGAAAAGTACTGTACGGGTTTACTGATGCTAATCTCGTAGGTAACCCGGATCTTTCCTTACTTACTCTTTTGTAAGGTTATCAATCCTAGTAATGGAAAAGAACTGTACGGGTTTACTGATGCTAATCTCGTAGGTAACCCGGATCTTTCCTTACTTACTCTTTTGTAAGGTTATCAATCCTAGTAATGGAAAAGAACTGTACGGGTTTACTGATGCTAATCTCGTAGGTAACCCGGATCTTTCCTTACTTACTCTTTTGTAGTTGTTACCAATCTTAGTAATGGAAAAATACGTTACGGGTTTACTGATGCTAATCTCGTAGGTAACCCGAACCTTTCCTTACTTACTTTTTAGTATAATAAATATTTGCAATTACCTAGTAATGGAAAATTATGTTACGGGTTTACTGATGCTAATCTCGTAGGTAACCCGGACCTTTCCTTACTTACCCTTTGGTATAATAAATAATTGCAACTATTTCTTATGTGTGTCGAAAGGCATGGTTAATTAGAATTTAAGAACAAAAGGGAGGACGCTCTCTAATCTTATTACTCTGTGTTGTTCATTCAGAACATAGTATGGTGCAAATAATCTGAGTCTGTACTTTCTTTTTACGAAGTTAGAAATTAAAATAAACTTAATTTAAACAATTTGTCTAATTTATGAAACCACCACCATCGATCCTGTTTGTGGCCAGTCGCTCTCTCTCTCAATCTACGGCGCCCAACCCTTTAGCGATTGGTCCTCGAGCCAAGTGACCACACGACCCCAATCTCATGCAGCGGGCGAAAATCGAGTGTTACAGTGGCGTACCCAACGTATGGCTTGAAGGATCGTTGGTGTGGTTTTAGTTATCAGGTTCATAGTGAGGCAGGTCTAAGGATTGGCACATAGGTTAGGTATCTCTAACTTTAACTAGCACATTAGGAAAAATATATATAAGACGACTTGTCCGTGTGGTTTAAGTAACTTTCTTCGCCATTTTAATTTACTACTGTTTACTTTATTAAGCAATTACTATTATCTACCACTCTTGGTGTTTAAACTGTTATGCTAAGTGTCTAACTTATACACTCTGTTAAAATGGACTTGTCAATTAAAATAGAATGGCTGACAAAAGAGGAGCTTGCGCACGAACTGAGTAAATTACAAATACCTTTCTCAACATCAGACACATGCGACATCCTACGGCTGCGACTTTCACCGGTTTTCCGGATATTCTGGACGGACCAGCTCTCTCTTGGTTCCGTTCGTGTAAGGGTGACTCTTCGTGTTACGCGGACCTTTTAACTGCTCTTAAAGCAGACTTCCATGTCTGGACTTGCTGAGATTTTTGGCGTTGGTAGAATATTTGTCCCGACCGTTGGCTCTTTAAAGGTATGATTTACTGGTTTGTTTGGTATATTTCGTCCGGACTGCAGGTGTTTTATTGAAGGGAAAAGACTTGTCCTGACTGTTGGCTCTTTTAAAGGATTGGATTACTGGAATGAAAGCATATTGAAGTAGAGTGAGGTAGGCTAAGTTTTAATTTTAAGTAACCAAGGATGCGCATCCATTTAATTTTAGTTGTGCTGTCATGTTTTGTCCGTAGTAGGGTAAAGCGTGTAGATATTGGTAATTTCTCTCTTACCATAATATTTGATTAGTTTTAGGATTTCTTTCGATTACGTCATAGGCGCAATCTGTTCGAGATAAAACTATTTTAAAGGTTTTATCTTTTCTTAGTAGAGTTGTTGTGAAAAGGACATTCTGGTGTGGTACAGAGTGTGTCCTCTTTTCCATTGTTCGAATCTCTTTATACTGGTCTCAGTTGAGATTTTCTTTTACAAGTTTAGGTTGAAATTCGTGTGTTATAGTTTCAACACCTTGTTCTAATTAGTATCACTTATGTGTTTACTTGATAATAGGATTTCTTCCACAGTTCTTATAAGTGGTAGTTTAATCAATACTATTAAGCCGCTTAAGAGGTTGGTAGTGTGTCACACCCCTCATTGTGTTTCAGTTCTTTGTGTAGAGCTGTATTCTCGCGGATGTTTCTCTTAGTTGAGGTTGATGTGTACTTAAAGAGACCCTAACTTTAGTACATACTTGATTTAGTTTAGGATCTAGAGCGTTTGTTTGGAAATTGAACCAACAAACTCTGATATAGGTTTAGAGCGTTTGGTTGGAGGCAGAGCCAACAAACACTAGGAAAGTAGTTTATAAGTTTACTTTAGCAATTAGTGTAGCGTATGCGTAGTAGGTCTGAGATGGGCAACCACGTTTGCCGTTAGTGGACCCGGATCGGGCCTATGATTTATCTGGCTTCCCCTTTATGGCGAAGACCATTAGAGATAAGACTTGTTATTTTATTTTCTTTTCGGTAGAAGAGGGTGTGTTTATGCGTAGTAGGTCTGAGACGGGCAACCACGTTTGCCGTTAGTGGACCCGGATCGGGCCTATGATTTAACACGATGTTATGTTTTCCAACCTGACTAGTTTTTTTTTTTTTTGGTAAATGAGGCGCCGAGACCTGCAGGGCCGTAGGCCGCGATGCATCCCTGGGGGAATGATGCTAAGGTGCTGCAGTGCCTTCGTGTCTTAAGCCGGAACACTGAATGGACTCTCCGTTCTTTGCCGTTATGGCTGTCTGTTCTTACACATGAGAATGTGTATAATAATTTTATTTCAGAATCTTAGCAATTCTGAAATAAAATTATTTTTCCCAACTGGAACCCTACTGTAACACCCCAAAATCGGGTTGTCACTTTTTCTCTGACATACTTACAGTTATCCTTTCTTTTGTCTGAAAGCTTTCCGCGCTGATTCCTGGCTGAGTTTAGCGTCTACTGTTTGACGAGCGAACGAGTTTCAAGCCACATACACCTGGTGACCGGTGTTTTAGTATATCAACGTTGATCACAAACGGTCGACATAAACGCGGCCGTTTTTACACTTGGATACTCGTTTTGTCTCACATAGTTCAACACGGAGCTTTGGTATCCTAGAGCTAGGTTCCTGTTGCCTTATTTAGAAGTCGTATTTAACCGGTTTACACTATCTATTCCTTATTATTTTTAATTGAAAACCCAGACATTGTTATCGTTTGTTAGCCGTTGTTGTCATAGTATGAAATGTCACTTTGACTTTTGACAGGAGGTTAAGGCGTTCGCACATCGGCTTTATTACTCTGTTTTGGGTGTAGCATCTTTTTATTTTTGAATTCGTATTTACTCGTTCTAGATATTTTTTTTCACTTAATTTCAGCTAAGCAAAAAGTCTTTCTTTATTGAGAGGAATCAGAGGTATTGAAGTTTTAACTCCAATGTAAGTATGGTAGGTGGCAACACCGGTAACGCCAGAGAGCGTCACTTGGTGTTTGCCGATCAAGGATGAGATTTAATTTAGAACAGGCCTAGGTGGTTTCCTTGTTCTTGACGCTGTGTCTTACAATCAAGATGTCTTATTTTCACCAAGCATAACTTGATAATAATCAAGTCTTAACGTGCGTTGTCACGCGTCTGAAAGGTGAGTATTTCATTTGGAAGGGGCGCGTCGCAATTGTGTTACGTAATCGCCATGTTCTATTTCTAAAAGTGTATCGGTCTATTTCAGATGTTCTTTACGGTGTTTTGATAACACCAACTCCGCGGTCTCCGAGTATAAAAGCCAATTGCCTCTAATTTACTGCCCGAAAGGTAAACTTTATTCGTTAAGTGTGATGTGTTGTCTGAGGATATGTCCTTGTTTGTTCCTTTACTGAGACGTTATATTGTACGTTTTAGGGTTTCAAGGCTACCCCGGGAGTTTTAAGGCTACCCCGGAAATTTCAAGGCTACCCCGGAAATTCCAAGGCTACCCCTGAAGTTCCAAGGCTACTCCGGAGATGTTCGGGCTAACCTATAACCTCGAGGCGGAGGTTATCTTCGGGCATGCGGTGTGCCGAGACTGCTTCGACGCGGTTGGGCACGAGGAAGTAGCCGTGCGATGACGAGTACATTTCGCGTGGGATCCTGACGCCTGCGTTCACTGATGTCGCGTGACGTTGACCTTATTTTCTTTAATTTTCTTTATTTTATTCCGCGTTTACTCTAACTTATTACACTACGTCGTCCATCCTTAGACCGCGTAGGTAGCAAGCGCCTCTTTTGTAATGTTTATCAATTCTAGTAATGGAAAAGAACTGTACGGGTTTACTGATGCTAATCTCGTAGGTAACCCGGATCTTTCCTTACTTACTCTTTTGTAATGTTTATCAATTCTAGTAATGGAAAAGAACTGTACGGGTTTACTGATGCTAATCTCGTAGGTAACCCGGATCTTTCCTTACTTACTCTTTTGTAATGTTTTCCAATCCTAGTAATGGAAAAGTACTGTACGGGTTTACTGATGCTAATCTCGTAGGTAACCCGGATCTTTCCTTACTTACTCTTTTGTAAGGTTATCAATCCTAGTAATGGAAAAGAACTGTACGGGTTTACTGATGCTAATCTCGTAGGTAACCCGGATCTTTCCTTACTTACTCTTTTGTAAGGTTATCAATCCTAGTAATGGAAAAGAACTGTACGGGTTTACTGATGCTAATCTCGTAGGTAACCCGGATCTTTCCTTACTTACTCTTTTGTAGTTGTTACCAATCTTAGTAATGGAAAAATACGTTACGGGTTTACTGATGCTAATCTCGTAGGTAACCCGAACCTTTCCTTACTTACTTTTTAGTATAATAAATATTTGCAATTACCTAGTAATGGAAAATTATGTTACGGGTTTACTGATGCTAATCTCGTAGGTAACCCGGACCTTTCCTTACTTACCCTTTGGTATAATAAATAATTGCAACTATTTCTTATGTGTGTCGAAAGGCATGGTTAATTAGAATTTAAGAACAAAAGGGAGGACGCTCTCTAATCTTATTACTCTGTGTTGTTCATTCAGAACATAGTATGGTGCAAATAATCTGAGTCTGTACTTTCTTTTTACGAAGTTAGAAATTAAAATAAACTTAATTTAAACAATTTGTCTAATTTATGAAACCACCACCATCGATCCTGTTTGTGGCCAGTCGCTCTCTCTCTCAATCTACGGCGCCCAACCCTTTAGCGATTGGTCCTCGAGCCAAGTGACCACACGACCCCAATCTCATGCAGCGGGCGAAAATCGAGTGTTACAAAATAAAATCAGACAAAAGATCATATTTTTAACTTATTAGCGGCAGACTACATCATTGTCTGTGACTTACCACAGATAATGTCAAACGTGTTCGGAGTCCGATTCTAGTGACATATGAGATCAATAGTTTATTATGCGAGATTGTTAGGAAATAGTATTCAACTGACATTTCATCTCGAATGAAACTTCATATCGAATGGCACAAGAATTGGGGTCCTGACGTATTGTGATAGTTCGAGTCCACGTATAATATTTAAAAAAAAGCTATTACGCACTTTAGTTACGTAATGGTAAAAAAAAGGCCCGCGGGTATTATTTTGGATTTACGGTCGATTTTTCTAGCATGTTAGGACACTATTTACGAGCAAGTGTGATGAAAAATTTATAATATACCTACTTGCAGACAGCAGCCGCATCCACGGATAAAAAACTAACAAATAAATTCGCCGGAGATACTGTTCCCGTCAATCATCAACTAAATCTAATCAATAATTCAATATTGTTAGCAGAGCGGGTCTTAGCAGCTGTTTTCACCTTAACTCAGTTAGCTCATTAAATTTGCAATTACAAAATGGCTGCGCGGGTAAGTTGTCAGGTGGATCTCACCAAAGGGCAAACTTTATCTTCGAGGCTTTAATCAGAGCGTCGGCTTAACTCCTTTCCAATTTCCCTTAATCGTGGGCAATTATCGTGGGTAGCGACAAACTTGTAATACCTGCGATTCACATCGGAAATCCAGACTAAAAACAAGTTTTTAGACTTTATAACTTTGTTACGGCAATTTTTGAGCGGTTTGATGCTCGGTTCAGGTATTGCGGTTTGCTTTTATTGGTAAAGATATGGTCTCAATACAAGGTATTTAGAGAACAAAATACAAAAAAAAAACCAACAAAATTCATTCAATCTTGTATTTTTAGAATTATGTTTCCTTATAGCGTTTTATTCATTTCAGTCATCTCCAAAATTTACTCGTCCTTTAATCGCGAGCCTGATTTAATAAACCTGTACTTACATACTTTAACTACGAGTAAACCGAGACTTCCCGAAAAATCGCTCTCACATTTTTTTTGATTACGTTTTGATTAGTTTTGCCATACCTAATTTCAGGGGCACTGCGCCAACATGACACTGATCCGAGTTCGTTACAAAATGAGCTTAAGCACAGAAGGCTTTAAATTCAGATTCGTTTGAAAGACAGCCCCACGAAATCAGTTTTGAGCAATGGTGGGAGTCACGCAGGGCCATAAATCAGATAAATACGTGGTATGATTAGCCGCGAGTGTGGACGGCGAAAGAAGCGGGAAAACCGCTGTCAAGGCTATTAAAGGGGCACTGAAAGGAAGAAAAGGTTAGAACAATGCTTGAGTACGTCACAGGCTTATAAAGCCGAAAGCAAGTACACGCTGAACACGTGACCCGAGGGGCTATTGCCTAACGCACTCGCAATCGCAATCGTTTTCATTTTGAAAATCAAAGGCTCGTCTGCATACAAAATGAAAACAATTGTTCAACTTTAAAGTCGATTGCGAATGCGATTGCGTTAGGCAATAGCCCCTCGGGTCACGTGTTCAGCGTGTACTTGCTTTCGGCTTTATAAGCCTGTGACTTACTCAAGCATTGTTCTAACTTTTTCTTCCTTTCACTGGTCCCCTTTGTTTGGTAAAATATTTTTCGGAACAATTGTATGAAGCATAGTCAATTTTAACATGTTTGTTTTGCGGAAATCATTACGCATAAATTGATAGCGCGTTCCTAATCCTATATTCAAAACTGTGGATAGAATAGTGACGTCTCGTTAAAATTTGACACATTCTGTACGTAGCAAATGTGAAATTTTAACGAGAAGTCACAACTCTATCCACGGTTTTGAATTACCACCACTACCACCACACACCATTAGTTGGTCGAAAAATCTTTATGCATAATATTCATGAGTCGAATGCTCGTAAGGAATAAACAATGAAACGTATAAACTTATTAAACAGAATAATCTTTCAGCATAAAAGTTTTCAACATATTATATAACTGCATGCAAGCCAGAATGAAGGCAGCCAAATATTCCCGCCCTATAAAAAAAACCGTAACAACCTAACCTATCCTCGTTTTGTTGTCGCTTCTGCGCCGACCCACGTCGCTCGCTCCCATTATGCAATATGACCATTATACTGAACGAAGTAATTCGTAATGAAATTCCCGCTACTCCTACCTATCTCTTCCTCGCTGGGGGTCAATTTCCGAAAACATATTTGAAGAAGAAAAAGAAGGATAAGCAGCTTTGCGTTGTGTTTCAGTCAGTCAGTCAATCACGGAAGATCTTAACCTGTATATGTAAAAAAGGCAAACCTGACTCACTGACTTATATATCAACGTACAGCCCAAACCACTGGGTCCAGAGATTCCAAATTTGGCACCTAGGTTCCTTATGAACCCTGTATAGGGGTGAACTAAGAAATAATTTTTGGGAATTCATCCCCTAAAGCGTTAAAATAGGGGGAGTGGCGGAAAACTAATTCTACGCGTACAGTCAACAGCATAAATAAGTGATAATTTATGGACCTTGTTACTTTAACGTCGCGTTTGAAACTTTATACAAAATTGTGAAACGATTGAAAGCGACAAGGTACAGAAATTATCACTTATTTATGCTGTTGATTGTAAGTATAATGAAGAAAAATTATGAATATTCTTTTTTCTTACCCCCACGTAGGCATCTTAAAGGGTAACCCTCATCGATCGAAGGCTATTTTTTGCTATTAACATTAAGGTTAGGTTAGGTTAGACTTGCGACTAATTAAAAAAAACTCATGTGGTGAGAAATGCCTGTCGATGTACCAAAAATTCTGTGTAATGTTCGTTGAAAGGTGTTTCGAGAAAATAATAGGTACATATTTTAAAGACTTGAGTTTTCACTCTCAAATGTTGAGCTAGCTCCGGCGATCCGGAGATGAGACGCGCGCTCAAGCTAAGCGGTGTTTGGCGTGCTCTCTAGACTCGGCTGGATCAGTCGGCCGGGAGCTTAAATCGTTTTTCGATACCCTTAACTTGAGCTAGACTTATTACTTAGCAGCGGCTTCGAACGTTAAACGATCTTTTCGTTTTTTACAAGCTTTTTTTCAACTAGATGTTTGTATGTCAGTTTAGGTCAAATCTTGCAAGTCAAATTTGAACCAGTTCCCCTTAGTGCAATGGGCTGAAATTTATACCATATAATTATGTAACTTGATGACAATCCAATATTATGGTACATATCTAAGAGCTGTAGACCTAACGCACTCACAATCGAAACTGTTTTCATTTTGACAATCCGAAGGCGTACAAAATGAAAACAATTGTTTCGCTTTGAAGTCGATTTCGATTACGACTGCGTTAGGCAATAGGCCAGCTGATCTGATGATGGAGTTGGAAGGTAAAGACAGGATCTCTGACCAACGGTATTGGGACTCATTAGTTGGGTATTGAGCCTTTAATGGCTTTAAAAAGTACGGTCGGCAACAAAAACTTCTCCGCATTTTTTTGCCAGGAACTCGTGAATTATGAACCTTTTTAGGAATGGCTTCGACAATTGGGTTTATTTTAAGGTAAAATATGACTGAAGCCAGCCCTGATGTCGTCCATAGACCAATTAAGACGTTCACAATGCACGGACCCGAAGTAAGAGGGCGAGTTCAAGACCTATTAATTATAATAGAGTTTAAAATATAAGTTCTGGACCTTCATTCGATATTGCCTCAACAATACTACATATATAACTACAACTACTTACATTGCTTTACGACAATATTATAGCGCTATAAAAAGGCGCCTATATTTTAAATATCGCTTAGTGAATGCAGTGAAACCACGAAGAACTATGTGCCGTTTATTTATTTTTACCTCAAAATCTATTCCATGAAATAAATAACTCAACCAACTCCAAAATAATACTACAACTACTCAACAGAGCCCTGGGCTTATCTCCTCGAGCAGCCGGGGGAGGGGCTCCGGCTGCGGATCACCAGCTGGCACTCCCGGCGCTTGATCTTGCCCTTGCCTCTTATCTTGGACTTTTTGATGGTCCTCGGCACCCGGCGGGCCGCCAGCTGGGTCGAGCTGACCAGCTGCACCAGTCCAGACATGTTGCTGAGGCGGTACCTGCCGCTCTGGAGCTGGAGCAAGCCCAGTTTGACGCCACGTCTCAATGCCCTGCAGCAACATTGCTTTAGAATTACTTTTCATGGCGAAGGCGAGCACATGGATCGATTATGGTAACTGTGCTCTGAAGCCCATGGACATTTACAAATTGTAATGTTGCCAACCCTAATGACTTAGATGCATTGCCTCTATTCTACTCATTCCATTGGTGGAACACAACAATACCAGTACTGCTTCTGCGTGGCAGGATAAATTATAAGATGACGATAGCGACCCGAACAAAAACTGAACAAGGTTCTACTATCATTGAAATTGTACAAATGAATGAACCAATTTAACTGATAGTTTAAAAAAACAGCCATTATAGCTTAGCAAATTCATTCGTGACACTCCCTTGGTCCGCGGGCGACGAGGGACGAAGACAAACGGGGGCGGTGTGAAATGTGCGCGCGGCGGAGGCCATCTGTCGGGCAGTAGCGTCAGTTCGCCGCCGTCGCTGTTGATGGTAACGTATGTACACATGCACAGCCGCACACGAGATTGCTACGCAAAGATGAGTCCGCCGATAAGCAAAGTTATTGCACGTCAAGCCAAAAAAAATATGTAATATAAGTATACAGATATTTAAAAAAACGCAAGGAACACCTAACTTAAAATAATGCTATTGTTAGTAAGTCTGCTAATTAATATAATACAAACATTAAAACAGGATTTATTTCTCTAATTTCGGTCCATTACATACCATTAGTAATATTATTCATCGATATCAAGCCTACACAATAATACACAAAATATCAAATCAGGTTAATGCAAAATATTGTTAGGGATATCGGCAGACATACCCGTGACGTAATTCATACCGTGTGCAGAGGTGAGCAAGTGAGCAACACGTCATCGACTCGTATAGTCCCCCGCCCTCTGCACGGACCATGGGAGTATTACGTACGAATTTGCCAAGCTATAGTCAATACATTTGCCAGCCGACCAATATCTAGTTTGTTATAAGCTTTGCTCTAAGTCATTCCATGGACTGATGGAGAAGCCTGTCCTCTAAAATACACAGCAAGATGTTAAGACATTTTTAAATATTATTAAGCCCGGTTTAATCTAACAATCCATGCATAAATAAGCAGTTCGATGACAATTCTAGCTTCTTAATTTCTCAGTAACGCCAGATCCTCTCTCCGCATTAGGGACTAATCAAGATAGAGACAGAAGGGAACTCCGAACGAGCCTCCGAAGAAGATTATGAGGGCCGTGCTGGTGTGTACAGAAATTCGAAAACTCTCAAATGTATTATGTTCAACCTAATTTCGGTTATGTTGACATATAACAAAAACAGTGTCTGGACTGGACCGCAAACATGTTAAAAAAATGCTAGGGTTTCTTCGCGCAGTGATGAGATAAGCGATACTGAATATAAATAGGTTTCGTAAGTCAAGTGGTTTAGGGTTACCTGGCTACTTTTCGGCCTAGATTTTTGTCCTGAATCTCATATTCCAGTTTAATAAACTTCACAATTGTCCTAGTCGTCCATCCTGTATTTCTCATTAGTTTTTTCAACGCCCCCAGTACAACTTTCCCGGTATTTTTACATTTTGCTTCTTTCCTTCTTTTAGGCATTCTGTAAACTGATTATGTGACACGCGGGGATTCAAAACACAATTTACTCATATGCGTTATTTAAACGTAAACTTTATAAAATCATGGTTACAAATTGTAATAAAAACATAAAATTATAGAATTTTATGTTATTTCAACGGGCTTGACATTGATATTTTTGGTATCTATGATAAGTAATTGACATGTAGCCAATATCGACCAAATAGTTTGCTTAACACGTGCGCTGGATAAAATCATTATTTTTAGTATGTTTAAAGGTTGGTGCAGACATAACCACTCGGCATCGGATCAGCTCAAAGTTAGACATTTCAAAGTGGGCTTTGATTTGTGTTAGTAGAATACATTTTTCACTGGGCAACGCGAGGCCAGCGCTCGGCAATTGTTTTCACTTTAACTTTAAAAATGTGCCGATCGTTGATGTCTGCGTTGACCCTAATTAAGCCTGATTTTCAAGGACCACCCATGAGTGTGGCAAAGCGGGGTATTTTTTTTCGGATATATGCATGATATACGTATGTTTTTCGGTGTATGCATATATGTACGTATGTTTATCTTTAGTATCTATGTTTTTCTAGACAATTTTAGTCTTAAGGGGGCCTAAAATGGCTGCGTTTATCGCGTGACAAAGTGTGGATAACGCATCCGTCACTTTCTGACACGTAAATAAGCACGAGAGTGACGGATGCTTTATCCTCTTTTGACACGCAATATACACGCAGCCATACTAGGCATTTTCTCTTGAGAGCACCTAACTGAGTTTGCGACATAGTAAAGAAATGAAAAAATAAAAAAATGTGGGAGGAATTCATATTCTTATTGTTTGAGTTAGTTATTATAGATTTAAACGATTAGACGTTTTCAATGTTATAGATTTTGAACATTAAGTCAAATGAAGTGTATGGCAAATAAATATTATAAAACAAACAATTAAATAGATTTTAATTGTTATTTAGGTACGGCTAATAATTATAATTTAAAAACGTCTCATATTGATATACAATACAGTACAAAATACTTTATTGAACACCACATACACCACGGAATGTACAAACGAAAAAGAATAATTACATACTGACTCAACAGGTAGTCTCATTGCTAAATACCGATCTCTTCCAGATCACCTTAAAGGGAATACAGTTAAAAACACACAATAGAAATAGGCACGTGGTGGAAACTGAAATACACTTAACCTAAAAAAAAAATAGACATTTTTAAATTACAAATACAAAAGGTTATAGAAAACGACTTTAATACCAAATTAATGATGATAGTCATTTATTTCATAGCATATGAATTTAAAGCATTTAATTTTATGTAATTCGATTTTAACATTAAAGGGACTAAGTACTAAAATGGAAACATTTATGATTATATTTATAAGCCGAAACACATTTAATTAGTGGTTTGTAATCAGCTAAACCCAGTTATTTCTGAAACTGAAAAATCTATATCTATTCTCATTACACAGATACCCTGGTTGGTTGGTACGTGACCGGGCTACGAAGGCGCCCGTCAAGTTGGGAGCAGCCAATTCGTATTCGATACGGTCCACTAAATAGGATTTACATTTCTAGCCTTCGTTGGAAAAGGGTTAACAATTTGACATGAATACTTTCAACTATAAGATCTCTAGTATTTGTATTATTATGATCAAAACCAGCGCCTCTATTCTGAGCGGTAAAATCCAAATAGTTTTTGACCTGTTATGTTATGGTCCTGTGTGGTATGGTTTTTAACGCGGCCGCCATTACTGTCAAATAAATAAGAGTTATCAAAACGTTGACAATACGATAACAGGTCAAAGACGATATGGTTTTTACCGGAGGGGCCATTTGCAACGTTAAAAGATGGCGGATGTGTAATTTGTTTTAGTTTTATTTTTTTGTGTATTTAGGTGTTCAAAGTTCTTTTCTGATAGTGATTTGTACTTTTTATGCCATTGTGTTGCACAGTGATTGAAAACTTGGACTTATTTCGCGTATCTGGCATCTTTCTTCTCGTTACAAGTGGACTCGAAGTGGTACATAGGTTAAAACTATCTTGACCTCTGTCTTACAAACTACCGAACAACGTCGCCCCCAATCTTCCCAGAGAAGATTGGATTGTACTTTATTGCTATATTGATTTATACTTATATACACTTGACACTGGCGAAATCACTAATTCGTGGAAACGCCATAGCCCGGCGGTAGTAGCTGTTGAAGTCGCCGCGGGGCAAAAAAAAAAAAAAAAAATGGTTTTTACCGCCTCGAATCTCGGCCCAGGGCCTCTCTTTTTCTGGGTCAAACGATATTGCTTTTGACTTATCATGGTATTATTTATAACTCAGCCGCCATTACTGTGAAGTAAATAAAAGCTAACGACCTTAACATTGACAATATGGAAACACCTGAAAAACAGTAATCATTTGGCGCCCAAGACTAATACGACGTCAAACAATATTTATTTTGATCTGTTACTGTACTGTTCTACTTGATAGCTCTTATTTTCTGGACAGTAATGGCGGCCATTTTGAAAAGAATACCATAACACGTCAAAAACAATGTTTAACTTCGTAGAATAGAAGCCGAGGCTAAGAGGGCGTGAGCTGTCTGTTAGAATGAGAAAGTTATATAAGTGTCTGCTCTAATACGATGAGCTGATACGCCAAAATCGGCCAGCGGGCTGTTAGTCTAATGGCCCATAACAGTAACACACTCGTACCACTAACCGATTGGCTACAAGTTTCAAGAATGCTAGGGCAAATAAAAACCCCGGGCATGAGCATGTCGGACCATGCTGAGTGTAAGGTTCCGAAACCGGTGTCAACAAAGAACAACAAGTACTAATTTTCTATTTAAAGTTGTTTTGAGCTGTCTTCGATGAGTTTTAGTAGGTATCTATTTGTCAGGTACTACTAAAGTCGTTATTCGTGAAACTATTCCTTTTGTGCTCGTTATAATCTGTGTTTTCATTTAAGATATTTTTCAGATTTTTATGACTTGTAGTTTTACGTAGTAGTACTGTAGGGACACGTCACTTTAGCAAAAATTTCACTTTTGCAGTTCAATATTTCGTAAACGGTTCCCCCAAATCTAAAAATGTACATGATGATCTTTAAAGAGCTATCCAAAAACCCTAAAAATACTTAATTTAAATAATGACGTATTTCAACCATTTTACTTTCGTGACAGACAATTATATAACTAAACGTGCAATACAAGTATATGCTATGAGGTTATAATTACTACTTACGGCTTTGTGTATTTGAAAAATTCTGTCCGGTAGCCTTTGGGGGGGGAAGATGGCCGGCTTTTATTTTTGATTTATTCTGTTTACTGGTTTACTCTACTCACTTAACACTGGCGAAATCACTGCGGAATACTGCGGTGGACTACCATTAATAAAAGAAGAAGAAGAAGGTTGTGTATTCACAAAATATGCAAATTTAAAATCATGGTTCCTTTTTATAAAATGACGAAACAAATCTTAAAAAACCAGCAACCGGAGACAAAAGGTACTCCAAATGCTCAGAATCAAGAAATAGACACGTAGAGAATTGAATCTCGGTCGCCGTCGGAAACAGTGCCAGTGTTTAGCCGGGGGCCGAGGGTGCTCCGCGCGAGGGCCCTACGGCGGGTCGAGCGCCCATCCGCCGACCCCGACACTTAATATTGAGAAGCGAGAAGCATTCAACATAGATTTTTAAACAAGGATGGTTTAGTACAACATGCAATTTTGCAATGGTCACGTTTTAATTTTAAAACAGCACATCTAAATAGTGTAATATATACTTTCCAATTGTAATGGAATACCTAGTTATTTTTGTCATCATATTTGAAACTGAAAACTCGCTGTAGAGAAACTTTTTTATTTGTCCTAATCAAAACTATTTTTGAACATAGAGTTTTTATACTATTCAAATTGACTGTTTTATTTTTAACTGACGAGGCATTTAAAACTTTTAACAAAGGTACGTCTGTATGGGGACGTAAGCTTGAATGCTTAATGAACATGATTGACTGAACGAGGTATTTGCGATTGTATATTATGTAGAACAGAAAGTCAAGTACAATATTTACAGAATTGGAATGTACAAAGGCGAAGGGATCTCTAAAGGGGTCTTTAAGATGGGGGGGGGGGGTCCATGAGGCAATCTCGTGTTTTGGTCCGAAGGACTGTCACAACTATCAAGTTTGTAATTTTGGCAAATTAAAATAAGTTTTATAACGCAACGTTCATTATTTATAAAGATATTGAGTTGCTAGAAAATGGTAATTTAACTAATATCGTTGTAGCATTCCCATCCACCCGTACTACCCGCAGGTATATTGTACTAGTAATCTATTATTAAACGCGTGGACAATTCCCATTATTCCAGCTTTAAATAACCACTACAATGCAGTACCAGCTAAATTTGCACAATGATTTAGAATGACACTAGCACGCTAATTAAATCCTTAATTTAATTATTTCCTCGTTAAATTCGTGCTATAGCAATATCGACATGCCAATATTTGTTAATTACATATTCTGTGTTGTATACACACAGTTTAGAAGCTGCATACAGTATCTTTAAAACGAGTTTTAAACATCAATAGACATTACAAAATTATGCTTCATGAGTTCATGACATGAGAAATGTTTCAAAGATTTTAGTTATATCGTATTTGACCTGTTACGGAATCGTTTCTCAGTCGCCGTTACTGTCAAGTAAATAAGAGCTATCAAAACGTTGACAATACGATAACAGATCAAAGTCAGGGTATTATAAGTTTGACTTGTCTGTATGTCTGTGTGTCTGTATGTGTGCCTGTCTGTGGCATCGTAGCTCCCGACCAGATGAACCTTTTGTTTGAAAGGTGAATTAGTCGGGAATGTTCTTAGTTGGATGTACTTTTGCAAACGGGAACCAACCCACAAAGATTTATTTATTATGAATACTGTGGGTTGGTTCTAGTTTGCAAAATCTTTGTGGATTGGTTCCCGTTTGCAAAAGTACGTCCAGTTATGTTTGATAAAAAACGGTCCAAAATGGCCGCCACCGCAAAATGGCAGAATATATTTTTGTGCCCATATTTAGTACACTAACAAAGTACTGGTTTCAGTCATAAACGATTAGTGAAACACGATTTATAAACCGATTCTCGTGGTTTCCTTCCACCTAAATTTCGTCGAATAGAAAAAGTCGATAGTCGAAATGTCAACGTTGACACGGGTCGCTTAAACCTGTCTATACGTGAACGCATAGCTACTTATCATACGGTTAAGTGAAATATTGGCAGCGAAGAGTTTGAACACAAGGGTCCCTCTTTACAAGGGTCACGGGTCTTCGTTGACCGCAGATTGAAAACTATCCGAGCGTTACTTTAGATATGCTTTAGCAACCCTTGAAAAAGACCCCAAAAACCCTTTAGAAAACATTTTGCATTTAAGTATTAAGAAAACTCTTTATTGCACAAAAATAATTACAAACCATTTGCATCGATACAATAAATTTGACATAGGTGAACTTATCCCAAATGGGAACTCTAAAGAGTAAACTTTGGAGTAGAATAAATGAGGACAATTATCTTAGGGATAACGAATTAAAAAACATCAATAAATAATATACACTTGTAGTACGGTCGCCCAAGAAAGTGGTCTACCAGTTTCTGTTAGATCTAATAATCACTTAGGTGGACACTTGTCACAGTCATAATATTATTACAAGGGAAAATCGAACTTGTTGTATCATGAAGTGCAAATGAACTTCAACAGTAGACCACATTTTTGGCCGACTGTACATACATCATTATCTATAAAGAAGATAATTATATACAAACTTTGTTGATTCAGACACATTTTATCCTTTCCTTATAGAAACGTTTGGCTTGATGATGAGTCTATCAAGAAAACGGCTTGACGTTTATGAAATTTTATTTTAATGTGTGTAAACTTAAATTTTACGTCATATACAAACATAATGGCGGAAAAGAGGGGAGGCCTTTGCCCAGCAGTCGGACACCCAAATAAGGCAAATAAAAAAAAAACAAGCATAAAGACACAAATATAGTAGATTGTACAACAAGGGCATAAAACAAACCATTTTTTTCCGAGACTTATGGTATCCAACCGAGCCGGTAGGCGAGGTTGGATAATTAAGTCGAGGATAAAATGGGTTTTAAGACCGAGTTATACACTCTGCTTTTCACTTCGATTACGAGGAAATAAAACAGTGATAACTGATAATGTAAAAAAACTTTAATTAAAATGTCTGTTCAATAAGTTCTTTTGAATTTTTTTCCATGAGTGTGTTAGGTGTGAGCATTATTTCCTCTTCACTAGACGACATTTTAACTAAATTCCATAACACAACAAGTTTTGCAAAGAAAATAACTAATTAATAGTCCAAAACCTCTTTCCCGCCACTGTATTTCTGTCTAATTTTTTTATTATTTTCTGTTTGCGATTTTTGACTTAGGTCGAACGCAATACTGCCAAGTTTAAACCTACGTTGATTTATTTAAGTTCTTGTTAATAATGCTTGTTTTTAATAGTTTTAAATTTATTTTTTGTTAGATGCAACTACGATGCAAATATAAATAAAATTAAGTAAATTTATTCAAATAACATGTTTATTTAATGTAGTCACCTCGTCTGTCTGGCTGTAGGGCTTAATTGTCTTAGTCTAGATGACGACAACCATTTATGCACTAGTGCATAAAATGCGATTTTATGCAGCCTATACCCAGCATAAAGACGGACTTTACGAGCATGAGAAGTGAAAAACTTATTTATAACCATTGCTCAACTAATTAAAAAAAAACTTCTCTTACCAACTCAATGGCGAAAAATATTTCAATAAATTTAAATATTTGTAGTACGCGTAAAGTTAAAAGGCGAAAACAAAATTAGGCGTATTAATACGAGTACAAATCCTGCTGAGCCAATGTATTACTGGCTTAGCGTGGGATTCACTCGCGAGTGAGCGGCCCCCGCCGTCAACAAATATGGACGACGCGGGAAAAATCACGGCTTTTTTGATGTATAACTATGTGGAATACTGTGCTCAGTCATGGGCTCAGTTTATTGTACAACCAGGGAAAAATGAGCATCCCTTACACGGTGATTTAAGGCAAATAAAATGCACCCAAAGTAACAATATGAGACACAAACCGGTGCCTATTCCCCAACTAACGCACTCGCGATCGCCATCGACTTCAAAGTGGAACAATTGTTTTCATTTTGTGTGCAGACAAGCCTTCGATTTTCAAAATGAATACTATTGCGATTGCGAGTGCGATTTGTGTGAGATTGTCCTCGATATTTTTTTATTATTTAATAGAGTCTTGATTACATTTACCTGTTTGCCTACTCAGTAGAAAACTACACTGGATTTCAATGCAAATTAATGGTTAACAATACCTGCGTCAGTTCTTTGGTACACTCTGTATAAATTCAAAATTATATTTAAGTCTATGGCTATTGTAACACTCCTACCCGAGGCTTAACAGAATCGAATAAAGTTTCCTACGTTGTGTAATTAATCAGATTGGACAAAATTTAAAACATGTGATCGTCTAGATTTTTAAAATATAACTAAATTAGGACCCTTTACGTTGTGTAAAAAGAATGTTAACCAGAACCAGAATTAACCTTAACTATTTTAATCAATAAACAAGCTATAAACACAGAAACAATACAATCAAGATAACACAAAGTAAACAAACGGAAGTTATAAAATGAAAACGACTCACCGAGAATCTGCCTAGATACCTGTACACCCAGGAATTGTAGTATCGAATAACTCTCCTCTACTGCTCAGCTCGAGAGGCCTCCGTATGCGTATTATTTAAATGTACTTACAAATAATGATAAAATAAAATAATATTCCCTACCTGTACGTGTATGTAATATAATATAATATTTGGCTACCTAGCCCCGACCGGGTTACGAGATCGTATAAAGTAAGAACCTCAATGACCTTAACTTCAAATTTACTTCTTTAAGTACTTGGAAAAATTAATTGAACAAGAAGTTAAAGTCAAATTGGAAAATACTTTGGATGGGGTCTGATCTCACTAACACTACCTGCTATCTTGCATTAATTCTCTCAACTTATGACCATATAGTCATCAGTGTACGTCTGGAATATTTGATTAAAGTCCGAGTTGAAAAAGTGATCCTTGTTGATGTAGGAATCATACAGCCCTTTACATTCGCCTTCCGCCAATTAAGGCGGTCCTCGTTATTAAAAGAAGCTGTAGAACATTACATCACCCTTCCGTCAATCTCACTTGGAATAGTCTTAATAAAAGGTGATCCCCGTTGATGTAGGAATCATACAGCCTTTCACATTCGCCTTCCGCCAATTAAGGTGGTCCTCGTTAATGTAAGAAGCTGCAGAACATCACATCGCGCCTTTCATTAATCTCACTTGAAATAAAAGTGCAAATAAAAGTAGAAGTCCCTTCAGCAGTTAGCCTTGTTTCTCAACCACCTTCATTTACACATAATATGAAATAATAATGAAAAATGATAACGCGTTATTCCAGTCGTACAATTAATGATTTTGTCTGATCATTAGATATTTAACACTCACCGTCATTTTCAATTACACACACACACACACATATCTGCCATACAAGCCTAACTATATGCACTAACAATACTCAATAAAGCTAATTAAATCACTAAACTGCCTAGCTACTTATTTGTTCGAACGCATCCGTACTTGAATCCTTATCAAACTACTTTCCTAGCTTCTCTACTGACTGTCCCTTCTCTAGGTTCGTTACCAACTTCTCTTGTCTTTGAACTTAAATGACCATAAGTAAAATAAAAATAAACACTGAATCTAGTTTAAAATAATTAACAAAAAGGGAGACATCTCAGTTTTGCGTCCCGGGGGTAACTACCCAGTCTATTACCTCTATCTTTTCCAAAACCCAAATCATCCCTACTTCTCACAACTGACGCTATCCTCATTAACCAATCAGAGTTAAGTCCAGCTAAACACTCTTTTCACACGCAACTTTGAGCACAAAGAAATATGCAGACGCCAAGCGGGTGATAAACTAAAAAAAACATCTGCGTCATTTCTTCGTAACAGAAAGGCAATTAAGTAGTTAAAAACAATACTATCTTGGACCACCGTCCCATGTGCCGTACCTAGACTATGTTTCAAGATAACTTCTCAACATTTGTGTCATTTGTTCGCAATAGAAAGGCAAAATGTAGACAAAAACAACATTGTCTTGGACCTCGTCCATGTGCTCCCTTAGATTGTGCTTCAAGGAATTTCAAATCAAATCAAATCAAATCAAAGATCTTTATTTGTAAACATAGGTTATAGTTAAAAGATGTTGTGTATAGTTTGGTGCACTATGTCTCGCCATAAGGCATACAAATAGCTAGCATATTGGCATGCAGCTAGCTAGCATGAAATTAATCTAAACATTCAGCCGAATCTATAATCAAAATTAGTACTTAATTAAATATAAGGAACATTATTTTATTTATGGTAAATTATTTGATTAGAACATGAAGAACAATATTATAGCTATTGAATATTTTTAAACCCTGTCATTAATATAGTCATTCAGAGAGTAATAGGCCTTTTTTACTAATATGTCAAACACTCTTGTTTTAAATTCTTTTATGTCGTCTATTTTCAAAATTGAAATTGGTAGCTTATTATAAAGCCTTGGCGCCATTCCAAATACGCTTTTTGATAATAATGCGGTTTTAAATGATTTTGAGCTAATCTTTCCAAGTTGGCGTAAACTATTAAAAGTAGGGAATTTATGGACATTACACTTTACAAATATTATACATTCATAGATATATTGACTAGGGAGGGTAAGTATTTTCAGTTTGATGAAGTGGGGTTTGCACGAGTCAGTACGTTTAATATTGCAAATTGATCTAATGCATTTCTTCTGAGCCCTAAATACCATTTTTTTATCGGTCGAATTCCCCCAGAATATTATACCAAACCTGAGAGTCGATGAAACGTAAGCATGGTACGCGGTGAGCACTGTTGGTTGATTGACCACTTTGTTTAACTTATACGAGTATAAGGCATATGAAAATTTGTTGAGTTTACTACATATACATTTAATTTGATCTTTCCACGTCAGTTTGTTGTCTACTATTAGTCCCAAGAATTTTGTTGTATCAGTGTCCTCGATTAATTGTTTATTGAATTCTACTGTCAAGTTAGGGACTCTATTGGCTATTTGTTTAAATTTCATTAATTTGGTTTTATCTAAATTTATATTTAAATTATTATAGTTAAGCCACGTAATTATTGACTCAAGTGATTTGTTTATATCTGTTTGGTATGTAAGTAAATTTTCTCCAGTAAAAATTGCTGTGCAATCATCTGCAAATAAAACCATCGGGTGGTTAATGACTTCTGGCAGGTCATTTATATATATTAGAAATAGTAACGGGCCTAGAACGCTTCCTTGAGGTACACCAAATTTTAATTCTGCAAGATCAGAAGAATGTATTGTTTCTCTTTTTGAACGTGTGCATATTTCTTTAATTTGTGTTATTTGTTTTCGACCGGTTAAGTATGATTCTATCAAATCGTGAACATTGCCGCGTATTCCATATTTGTGTAATTTATCCAACAAAGTTTTATGATTGACACAATCAAATTCTTTGGACATGTCCATATATAAGGCGCAGACAGGTATTTTTTTATCTATATTTGTCATAACCGTTTGGAGCAAATCAAATATTGCCATATTGATAGTTTTGTTTTTGCGAAAACCTTTTTGTTCTGGTGCAAATAAGTTATTAACTTCAAAATATTCATTCAATCTTTTGTAGATTACTCTTTCAAAGATTTTGGAAAAAATGAGAATGAGAGCTATTGGTCGGTAGTCATTTAGGTTTTCTTTATCTCCCTTTTTAAATAGTGGTCGCAGTATTGATATTTTTAGTTTATCTGGAAACATACCCATTTCAATACATAAATTAATAATAAAACTAATTGGTTGTGCTATAATATGTGCTACTTTTTTAACTATAGCCGTAGCGATTCCATCGTAGCCGGTGCTGTTAGAGTTGTTTAAAGAATTTATAATTTTACTAACTTCGTCAGGATTTGTTGGAACCATAAATAATGATTTAGAAGAGTTGCATGTCAAGGTAGGGGTTTGATAATTATTATTATTTAAAGGAGGATTGTTATTATTGTATGGTTTATTTGGTTCATTATTTAAAGTTATGTTAGGATTATCATTATTGAAATAACTGTTATTATTCATTGATTTTGTTATTGACTGTCTCGGTTTTATTACATCAGTAAAATATTTGTTAAAAACTTGAGCAATATCTCGTGAATTATTTATTATTTTTCCGTTAACTTTTATTTGCGTAATCTCTTCTCTATAATACCTAGATTTAATACTATTTATAATTGTCCATGTTGCTTTAGATTTATTTTTCGCATTTTTAATGAAATAGTCATTCTGAGATTTTTGTGTTAACCATATTATTTTCTGCAATCTTCTAGCATATTGTTTAAAGTAAGTCTTATTTTTCGCATCAGGTGAGAACCTACATTTCCAAAGAAGACTCCGTTTTCTTTTGCAGCATTTCCTAATTCCCAATGACATCCATTTGGGCTTATTAAATGAAGTTATTTTTACTTTTTTATTGGGAAAGCACAAATTGTAAAATAATTCAAAGTCCTCGCTAAAATAATTGTATGCTTCGTTTGGATTGTTTGCAATATATGTTTTATTAAAACTAAGTTTTTGTAAGCATTCGGTAAATTTCGTCGCGTTTTGTGGATTATAATCTCTTTTTGTAATAAACCAGTGCGGCAGACGGCTCGTTTTTTTGACTGGACACATAAAGAGTTGAGCTGTGTGGTCAGAGATCGCGAATTCTAAAACTTCTGTTTTCCCACCTCTTACATTGTGTATGATGTTATCAATACATGTTTGACTTATTAGGCGTGTTGGCTCTGATACTCCTAGTCTAAGATTAAAACTAAGTACAAGATTTTTAAATTCAATTGCTTGTTTGCTGTCTTTTAACAGATCAATGTTATAGTCACCACATATTATCACTTTCTTTTTCTTATAGCAAACCTTGGATAATATAGTATTACATTTGTTTCGAAATATATCAATTGCACATCTATTATGTTTAGGAACCCTATACATACATATTATTATGATGTCATGATCTACCAACTCTATTGCTGAACATTCTATAATATTTGCAACTGATAAATCTCTGACGTCATCCAAAATTACATATCTGTGAAAATCTTTGACTAAAATACACGCACCCCCGTTTCTATTGTCACGAGAGAAACAAGCCGCCAGTTTATAATTTGGTATAGCTAAAAGGTTCTCATCACAGTCTAATTTCATATTGTGCTCAGTTATACACAATACGTCTACCGGTTTATTAGAATCTGTGAGTTCTTGTAGATGGATACTTAATTCGTTTGCTTTGTTGATTAAGCCATTTATGTTTTGGTGTAATACAAATATCCTTTCATACACGAAAAAGATTACTAGAAGGATTGTTATCGTTTTTTGTTTTGCTCGATTGGGCGTTGTTTTGTGCAGGATTTGCTGTGTCTAATACAATTGGTCCACTCATGGAAGAGCCGCGGACGGCGGTCTCTGGATGTGGCGTTTGTGTGGCAGGCGGTGGTGTATATTTTATTCCGTTGATGAGTAATCTTTCATTGGGTATGACGTCAACGTTGCAATGAGTACCGAGTGAATTTAATAGGTCAATCAGGTCATTAAAGATGGTGATAAATCCCTTTCGGTTGACATTTCCTAGTTGGGAAAACATTTCACTTGTATAAGATAGATTGAGGTTTGAGTCCAGTATGTAGCTATATTCATAAGTCAAGTTGTTTGCATATAAAAGACTATTAAATATTTCCACTCGCTTAATAAACATATTTGTGTGACTATTTATTTTAAACGTTGGTAAGCAAATTATAGTGTTCGTGTGTTGAACTAGCATTAGCTGTTCTCGAATATAGCAAATTAAGTCATAATAATTTAAACTTCTCTTAAAATCCTTGTCGCCGATGTTGATAATACAGAAGTCATCGGGGGTGAAGCCCTGTAGTTTGTTCTGGAGTCCGTGAAATAGCTCCCGTGTGCCCGCTCCTGGTGTTAGATAGAGGCACGTATTTTCACTTGGGAATGCTCGCTTTATCAGCTGCAGCATGTAATTAGAGTGATTGCTAATTATACATAATTTGGATTTCATCAGTGGCTTCTCCACTTTTTTTGAGAAGGTCGCTTTGCTATTTAAAAGCAATGTATCCCTTAAGACGTGGTTTTCTGTTGTATTACAGAGAATTAAATCTTGGGATAAAGTATTTAACTGCGCACTGAGAAGTGAGACTTGATCTTTGTACTCTTCCAGTTTTTCCTCCAGAGTTTCGACTAGCTTTTTTATGCTACATAATTCCGTTACGCAAACAGGATCTAGGTAAGTCTTGGCGCCGTCTGGAGATGAAGGTCTTGAAGAGGAGTTCATTGGAGTAAAGACGGAGCGTCTGTCTGTGATGTGCAATGAGTGTCTCTTTTTTTCCCTCTTTGTGAAATCGAGCTGAAGTTCGAAGTTTGGCATAAGTTTTTCAAGGTCACATTTTTTGCTTCCAGCCTACTAATTTTCCTTTTTAGGCTGTTATTTTCGATGCTAATTTCGTCAAACTGGTTTTGGGTAGAGGCAAGTTCGACAGAGAGATGATTTATTTTTTCTTTCATTTCCATTATTGATAACATCTCATTAACTGAAAAGTCCGCGCTTTTTGATAGTTTTTCGTGTAGTTGAGTTACGTTAACAGATGATTCGTTTTTGGTGGTTAATTGGGAGTCAGTGTCTGAGAAGGAAGTCATCATTTGCTCCCTGGTTAATTCTGAAGTTCCATGAGTGAGTAGGTCATAGTGCAGTATTGATTGGTCATGAGTTTTTAAGTTGGAATTTGACATCTCCACCGCCTCATCAATCCTGTGAATCTCAGGAGTACTAATAGCGCTTATTTTTACGTTCTCTGTTGAAGGTGCTTGATCTGAGGGTATATATGTGTTCGTTTCACTTGATAGCGGATGCAATGTAGCATCACCGGGGAAAGGTTCTTGAGTAGTATTTTGGTATTTCCTATTTTTCCGAATCGTAATGTTTGAGGATTGTATTGATGGTTTATTCAATGCGGAGGATGCTTTTTGTTAGTTTGTTAGTTTATTTTTTTTATTTTCCACAAAGCGGGTCGTAAGTTACACAATTTATGCTGACATAATAAGTGGTGTTCAAGTGATTTTTTTTACGAAAGTTGTCTCGCTAAGATTTGTTTTGGCGTCACTAAAAAAAATTAAGATAGTTATTATTTATTTTATTAACGGTTGATAAAAGCGTGTTACAGTTCGCCCCTTTGATTTTAAGAAATTAAGCGCTAGTAGAGTGTTAAATTTTGAGAAATCAACAATAAGATATCCTAACTACTTACTCCTTATATTTACTATTGCCATGTTTTTCTTCTTTTTATTACGACGTTGACGTTGTTTGACCCGATTTCTGCGCGAATATGCTTTCTGCTCTATGTGCCCTATAGCAACTTCATTATTGTGATTAATTTGATAAGAAGCACGTGTGGTTTCTTCCTCAGACGTTTCATCCATTAATTTTAGGAACTGTATTATTTCTTTGACGTCATATGTTTTTCTTGAAAACCACAACAATTTAATGTTAACAGGAAATTGTGACATAATTGTGAAAATTACTTCCTTCTCACACTGCAGAAATAGCGTTAGTAATTTTGCTTGTCTAAAAGAATCAAAAAAGTACCTGCTCAAACTTCTACCGTTACTGTCAGAAACATAATTGGCATTTATGATGTGGTCTCTGACTTTAAGTTGAATCCCTTCTCCCCAGTAATAATCAATAAAATCGGCCTCAAAATCTTGGGCATCTTTCCATTTAGGTGATAGGATCTTAGACCACTTCCGAGCTTCACCTGACAAACATTCTATTATTACTGGTAAATCGTCCTTTGACGCACTAATTTTATCTATATAATTATAAAGTTCTTCTAAAAATACCTTTGGGTGCATATTACTACCATCAAACACTGGCTTGCTCGGGCTTATCATTGTAGCAACAGCTTTGTTAATAACATGTTGAGTATTGGAATTGAAATTTCCAATTTGACCATCGGTGGTCCGCTTATGTAAATGCGTCTCTAACTCATCTATACGTCGTGCCAAAGGAGCTAAAGATTCAGAAACGATTTCTTTTATACAGGAATTAAGGTCGTCTCTTGATTCCGTGTTATTTCTACTACTCACAGTGCTCATCCTTGCTCTTGTGTCCATTGTTTAGACTTACTACTAATTTATGCCTCGAGAAATATTTTCCTTAAACACCTACTATACTTATCATACAAGCAGCCTAAGTTCATTAATTGTTCTAATAATTTTCGAGTGAAAGGTTAATTTACATCAACAACAAAAAATACGCGGAACTCGAATCCGTGACAACACTACAGCGATACCACGATATCGTATTTATTTTCTACACAACACTACGCCCCTAGCTATTTAAATATCAATAAAGTACTTAACAATTCAATTTGCAACACACAAGATGTTGAACTTATATTTTAGATCTAACACCAATAAGAAAAACTTATTAGACACTCTCTTTTTAGTTTTAATTTCGTATAATATTTACGACAGTCGAATCATTTACGGTAATCGAAACCGTATTTTAAATAAAAGCTCTAAATAATGATTTAAAAATAAATCAGACTTGCGCCCCTAGTCTATTAAATATTAAATGCAAAAAATAACTCCGAACTAAATTATTACGCAGGAAATCGAACCTACGATTAAGAGCTTCAAAACAACTAAGTAATAACTACATCAATGAACTATATTTTTGCAGGAATCGAACCTACAATTGTAACACAATCAATCTCTGATTACCAAATCTTTTATTTGTTTTCGTTCAAAAAGGAGCTTCGTAGGAATCGAGCCAACGATAAATAACATTCACCCAATTGGAAATATATAACTTAAGTAGATAAAACGTTTCATGCACTGACACTAATGAGAATCGAACCCACAACTCTAATGAGTCATAAAGTACCTTTATTAGCAATTCCTACTAGAAATGCTCACTACCGTTATAATTTTCTAACAAGTGATAAGATAATTCTCATTAAGCTGTTAAAACTAACAAAACCACCTTTTTAAATAATAGTAACCCGAGTTCTTTTAAATAAGTATTTGAATAAAACTTATTCAAATTGGAATGACTTATATCCTGGTCACATGGCATCAACTGTAACACTCCTACCCGAGGCTTAACAGAATCGAATAAAGTTTCCTACGTTGTGTAATTAATCAGATTGGACAAAATTTAAAACATGTGATCGTCTAGATTTTTAAAATATAACTAAATTAGGACCCTTTACGTTGTGTAAAAAGAATGTTAACCAGAACCAGAATTAACCTTAACTATTTTAATCAATAAACAAGCTATAAACACAGAAACAATACAATCAAGATAACACAAAGTAAACAAACGGAAGTTATAAAATGAAAACGACTCACCGAGAATCTGCCTAGATACCTGTACACCCAGGAATTGTAGTATCGAATAACTCTCCTCTACTGCTCAGCTCGAGAGGCCTCCGTATGCCCTACCTGTACGTGTATGTAATATAATATAATATTTGGCTACCTAGCCCCGACCGGGTTACGAGATCGTATAAAGTAAGAACCTCAATGACCTTAACTTCAAATTTACTTCTTTAAGTACTTGGAAAAATTAATTGAACAAGAAGTTAAAGTCAAATTGGAAAATACTTTGGATGGGGTCTGATCTCACTAACACTACCTGCTATCTTGCATTAATTCTCTCAACTTATGACCATATAGTCATCAGTGTACGTCTGGAATATTTGATTAAAGTCCGAGTTGAAAAAGTGATCCTTGTTGATGTAGGAATCATACAGCCCTTTACATTCGCCTTCCGCCAATTAAGGCGGTCCTCGTTATTAAAAGAAGCTGTAGAACATTACATCACCCTTCCGTCAATCTCACTTGGAATAGTCTTAATAAAAGGTGATCCCCGTTGATGTAGGAATCATACAGCCTTTCACATTCGCCTTCCGCCAATTAAGGTGGTCCTCGTTAATGTAAGAAGCTGCAGAACATCACATCGCGCCTTTCATTAATCTCACTTGAAATAAAAGTGCAAATAAAAGTAGAAGTCCCTTCAGCAGTTAGCCTTGTTTCTCAACCACCTTCATTTACACATAATATGAAATAATAATGAAAAATTATAACGCGTTATTCCAGTCGTACAATTAATGATTTTGTCTGATCATTAGATATTTAACACTCACCGTCATTTTCAATTACACACACACACACACATATCTGCCATACAAGCCTAACTATATGCACTAACAATACTCAATAAAGCTAATTAAATCACTAAACTGCCTAGCTACTTATTTGTTCGAACGCATCCGTACTTGAATCCTTATCAAACTACTTTCCTAGCTTCTCTACTGACTGTCCCTTCTCTAGGTTCGTTACCAACTTCTCTTGTCTTTGAACTTAAATGACCATAAGTAAAATAAAAATAAACACTGAATCTAGTTTAAAATAATTAACAAAAAGGGAGACATCTCAGTTTTGCGTCCCGGGGGTAACTACCCAGTCTATTACCTCTATCTTTTCCAAAACCCAAATCATCCCTACTTCTCACAACTGACGCTATCCTCATTAACCAATCAGAGTTAAGTCCAGCTAAACACTCTTTTCACACGCAACTTTGAGCACAAAGAAATATGCAGACGCCAAGCGGGTGATAAACTAAAAAAAACATCTGCGTCATTTCTTCGTAACAGAAAGGCAATTAAGTAGTTAAAAACAATACTATCTTGGACCACCGTCCCATGTGCCGTACCTAGACTATGTTTCAAGATAACTTCTCAACATTTGTGTCATTTGTTCGCAATAGAAAGGCAAAATGTAGACAAAAACAACATTGTCTTGGACCTCGTCCATGTGCTCCCTTAGATTGTGCTTCAAGGAATTTGTTAGTTTATTTTTTTTATTTTCCACAAAGCGGGTCGTAAGTTACACAATTTATGCTGACATAATAAGTGGTGTTCAAGTGATTTTTTTTACGAAAGTTGTCTCGCTAAGATTTGTTTTGGCGTCACTAAAAAAAATTAAGATAGTTATTATTTATTTTATTAACGGTTGATAAAAGCGTGTTACACTATGATTGGAGAATACAAAAGTTCCGTACTGAAACAGTCTTATTTAAGCAGTGTATTAATGTCGAATTGTAGTGGAGTGTAGAACTTTGCATTCTTATTTAAAAAAGGAATAGGTACAGGGGGGTTATTCTACGTTATAACTGCTCTTGTAAACTTTGCAGTAAATGCGGTGGAGTTAAAAACAATACCAAAACAATAAGCATATACCTATTAGTTTACGGAGATTCACATAGTTATACTATCCTACTAATATTATAAATGCGAAAGTTTGTGTGTGTGTTTGTTACTCCTTCACTCTGGATTTGGATGAAATTTGGAATGGAGATAGCTTATACAACGCTACTTTTTATCTCGGAAAATTCAAAAGTTCCCGAACGAATAACGATAATCGAAATCTACGTGGACGAAGTCGCGGGCAAAACCTAGTACATAGATATACCTATAAATGAGTGTACAATCCGCCGACAAACTGCTAAGAAGTTTGCCCAAGTTTTTAATAGTTAATACTTAGTGCATTGTTTTTTTAAATAAAAAAGTTAAAAACAATACGATGCTGAAGATGATGACGTGTAGAGACAAAGTAGAATAAGGCCCTGCAGGCCTATTGCCTAACGCACTCGCAATCGCAATCGACTTCAAACTCGATTCGACCGACTTCAAAATAAATGTTAGTTGAACTAAACGCGGAAACTTTTCTTGTATTTTTCGTCTAGTCATGAACTTCTTCATACAGTTGGGAATTATTGAGACCGCCAATGATAATAACAAGTATGAAAACAAAACGATCGCAATTGCGAATGAGTTAGGCAATAGGTCTGCGGGCGTAGTTTTTCTCACAACGATCATTTATTTGTCATGACGAATGACTAAGGTACAACGACGTGGGCTCTCTCTTGAGGATAGGCTTGAGAATAAACAGAAAACAATACAAAGAAGAGGGTGTGTAAGTTAAATGTGTGTTATGTATCTATTTGTCTATCTCTGGAATCGTAGCTCCGATCGAAAATTATTTATATTATTATTTCTTCTTCTTAGCTCTGAAATAGTTTGGCTGTTTTTTTGTCTTTTTCGTTATTGTTAGGACAAGGCAAGGTTTGTATGATAAAAGAAACACACGGGCTACGCCGGACATAAACAACTGGTTTTTCTTATAAAATCTAACAATACATTAATTTTAATAAATTTACCGCTCCCAATGGTTCTTTTTGAGTTGGTTAACACTTTTTAGTGCTTTCTGATAATATTAATCTCAATACAATTAATAATTCAATTTATTACCAACAAGTTGTAAGAGTTGTTGTTAATTCTGTAGCTCTGCCTATCCCACTCTGGGATGAGGGCGTGACGGTAAGTATGTATGTAACAACTTACAGTTTTACTTTCCAAAAGACTTCCACCTACCTGTAATAAAGAAAACAAATACATTAGTACAGTTCCAACGCCCATAAAACTCTCATCAAAACTCCATAACATTTATCGATCAGATTAGAAACTTTTTATATACGGTCCTTCACGGCTACTGCGGCTAGAACATCTTGTATTTTCTCGCAGATTGCTCATTCTGTCTTTATTGCTACAGACTAGTTAGAAAAGGATAAAGCGACCAATAAGTTGTGGACAACTTGAGCTAGCCGCTCGAGGCAGCAGGTGCAGGCCGTAATCCTTCGCTTATCTCCCAAGTGCCTTGCTCGGAGCCCCATAGAGCAGGAGGGTTACCATGAGTTACAATTGACTTACTCTCTAGCGAGTCGAATGATCTGTCCCTTGCAGACTTCGCAGTATTCTTATAGAGTGCGAGGGACAGAGCATTCGACTCGCTAGCGAGTATGGTAATTGTACTTCATGGTAAGGGTACAGATGGGGTTTTGCGGCAACGTGACCCTTAAAGCGCATTTTCATTTGTTCGATAGTCGAAATAGTACGGTTGAACTTGGAAGTAGAAGTAGCTGTATTATAGTACCTTGCCGCATTGTTATACTTACTAATTTCAAACCCCTCTCAATTGATATTGCGACCGGTTTCTAAAATGTACAAACTACTTTTGTGTTCGACATTGGTAGGTAGGCATTTTATTTCAAAAATTACGTTATATTTTTGTCTCATAATCAAAATTAAAAATACCGGCGACGTCTGAGTTAAGGTAACGTTAATGTAAATAATGTGATTTGATTAATCTGTAAAGTTCTGGCTCTTAATAAACAAATAATAATTATACAGATAAATTTAATTATATTCGCCCAATCTACTCATGCAGAATTTAATTCATTCAACGGAACAAGAGCTGAATAAATTTATTTAAATCTCAAACAAGGAAATAACTTTGAGCATCTCTCGGCGCAAAATAACCGGATATCCTGCCACCATTTCGTTGCTTCCTGTGACATCTGGGGTGCTATTCTGTTGAGTGGTAGTCTACGTACTCGATTGTTTGGGGGCCCGTAAGAATTACACGGCAGTAGGTACAGGCTACAAAATAACTATGTGCCACTACTACGAAAAGAGAGACAAAGAAGAACATAACAGGACCAATAAAAAAAAGTAGGCACCGGCTCAGAATAGCATAGAATGGAATTTCTACCGACAACAGCATAGCTCTTTAGTGAATGATGAGGATAGAACTATGTCAAAGTGACGCTATGATGTGTAACCTAAAAAGAATTTTCGGATTTGATTGATTATGTCACTTTGTCACAATTCCGGAGTTTTCATCCGCGACACCCCGCCACGCCTGTCAACATGATGTTGCACGGTTCCGTCAATTAATGAAAAACCAGTTAAAACCGGTTTGGGGATAAGACAGCCGGTGAAATTACTAGCATAGAGGCATTCCATCTTAGCCTCAGGGTTGGCAACGCATTTGCAGTCTTAGGATTGCATTGCAGTCTTGTGAATGCGAATGTCTATGGGTCACAGTTTCCACTTACCATCAGGTGGCCTGTGTGCTCGTTTGTCTTCTCTATGCCATAAAAAATAAAAATAAAAAAATAAATAAAGCGAGTCAGACTCGAGTCAGACAGTAGGTATTATTATAAGTTGGATAATATATTATTACCGGTTACTGTACCTAATTACCGCCGAGTAATTTAAACGCATTGGTCAAATTCTGATTGCTGGTAATTAGAGCGTATAACGAGTCAGATAATACCCCTGCACTGTGTGTGAGGGTGCGAGGGCTACTTTCTGCGCGTTAAACGTGATTACCTCGGTGCAAGCGCAATCGTGTGGAACTGCTGTAATATTACAGCCACGACCACAACTTAGTTTGAGTAAAGTTGCCACAATTTGTTAGTGTTGAACCGCCGTTTGGTGGGAAATGGGTAACGCCGCAAAGCGCTTTGACTTCCATGATGAATTTCACAAACTTGTAGTGGAAAGTATTTGTACCTATTAGGGCCATTTGCACGCAGAATTTAACCCTGGGTTAAGGCACTAACTCGAGTTAGTAGACGTCAGATTCATACGAAAACTGTCATTTTAACTCGAGTTAGTGTCTTAACCCAGGGTTAAACTTTTCGTGCAAGTGGCCCTTAAACGAGCAATTCTTTTACATAATCTGAATCTCGGAAACGGCTCCAACGATTTTCATGAAAGTTAGTATACAGGGGGTTTCGGGGACCATAATTCGATCCAGATAGATTTAATTTTTAGAAAACTTACGAAGAAACGTACTCGGTCATCCAGGTACTCTTAGTCTATATTAGTAATATAATATAATATACACGTATATAAAAATCAACCCCTATTTCTCCTGGTGACGCTATAAGTTGAGAACGGCTGATCCAATTTGGTTGATTTATTTTTTGTTGTGTTCATCATTATCTGGACAAGGTTTGTATGAAAGAAAATAATTGAAAAATCCACCGGGAACGTCAGAAATTTGCAGCCGCTGGCGGGTCGCTAGTTAGTTATATATGTAAGTCCACGCAATACGATTTTCAACAGGTCCAGTTACTTGTTACACCACATAAACCAAAGTTTCAAGAAATAGGCCC
Source organism: Acleris laterana (assembly GCA_963966035.1). NCBI lineage: Eukaryota > Metazoa > Arthropoda > Insecta > Lepidoptera > Tortricidae > Acleris > Acleris laterana. The sequence continues at coordinate 5,425,235 of OZ014454.1, read as the reverse complement.
CAGAATGTAATATGTTTCATTTCGGCACACCGAAATTAGTGAGTATCACTTAAGACTGCGCCGAGCGTACGCCGGATGTACAGTGGCGCCCTCATAACTATTAATGTGTTTTCTAATAAACTTAAGTATTTTCTTGAAATTGGACGGTTATTTTTGTACTACAAATAAAAACACAACTTATAGGGTATATCACATAGTTTTATAACAATTCACCTTCGAGTTATTAACTTAACGGAAAAAAGTGGTCACCTTTTCCGTTAAGCTGACTACTCAAAGGGTAATTGTTATTAAAGTTTGTTACGTATCCCATAAATTGTGTTTTTACTTGCGCTACAAAAACACATCGTCTAATACCAAAGATTTTTTTTACTTAATTAGAAAACACAATAATAGTAATGAGGGTGCCACTGGACGCTTGGCGTTTGCTCGGCGCAGTCTTAACCTTTAATAAAACGGGACAATATTTTTTTGGAAAATGAAATTAAATGGGTAATAAGTAGTTTCCCAATGAGTTACCGCTTAAACACCAGTCTTTTGTAAATTTTACATAATGTGTATACTGTAACGTCAGCGATAAGACACTAAACAACTTAATTCCAAACTCAGAATTAAAATACTTTTTTTAGAAAAGAGTATTACTGAGATATAGTTCCATTTAATGTCATCGCGTATGCATGGGAATGAAATAGAGTTTAATCCGCGGAGTGGTCGGCGGAGGAGGGAATTCTCAGGTGAGCTAACGACCGAGCTACGATACTAACGCGTGCGTTAGATAAGCAGAAATTATTGTTACTTTTATAAACGAATCTTAAATTTCTTCAAGGTATAAACTGTTTGTTTTTTAATTATGGTGGCTTCTAGTGGAGTTATTTAAAATGTAACGAAAAGTTTATATTAATAACATACTTATATTTGTACTTATAGTAAAAGAGAGATCTTATCTTATTTTATCTTATCTTACAGATGGGCCTCTTTCTGGTACAATTCGACCCTTTAGGATCTTTTGTGCAATTACCCTCTTACACACTCAGCTAATCGAATGCAGGTTTCCTCACGATATTTTCCTTCACCGTAAGAGCATCGGATAATGCATTTAATCATTGGTACATGGTGACCGCGGGGGTTCGAACTCGGAACCTTACGATCACGAGTCGACCCCCTAAGCCAAAAGGCCATTGTCGGTCTTTTGAGAGATAAGAAGTTAATTCTAAATCCTGTCATTACAAATTATAAACTCGAACCCAATAATAGGTTTATTTCTTCTACTATAATTGCATAAATTTTCGAGTGTTCATCAGGAATTAAAGATATTATTAATATCAAACAGATGATACGACGAATTACTCTTCGGAATTCTTGATCAGACCGTTTCCTTTCACTAATGACGGGCTAACGTTTTATAAGTACCAGTTGAAGCTTCTCTTTGATTACTATGAAGATTCTTTGAACTCCATTTTTTTATTAATTATCAAATAACGAGTCACCCTGTAGTGTATTTTTTTACATCTGACCCGTAACTTTTGCCCATATGGCCATAGACAAGACGCATTGCGAACGCTATTGTTATCGACAACGTACACGATTGACTTAAGCTGACGGACGGCCGCGTCGAGCGAAAGCAAAAGAAAATTACGTTTTTGTTACGCACCTTGAAAAAAAAAAAAAACAAAATATTTATTCAGTAAATAGGCCACATGAGGGCTCTTTTACACGTCGGTAATATAGGGTGAGTCTACCAGCGCTTCGGACGAGACCATCATTGCGGAGAAGAAGCGCCGCAAGAAACTCCAGCAGAAGGTCATTTTTTCAATCAACAATCTTGTCTAGCAACAGTGCCGTCGGTATGCATTTAGACAAAACGGCAGCTTGCAAATCTCATTTACCTAGCACTTGAGCAATGGCGAGCCTGTCCCCAGCAGCTATTCTAGAAACGTACAAGACAAATGGCCTCCATTTACCACTAACGCTCAGGCGAGCATTTGAGGCGCGCAGTGACAAATCGCTGAGCGACAAGCGATTGAGTCGACAGCGTTCGCTACTCACGTATCTACGCTCAAAAGCAATGAAATACGGTCACTGTACGTACTAATTTATTACAAAACAACGGATCACCTGTGTTTTAACCTTCGATAAAAAAGGGGGTTATATAGATCTACGTTCAAAAACAATGAAGTAGGGTACGTAGTAATTTGTTGGTACAGTGAGCGGCCTCGAACAAAAAGAAGGGTGTTAAACAGGGTGTCCCAGAACTCAACGTAAATATAACGACCTAAGAAAGCCCTTCCCTACCAGTTCAAAGTTTAGTTTTAACTTTCTAATATGTTAATTAGTTAAGGAGTTATTAAGGTTTTAATGATAGTGGTAAAGAACGCTTGCGTTCACCTCACTTGGCTAAAAATAGGCCTCCCTCAATAATAACGATACAATTAAAGGTCACCTCCCTCAAATATTCGAGTACTTTCCGGCACAAGAGGATACGTAAAGGGGCCTATCTATCTATAAAACATGTACCTATGAATAAAAATCAATAGCCACAATTCATGGCGGAGGATCACTTGACAACGGCTTGGAATGGAAATATAACATGCCTACTGTGTGGCGATACGGAATCCTCGATGCGCAAGTCCAACTCACACTTAATCCGTTTTTTACTAAAATGTGTTTAGTCTTAAAATAAATACGTGGAAAAAGTTATTTAGCACGCCTTAATTTAGTTCAAAACCAGTATTACCGCGCGCTCCGTCCAAAATAACAAAATGGCGACACCATCAATCAATCAACGGCCTTTTCGAACACGAGTATGTCAGGGTTCAAACCGGATCGTGTAGACATCTTTTTTAATGGCTACATAAGCCCATACGGGAGCTATGAACCTCCCGCAGACTTGACGGGAATGTTTGGCTTTAGGTGGAATTACGGTCGAAATGTTTAAGAGCTAAGAGATAAATGGGACTTTCAAGTTTTAGAAGCCAATAACAGAAATCAAAATAAAAACAAATCGCAGATATCTTGAGATACGCCTTCGCCGTTAAATAAGTTTTTTTTATTATTTACTTGTCAGAATGAATTCGATTTAAATTTTCTATTAACTCTGCATAAATTGCAGAAGTTTTTAAACTAGTGAGCCACGGGGCCACCATAATCAGTTACAACTAATAGTTATTCATAAACCAATTGAACTAAACCCTAAAGTTATGGAAGAAGGATTATAAAAACTGAAAAAAGATGTAAAACTGTCACTTGTGGTCGCGCGTGAATCACAAAGGGATCCACAAAAAACCAGCGTTGAGGACCAAGTGCTACAACACATGCTGAGCGAGACCCTTATTGGTGTCACATTCCACCAATATCATTTTTGGGTTAAGCTTTATTTTATTATGTTATTATGGTGGTGGACATGTGTTATCAACAAAAAAATGTTATTCTTTCTTTCCAAATTCCGATTATCTCTAAAACCGTAAGACTCAATGTGAGGTCGTCGTTTGGATAGATCAAAGACTATACAAGTTGATCTTGGCCTTGTAACTTCAGGACACCCTGTATGCGTAATTTTTAAGCAATGCCGCAACCTTTGTCACATCTAACACTATTTATGTAAAAAGACAGTCTGTCAATTATATTTTCAATTCATATTCTATTTACTGTATCCATGGTATGCACAATAGTCTTACAGAGTTTATGATATCGTCTGTGTGATAAGCTGATACGGATCATAAAAACTATACATTAATTATAATTTTACTATTAAAAAGTATTTAACACTTGTCTATGATTTCAATACACATTGCATTTGACCCCTCATGACCCCGCGACACCCTAAAATAATCACAAACATACTGCAATTATTAATCGTTTATCAACGTTTTAGTAGCTAACAGGAAAACACTTTAAAGCCATTCGCTACCGCTAGCTAGCAGTTGTATATCCTATTGAACAAGGAAAGCGTGTCACCGGCATTGAAGGCGTAGATACATTAAATACCATGCTCCGTGTTTCTGTACAAAATGGGCTCGATTTGAAACTGAGATAAGACGAGCTGGTTCCGAACGTACGCTGCCGATTCATCCGATTTAAAATGCTTAAGTTGTAAGTGAATTCCGGAACGGTCGCTCGAACAAAGCGAAATGTATAAAAACTTAATTACGGATGGAAACCGTTCTGTTTGTCAGAAATGGGCTGTCACGGGCGCTAGGCTCGGTGGTGTCGTGAATCATCCGAATTTGGCCGAAACTAATAAAACATTACAAAAAACTTTACACTTTATATACGTGTCATCGTCTACCTCAGTAACAAACGCCAGAACCAAGTGACAGTTAAATTGTTTGTACTTCATAAATTCGGTCGTAATCGGGTGGATAAAAAAGTCGGGTTTTAGTTTTTTTTTTGATCCTAATGTGCTGTTATGTACTCTTATATCCCAATTAATAAGAAACAATAGCTAGACATTTCAAACTTACCGCAAGGAACGCCTCGGTAAAGTCATAGTCATATATTTAAACCATTTAAATGCGCTTCGTCATATATAGTCGCTCCACTATCTTAATCGAGATATCTTATCGCCACCCTTAAAATAGGTACCGTTGAGGAGTTGTGTGGTCTTCATAAAAATAAAACACTTTATGAAATGATCCTTTTTGGATGCATTTGCTTTGCTAGACTTATTACTGATAATACTAAAATTGCTATACCTTTGCCTATAATATTTGAGGAATTCCCTCGATTTGTCCAAGATCCCATCATCATATCCCGACGTGTTGACAGTGAGACCAACCATAAAAAAAACAAGCCGGCCAAACAGTTTTTGAGTAATCGGGGAACAAACATTTAAAAAAAAGATACCGACGAATTGAAAACCTACTTTTTTTGAAGCCGGTTAAATAGGTAAAATTAGACTTTGTCCCTGAAATGTAATTTCTCGATGATTGTTCTCGTCCAACAGAGAGACACACTTACTTACTCATGACCACTAAGCGAGCCCTGCTTACACTTACCTCCTAAAATGGAGGTAAATCTAAAACCAACCTTAATTTTTCTACACTAAATAAGAAAACAGAAGGATATAACCTCTCTAGTAAGCAGAGATTAAATACTACATGTTACTTAAATATAAGGAAATAAAGCAAATAAGTACACTGGTTTCGCAACTATCAGAAACACCAAAAAGGAACAAAGAAAACGTTAAACTGAAAATAGAAATGGAAGAGTCGAACAGCAATTACTAACCGAACTTTATTTCTTGTAGAAATTTTAAAATCATGTTCATTATTCTTTTGTTTAAGTTGAAAACTCGACCCGCTTTAGCAACGACAAGACAAAAATAACGATCACGATTACGAGTATTTGGTCTTTAAAGTTTCATGGTTAACACTTTAACTGTGGCTCATGGTTTCATATACTTGTATATCGTGCATTACCGTATTAGCAAGATTTTGTCGTCACCCTATCCACTAATACTTGCATGAAATCACCAAAAAGAAATATTTAAGTACAATTTCATGAATATCAAGTTCATTTACGTGTCTGTCTAGACAACCTAAGCTTAACTAGAGGACCCGATAGAAATAAGTGTTCATTTTAAATAAAGGAAATACCTTCATTAGACGATGGAGTTGATATAAGCGGGTGACGCGATATGTTATCAGCTTACGACAGTCCTATACATGCTGTCGATTTTCGAAAATGGGTTTGTAGCGAACGTGTCAACGTGGCGTGCAATGGGAGAGGCCTACGTCCAGCAGTGGACTCGTATAGGCTGATGATGACGATGATGATGATGATGAACGCGTTAATTTATTTACAGCTGTATAAAAGCCCGTTTTTTTTTAAATTAAGCTGTTAGTTTGCTCTGGCTGTGACATTTCCAGCACCCACGAACTCCGCACTTTAAGTGCGAAGCTACATGTACGAGTATAGTGACGGTAAGAATAGGTTCGTCACTTTTGAATCTTAATCGCGTTGAATTAGAGTTGAAAAGTGACGAACCTTTTCTTACCCTGACTATACATCGACTCACAAGGTGTGACTTTTGTATGGGCTGGGCTGCGTGCAATTAAATACAACTTTTGCGATATAAAGAGGAGCACAGAGTACGTACGTTTGACCTGCCTAAACGCTGTGTGGGTGGGTTAGGACCTTTTGTCCAGCCAAAATCGTAAATATATGCACGTTCTCAAGACACCAAAAATATCTACACGACCCTATGCCACAAACAATAAGGTCTACGCATATCTTTGACGCGATGGCTGTGTAGATATTAATACTTTCGACTGAACAGACTGTACAGTCATAAAAAGTAATACCCACTTTAAGTAATTAATTATTTGTTCTTCGGTTTGTCCATGATTTTTAGCAATAAATATTTTGTCATGTGCAAAGGACGTTCGGCCCTTCTGGCCAAGCTTAATAAGTTTATAGAGGTGTCCCAAAACTCAACGATAACCTGGTACCGGGCGAGAGGCCAAGTTATACCGGTTCGGGAAAAAATCTACAAGGTGTCCCAAAACTCAACGATAGCCTGGTAGGTACCGGGCCTGGCATCTACTAGATTTTTTTTTCTTGTTTCTTCCAAAACTGGCATAGCCCGGCTTCTCGCCCGGTACCAGACTATCGTCGAGTTTTGGAACACCCTGTATACGTTGTGTCAGGACTTAACGCGGCTATACATTTCGTTCTTTATATAGTATGCAAGTATCCAGGGCTGAGATTCTGGTACCTTGTGTACCTTGGTACCTGTATATTAGAGGCTCTGGAGGCTATTATTAACTTCGCTATCGCTTTGCTTCGGTTTAAGTCAGTTTTCTGTAACACTCGTACATAAAACCAAATTTATTATACGTAAAAACCTTACTCTTGGATCACTCTATCTATTAAAAAAAACGCATCTACATCCATTGCGTAGTTTTAAACACCTAAGGCGGACTTGCGCGGATCAGAGTTAGCCCTTAACCCAGAGTTAAGCGTCTACTTTTGTACGTGGTTTGGCGCCTAACCTCGGGTTAAGACGCTAACTCTGGTCCACGCAAGTGGGCGTAAGCATACATAGTGACAGACAGACAGGAGGCGACTTTGTTTTATACTATGTAGTGATGTCAATGTTTTTAGAAGAATGCCGAGACCGCCTCGGCCGGCTCTGTCCCCGTTAGCGTGTTGGAACGTGTTGTCACCCCAATGTTATTACAAGGAACCGGTTGTTTACGAGCGCAGGCCAGTGATTAAGGTTCCGACTCATTATATTTAGATACGATACTAAGTATGTCAACGTCTAATATGTCTGTGTCCATCGTTTTTATGAACCCTGTTATAATAGATTAGGTTAGAAGTACCGCTTGTGGCCACTGTACCCTTTTTGGCCATTTAAGGTTGAAATAAATATTAAAAACACTGTAAAATTAAAAATAATATTCATACTCGTAAATAGTTAAGACTGAAAATTAATATAACGATAAAATATAAAATAGGTTCGGAATTTCATAATGCTTTACATATAAGTTAAAATATAAAGTGGCCAAAAACGGTGTACCTAACGATGGTCAAAACCGGTACTTCTACCTTATATAAGTTTGCGAATTTAATAAAATAGGCAAGGGAATTAAAAGCCTTAAAACAAAAAAAATTGCCCGCAACTGCGTTCACGTAGGGTGTAATTCCTTTGGGAACTGTCCTAATATCTGAGATAAAATTATCAGCTGTTCATATCCGGGCTGTAAAGTATCTCAGACCACATTTCAAGTCTTAGTTCTAGCGATTGAAGACGGAACAAACCAATATATAAACTTTTTATGAATAATATTTTAACTAAAATAAAATAGGATAGAATAAAAAAGCGTACGATGAGGATCTTTTTAGAATAAATTATCAACACAAAAATTCTTAGGGCTGATTTTTCAATATCCAGATAACCCTATCTGTCAGGTAAATGGTAGCTCTGTCCTTTTCCTTTGTCATAAAAAAGATAAAGATAGAGCTACAATTTACCTGACCGATAGTGTTATTTGGAGATCGAAAAATCAGCCCTTACTAGAATTATTATTTTAGTATAGTTAACTACATTCATGCCACCTCCTGCGAAATTATTTTCCTGCTTTTACATGTATATTGTATCGACAAATGATATTCCAACATATCATTTACATTATAATATTGATATATTTCCTTATTATACACTACCCGTATTAATAAACTAATCTCAACTCTAATGATCGTCTCGAGATGCATCAAAAATGACAGTGTTATATGGTTTGACGTTTGCTTCGACGTATCTTGTAATGAGTTTATTAATACAGCCCTAAGACCACAGAAAGGAGATCGCAATGCATATTTTGCCTTGTACGTGGTAACATTCCATCAAGGTTGTTTTTTCCTTTCTCGGCAAAGCAAGGAAAAAAAAACATACCAATATATTAAATGTGAAAGTAACTCTATCTGTTATGCTTTCACGGCCAACCGCTAAACCGATATAACCGTTAAATAAATAGAGTCAAGTAACGACTTCTACGTAGACGGAATCGTGGATAACCACTAGTTATTGTATAATTCGGCCCTGGGTTAGATATAAAAACCTACCAAGTAGCCATAATTATGTCCTGCTACGGTCAGCTACAGACACCCGCTACGTCGGCGGCTACGAACCTCTACGAATCAAGGTGAGCTCACCCAAATGTCAGTGAATAAATTAAGACACCTACTCACTCCGTGTTGATACCTACTTCTGAGAAACGTTTACAATTTGACACTTTAATTTGTCAGTGGTTTGGGTTAAATTAGATTTAAGGAGTTCATTTAGTATGATATGAATAGGGAAATGAAAATTTGGGAAATGATACATTTGACCAAAAATACTTTGGCCAAACGGCAGGATCCCAAGATCTATCATTACGTTGACAATACGATAATAAGTCAGAGGTAATATGGTATTACAGGGTAGAATAAGGACTTGACAGAAGCGCGTGGAGCTAACCCCATGTGCTGTTTAGTCCATTGCCATTGGAGAAAATTCTCTTTTAGCGAACAATTGTCTTCGCGTGTGATATCCACGGACTTATTGCTCTAATAAGTCCATGGGAGTGTCTATAAATAACTAGAAATTGGCGAAATACACCTTAACAGGAGTGAAAGCCATTAGTTAAATTTAAAAAAAAAAGGGTAGAATAAAGGCCTTGAGTATTAATTGAGTTCAATATACGTTTTTCTATTTATGCGCAATCCAGTAACTAGGCACTGTAGAAGTACCTAGTGCATAAAAAGGCGAATCATTTAAAATTACAAATCAATAAAAAATAGAAAAGAAAAAGAGTAAGTACCTACACCTAATCTATTTTTAAACTGGTGGGATGTTTTTTTATAAAACGTCACGTTCCACGTGTATTTATTTGAACCAGGCTGTTTTCCGTTCCATCTATCTTTCCACGTGAGAGGCTGGGAGCTGCTGAACGGATCCTGATGAGATTCCTCACAGATGGGCGACTGTCGAGCCAATTGGGCTACAGCGATGCGTCAGCGCTAAAGGCACTTGTCCCACTGACGACGATGGGAATGGAAGCGAGTAAAGCCAGCGATCAACATATATGCGTGCTCAGTGATATATGTATCTCGTTTCTGCCCTGCTCACCCAAACCGCAGTATCTCAGATAAAAGTCCTGTAGCAATATCAACCTTATTACTAATGGAAGAGAATTCAAACTGCTTTGGTTATTGAATTTGGGATACTACTTTAGGAGGGCACATTAATTGACACGGGATCTATATCTTTTGTTTCAACCAACTTGTGGAGAGAGTTTTCGCCGGCAGTGTTAACAGCCAGCAATCAACTATTAATAAATGTAAATCTTTTATTGACACGGGATCTACAGGGTTATTGGTAATTCGACGTATTCCCGTTAGGAGGTGATAGGGGTGACTATTTGCGGTAATTTTAACCCCCATATGCATTATGCAAAAGTGAACCATTTTTGAGTTATCATGTTTTTTAGCTTTTTTCAAAATAAGTCAAAAATGCAGCATCAAAAATTAATTTAAAAAAAAGTATCAATTTAAATCAATTTTTTTCTTCTTATTTATAAAAACGATAAAACTCTGGTTATTTATCAATATTAAAACATCAATTATCGGTTCAAATTTAAAAATGCGAGACTAAAAACGATATTATTTCTAGATTTTTTAGATATCTTTTTCCACTAAAATGCCTTCAAAACAAAAAAATCGTTATGAAACTTGGCTTGCAGATTAATTTAAAAACATAACCGTTTTCTTAGCTCTCCAAAAATGCATAACAACTAGGAACTTATTTCCAAAAAACTGAAAAAAAAATGATCACAAAAGAAGCAGGCGGAAATTTGGATTCGAACTAAACACAAGGTAGTTCTTTAAAAAATCCCATAAAATTAATTAAAAACAATACCCAATGTCAATAAAACAAAAAAACTATTTTAAAACAAAATTTAAAACCAGTAACAGTTTAATAGTAATAACAATTAACAATTAATAATAGTAACAATTAACACATTTTTTAATTTAAAGTTCTTGCTCGAAGTGACTTCCCCTATTGCGTACGCAAAGTCGCATTCTTTTTCTTAGTTGTGACTTAACTACCGAAGTAGTCAAATTATTACGCATTGCATTTGCTGCATTTATAATTCTTGTCTTGAGTTCTTCCGCGGATGACACAGGCGAGAGGTCGTAAACTATGGATTTCATGTGACCCCAGACATAGAAATCAACCGGCGTTAAATCCGGACTTCTCGCGGGCCACGGAATGGGTCCTCCTCGCCCTATCCAATCCTGCATTATGCACTGTAGACCACGCTTTCCATTGTGTTACAGAGAGTCGTGTGGCGACGGTGTTTGTCGAAATTGTTGGTTCATCGATAAATTCTTGCAGAATATCCTCTTCGCAATTAACAACATGGACTGGGGGTCTTCCGGCATTAATTTGTCTTCTCTGAACACAACCAGTTTCTCGGATTCGCCTATACACTCCATTAAAAACGGATACATGGGGTAACCGGCGATTGGGAAACCGACGCGAATAATCATGACGAGCAGCTTCACTGTTACCGTTGCAAAAGCCTTTGGCTACAAGGCAAAACATGATATACCAGCAAGACGGATGTCCTGCACATTTTGGTGTCAATGTTAGGCGATGGCTCGATAGCCACTTTCCTAATCGTTGGATAGGGCGAGGAGGATCCATTCCGTGGCCCGCGAGAAGTCCGGATTTAACGCCGGTTGATTTCTATGTCTGGGGTCACATGAAATCCATAGTTTACGACCTCTCGCCTGTGTCATCCGCGGAAGAACTCAAGACGAGAATTATAAATGCAGCAAATGCAATGCGTAATAATTTGACTACTTCGGTAGTTAAGTCACAACTAAGAAAAAGAATGCGACTTTGCGTACGCAATAGGGGAAGTCACTTCGAGCAAGAACTTTAAATTAAAAAATGTGTTAATTGTTACTATTATTAATTGTTAATTGTTATTACTATTAAACTGTTACTGGTTTTAAATTTTGTTTTAAAATAGTTTTTTTGTTTTATTGTCATTGGGTATTGTTTTTAATTAATTTTATGGGATTTTTTAAAGAACTACCTTGTGTTTAGTTCGAATCCAAATTTCCGCCTGCTTCTTTTGTGATCATTTTTTTTTCAGTTTCTTTGAAATAAGTTCCTAGTGGTTATGCATTTTTGGAGAGCTAAGAAAACGGTTATGTTTTTAAATTAATCTGCAAGCCAAGTTTCATAACGATTTTTTTGTTTTGAAGGCATTTTAGTGGAAAAAGATATCTAAAAAATCTAGAAATAATATCGTTTTTAGTCTCGCATTTTTAAATTTGAACCGATAATTGATGTTTTAATATTGATAAATAACCAGAGTTTTATTGTTTTTATAAATAAGAAGAAAAAAATTGATTTAAATTGATACTTTTTTTTAAATAAATTTTTGATGCTGCATTTTTGACTTATTTTGAAAAAAGCTAAAAAACATGATAACTCAGAAATGGTTCACTTTTGCATAATGCATATGGGGGTTAAAATTACCGCAAATAGTCACCCCTATCACCTCCTAACGGGAATACGTCGAATTACCAATAACCCTGTATATCTTTTGTTTCGACACACTAGTGAAGACAATTTTCGCCAGCAGCGAGAACAGCCAGCGATCAACTATTAATATATGCGTCTCGTATATCGACACGGGATCTATATATTTTGTTCGCTTCTTGAGTGAGAAATTAATCAATAGCTAATCGCTTCCTCGCCGGCAGTGGAGCAAGTGCCTAAAACTTTAAATGAGACGTGAAACAAATTACTTTCGTTTTACATCACAAACTAGAATCCAGGCGCTTTGGACGGTAAATTAAATGAATGGAAATCTGTTATCTCTATGACATGTGAGAGTTCTGCTAAAGTTAACGACGAACTGCTACTTAAATGCTATGAATAAACTTCCGAAAAGCGATCAGAGGGTACAGACAAACATTTACACCCAGACTGTCAAATAGGGCTCTATTATACTCTGTAAAACCACCTTGCTTGTGACGTAAGTTAGTAAAATAAATAAATAAAAATAAATACAGAATAGAAGGCCACAATAATTAAATAAAAAAAACAAAGTAAACACAAAAAAAAAACACCTTTTTCATACAACACCAAGGACGGACATCGTATTTAGTAGGATAAGTGAGTATTTTCCAAATATTCTTGATTAGCTTCAGAACTCGTCGATCAGCGAATTGAGTATGCAGGATACAATGTCACTTGTATCTGTAAAAGAACTATGTTTAACAAATAAAGATTCTGATTCTTGATTATTCTCTACATTTGGTACATGCTTGCTTGTATGCAGGTCTCGGAAACCTGTTTTTTTTTTAACCAGTTCGTTAGGAACGTCATACATTTCAAATAGAGCAGTTTCATTTCAGTTCCATTCGAACAGAATCGATATTATTTTGTTTCTTGATCAAAGAGTAAAACAAAACTGGTCCTGCTCGAAATACCGGTTAATTTCGCTCCCTAATTTGTTCGCACTGCCCACAACCACCCTTTTCTCGTCTTTCCTACCCTAATAGCTATGTAGCTCTTTAGTTGCATTTTTACTTGACTGCTTCAAGTGAAGGAGGTCCTATCATAATCGCAACATTCACCACGCCATCCAAGTGAAGGAAGAATCAAAAACGAGAAAAACCAGGTTAATCTCAGCGATGACAACGCTTACGAATCTATTCCGCTCCGAGACAGCTTTTACGAAGAAAGGTTAAGAACCGGTAAACATACTTAACCGGTTTTTTTTGAACCGTTCCCAAGTCCTGCTTTTACGTACGACGCCGTGACGACTCAATTTTGTGATTAAGTTTTCGAACAACCACATTGACCTATCTTTAGGCTTTCGGTGAGGTAGGTCAGATTCTGATTTCGTAGGATTTGCTTGCCTATCTGTCTGAAAAAGGGAACTCCTTAAATGCGTTTTTTTCCGAAAATTCATATGTCCGAATTTTGAGTATTTCCGAAAACGATGTTATCCTAGAGATATTTTGTTTCAAATGCATAATTTAATTGTCAAGTGTAGGTTAAGTAAGAATTAATTTATAACCGGTATTAAAAAGAAGGCAAACTAAAAATGGCTCTGTAATAATATAAAAATTCAGGATTTTCATCCATTCGCAATTAATTTTCATTATGATTCTTTGGTATTATGAACTGTTCCCGTGTCCTAGTAATAGATAAGAAATTTATTTACATTATTTGACAAGAATGAACCGATTATAGTTAGATCCGAGCGAAGGGAAACGGTCGCGCTCAGACCCGGCGTAAGCAGGGTTAAGTCTGGGACTCAACAAAAATACTTTTTGTCTGTGGTTAGGCTACGGCTTGCGGAAGGGTCGACCATAAACTAATCCTGCTCCTTAATTAGACCAGTGATGATAATATACCTACTAAATTGAAATGCGTACTAAGTAAATTTGTATCTTCCTCTAATATTTACATAGAATCAATAAATATCGGAGGACTATCTTATACAAATTGACTTAGGCCTGTATTAATAAACTCATCTTGGCTGAGATGCGCGTCACAAGATACGTCAAAGTAAACGTCAAACCATAGAACACTATAATTTTTGACTCATCTCAAGACGAGCATTAGAGTTGAGATTAGTTTATTAATACGGGCCTAAGGGCTCTTTAACTAAGCGGTACCCGCTGTTGGTTTGTTCTTATGTACAAATATAATATAATTTTTCACTGTATTTGCTGCAATGAAAATGGAGATTAGGTGAAAAAATGGTTTGTTTGTTTTGTGAGTTTGAATTTACAGAAAAGAGTCTTAAATAAGTAGAAACATGCATTGATATTTACTTATGTACTTTATTGAGAGAAGCACGAAATAGACGAAGTGACTTATTGAAATTAACGCATTGTTGTCCTATTGCTCGTCACAACTAGACGAATCCCTTTGGCAACTCACCCCCCTTTTCGATCCCTTTTCCTTTTTTTTATAATTGTTTCTGTTTGACGGACATACAGACATAGAGAGAGAGAGAAACGGGCAGAGTTGCAGTAAAACCGTTCCATTTTACCATTTTGGTACGGATTACTGATTAACCATATTGTAACTGTCAGCGTTGTACTGAATCGTAAACTTTTGACGACGTTCTCGCAAACCCGCAGTTGAAGTATTTTTACGACCGAATTCAAGCTTTACTCTATTCCATTACTGCGACGACGTTTGCTTTTAGTCCCGTTAGTTTAGTCACATATAAACTGGAACCGAGCAAACCCGGGGCAAGTACTTGCAGTTCCGCAAGTTCATATTATACAATTTATACATACACTCAAGAGCAATGAAAACTGTTTACGGTGTACGTGAAAGTGTACCCACAGTGACCCGTTTTCAGAGCTCCACAGTGTATACATATTTGTGGAAACCCTCGAGAGGTAAAACTAATACCATTACGTTTCTTGCCCTGTATTTATTTTGAACTCGCATTGTAGTTTGACTTGGAGATCCAATTTAACTTTCGTTAGTTAAGTTACGCAACGGAGTCTTGTCAATTTAGTTATTTTAATGTTTTTTAACAATGAGTTATTTTCGCAACTTTTCTTAGGAAATCCAAAAAAGAAGATTGTTGTAACAGTTGTAGGTAATTTGGAGATTTTTTAATTGTTATTGACTTAATTTTCTTTTACTAAAGCAGTAACACCTTTAAATGTATCCCTACGTTATTTAAGGACCGCATATTAAAAACATAATCAGTTTTCAAAATTAGCTTTTTGTGCGTTGTTTTGTTGTAAAATAATATAACTTCCATACACCGTATTTATATCATTAATATACATATTTAAAAACTGTAAAGCTAACTTATCAATGCTTAACACAGCAATCACTGGGATCATTCATTCATAACGCCCCGAGGGGGTTCCGTCGCCGGATACGCATGTGATTGCCGGCCCCGCGGGCCCCTAATTACATTTTCGATAACGGATAGCAGTCTCCGTGGCCGCGCTTGGGCCTCGCCGGGGCCTAAGGCCTCCACTGGGCCGAGCGGCGCTTCAATGCATGCAATTTACTGGCTTTAATTATTCCATACTATCGAACTGTAGAGGGATTAGAGAATACTGGTAGATGCGGAGCAATATTGGGAAACATGAATGCTTCTTGTGTGTCCCGAGGGTTGGCATGACGACTTTGCAGTAATTAAATTAAGTCTGAATGTCAAACGAGGGTTAAGGTGTTAAAATGGATAGGGTTACAAAATAATTCTAATCCTATGTACCTTTTTTTTTAACTTAATTTAAACTAGCTGACGCGCCGTTATCTTGTCCAAATTTTAGTTACTTTAAGAAAAAGGTCAATCGGTTCCGCGGTTCTCAAATGATGTGCTTACCAACGACCAGCATTCAGTTATTTATTACATACATACACGGGTTTAGCTTTTTAAAGTAGATAATAAAGTAGAGTAACGGATCGTCGTGATTCCGCAGTTTCCGAGAGCAAAGTATAGCTACTTACAAAACTATCCAAATCTTGACCTCTAAAAGAACATCATCATCAATTGACTTGAGAGCTCTTGTTGGTAGAGAACTACTTTTCTCTGTTCGCTGCCATCTTGTTTGGCTTTCTTTTTCTCTTTTCCCCCCCAACTTTACCCTTCAAAATGTTCAAAATGAAACTATCGAGCCGTATCAGTTCTGCTGTCTCATCACCTTTCCTCTCCTACATTATACATCTATATGTATAATGTAGGAGAGGAAAGGTGATGAGACAGCAGAACTACATAAAAGAAGAAATAAAGGAAGAAATACATATTTTAGACACTATTGTCTAAAATATGTATTTCTTCCTTTACCATCTTTAAAACCTCTTCGTTAGTTTTATTTTCCCCCTAAAAGGACATAACCTAGATAATTAAGCTATAACGTGCCCGTGCACCTATCTTGTAAGTGCCCCTAAATATGTACAATTTCAGAGTTCAAGGCTGTACAGCGTCGGTTTACTCTACGTAACTGTTTACACGTCTGCCACAAAACTTCTCCGACGGTAGCGCTAACGGCCCCGGCGAAACCGCCCAACTTGGCAACTCCAACTTTCGGGCCGGAATACGCCTTTCTGTTCTACGTCAATTTTGCGGATAGGAGGGTTGACTTAAAGTAAACCGTTTATATTATATTGTTATGATATTGATGGTTTGTAATAGATTTGGGCCGAATTTATAACTCCTTAAGGTTATTTCAGTTAAATGGTTTAGGTAGGCTGTGTCTTGAAGCTTGCAATCCCAAGAAGTGTGTCGCGATGTAGACATATAAACGCACGCACACGAGTGCACTTCTATTGTCACAGGGAAAGAAACTTGAGATTGTTACACAGAGCAAACTTATACAGTCTCCAGGGCTTCATGTTCAACTGAGCTTTGTTATTTGAAACAATAAATATTTCTTGTCTTTAGGTATGTACAACCTTTGTACTCATTACTTTCTACGCTACACTTACACCCGTATTTATAGTCAAGAAAAGTAATTACTTGAGTAAAAGTAATGACTTAAGGAACGATTTTTATATGACTTTTGACACTACTAATACTCAAGTAATTACTTTTCTTCACTATAAATACGGGTGTAAGTCCTTTGACATTAACTTCATTATAAACAAAACAAAATTTAAACTTATGAATGATGAATGATTCAGTAAATAAATAAATGATGATGCGTTGGCCTAGTTGGTGGTGACTCTACCAAAGAAACTAGCGGGTCCTGGGTTCAAATCCCGGTAAGGGCAGACTTTTGTGTGATTAGCGCGATTTTTTGTTTCTGATTCATGGATGTTTTCTATGTATATAAGTATTTATATCGATGTCTAGTAGTACCTATATTTCAAGCCTAGAGCTTAGTTTGGGACTTGGTCAATTGGTGTGACGTTGTCCCCCGATATTTATTTATTATATTTAAATAGCACTTCAATAACTTAGTTGTACCTACAAAATTCTAAACCAATACAGGGGCTTTTTTTTAAACATTTAGACATGTCATCGTATTGTCAACGTTATGATAACTCTTATTTACTTGACGTTAATGGCGGCCGGGTTAAAAATTATACGATAACATATCGAAAGCAACATTGTTTTACCGAGTAGAATAAATATCCGATCAGATGCTACATGGATTGT
Source organism: Acleris laterana (assembly GCA_963966035.1). Lineage (NCBI taxonomy): Eukaryota > Metazoa > Arthropoda > Insecta > Lepidoptera > Tortricidae > Acleris > Acleris laterana. The sequence continues at coordinate 5,407,581 of OZ014454.1, read as the reverse complement.
TTGTTTTACTTCCAAAGGAATATTTGTAACAGAAAGGCAAGATACCGTGCAGTGTGGTGGCCACCTGCCCGCGCAGGTGGCGTGTCCTACTTAAATTTTACATACTGATGGTTGCTTTTGTTTCACCCATCGTCATGTTTTATGCTGTGGCACGATACAATACGATTGCAGTTGGAAATATCCATGATTTTACTGCCATATTTTGAGTTACGATTGAGTTCATGGTAAGGTCAACGCTTCAAAGGATATTTAATTTAAATTCTATGAGTAAAACACAGGTATTTAGGGCCGTACCAAATAAATAATCAAAACTTTTGTAAGGATCTTAACTAGTTGTCAATGAAAATGGGCAATGGCTTTACCTTCGGTCGTCTTGTTGGTAGTGGCGTAGCCTTGCTAACGTAGGAAAGGGGTTCGATTACCGGTAAAGACAAATTTTTGTGTAATAAGCACCACATTTTTTCTAATTCTTATGTGTTTCCTACGTATTTATGTACGTATTTATTATGTCGGTATTAGTACGCGTATGTTTATTATTGTGTATGTATCTAAAGTAAAAACCTAAAGCTTTTATTTGGACCTAAATAGGTCATATCATGTTCGATTTTTCCCTAATAATGATTTATTTATTTGTAATGGCTTTTATCCTCACATGAGATCGATTTCAGTTCTTGTTTGAGGAAATTGCTATAAAGATTAAGAGGTCAGGTGGGGCAATAGCATCGATGGGGCAAATGCGTAAAACCAACAATATCTCCTAAAAATATAGGTTTGTCGCACTTGCATGTAAATAGGTAAGTCGGTAAACGATTGCATATTCTATAGGCTTCATACTTTCGATTAGTATATAATTGGTCTATTAAACAAGCAACTTTAATTTAAAAAAAGAAGTTTTTTTTTTATAATTACTGAGGGCCCAGACAAGATGCACTACGTTAGCTAGCGTTTCTCTTCGTTTAGTTTTTAAACCAATCGCGACACTGGTAGATGACGTGATACGAAAAGTCACGTGATGTGCCAGTGACGCGATTGGTTTATAAACTAAACGAATAGAAACGATAGTTAGCGTAATGCATCTTGTCTGGGCCCTCTGGACTGATATTTTTCAGCCTACCTATTCGCCATAATAATATTAACTGAACATATTAAATGTGATATAAAATACTTTTTATCGAATTAACAGCCCGGTGAAGTGAAGAATCGTGCTCCAAAGGGAAGAGCTGTAATTTCCCCAACTTCTAAATCATTATATTTAAACCCAGTTAGTCATATCGAAATAAAAAATATAATCTCAAAAATGAAAAATAAAACGAGTTTTGGCTTTGACGAATTCCCACCGATCCTCATAAAACATTGTAGGGACGAATTAGTAAAGCCTTTAACGCACTTAATTAATCAATCCTTTTCCGAAGCAATTTTTCCTGACCTCTTAAAAACTTCAATAGTAAAACCTATCCCCAAAACGAAACTAGCAAATGATCCAAATAAATTCCGCCCCATAGCACTGTTGTCTTCCTTTTCAAAAATATTCGAATCCGCAATGGCAATACGACTAAAATCATTTTGTGAGAATCTCAGTATATATGACGAAAGCCAAAATGGCTTTCGTACACAACGATCCACAGTAACTGCCCTATATAAATTTACACACAATATCCTAAACATAATAAATAACCGGAAGTACGCCGTGGCTCTCTTGTTAGATATGAGCAAGGCTTATGATAGGGTTTCCCACAAAATACTTTTAGAAAAGCTGTATGGAATAGGAGTACGGGGAATAGCTAATAAATGGTTTGCGTCTTACCTCGAGAACCGGAAACAATTTGTAGATATTGATTATCACGACGCAAACACAAATTGCCGTACTAGTTTTAGATCGCAAGAACAAATATTAAACGGTTCAATCCCCCAAGGCAGTGTTTTAGGCTGTATTCTTTTTGTAATATATATAAATGATTTGCCGAAGGTTATACATAATAATAGCATACTATATGTAGATGACATCACAGTAATTTTCCAGTGTAATAACAGAGAGGACTTAGAACAACAAATACAAGTTACCCTTAAGCAAGTATCGGGCTGGTTAGAAGATCATAATTTAAAATTAAACCTTGCAAAATCAAAATTAATCCAAATTAAACCCCGCCAAAAAATACCCATTGATACTAACTTTACATATAAAAATAATGTTATACAGACTGTTTCTTCATGTAACTTGTTAGGAGTTGAAATAGATTCAGAGATGAACTGGAAAGCACACATAGACAAAATAATAAACAAAATAGCTCGCTTCACATATGCTCTCTATGAATTAAAAAAAATTACTAATTTAAAAACTGCCTTAATAGCCTATTATGCCTACGCGCACGCCTGGCTTAGTTATGGAGTGATCATCTGGGGCAACAGCACCAATGTTAGCAAACTTTTCACTCTACAAAAAAAATGTATTAGGATACTGGTCAATATTAAAGCAACAGATACTTGCAGGCCACATTTCACACGTTTAAATATCCTAACACTGGTATCTATGTATATTTACGAAATATGTAGACTTGTACGAAATCACAAAGCCCTATTTGCTCAAAAAAAATAATAAATGTCCAATTAATCTTAGGCAGAGAAATAAGTTAATAAGCTCTTTTACTAATTTAAAAATTGTTAGCTCTGGAACACATCACATGGCTGTGAAAATTTATAATAAAATACCCCTTACAATCAGAAACATAACAAAAGAGTCTATATTTTGTAGTAAGTTAAGGAGCTTTTTGATTTCAAAATGTTTTTATAATTTAGAAGAGTTTTTTGCGTTTCAAGAGTAAATAAAATCTGTTAGCCTTGTATTATTAAATTTCATCTGTTATATATTATAATATAAATGTGATTTACTAAATACGAGGGTGGATTGAAAAGTTCTGAGCCTGGTAAAAAAAACTAACTGGCTCACTTTTTATAACAATTTTATTTTTCGACATAGTCTCCATGAAGGTCAATGCACTTAGTCCACCTCGCCTCCAACTTCATTATCCCATCAAAAAAAAAAGAATCTCTGAGGTCGTTAAAATATGAGTCTACTGCTTCTTGTACCTCCATATTAGTCGAAAATCTTTGTCCTCCCAAGTGTTTTTTGAGGTTTGGGAAGAGATGATAATCGGAAGGAGCTAGATCCGGCGAGTAAGGGGGATGCGGCAGCACTTCAAATCCACAATCATGTATTTGTGCCATTGATTTCGCCGAAGTGTGAACGCGAGCGTTGTCTTGGTGAAACAATACTTTTTTCGACAGCATTCCAGGTCTCTTTATTTTAATTTCCTCTCGCAGACGACGTAAAAGAGCACAATAGTACTCTGAATTTATTGTTTTGCCCTTTTCGAGATAGTCTATCATGATAACCCCCCTGCAATCCCAGAAAACCGAGGCCATTACCTTATAAGCTGACAAAATGACCTTGGGTTTTTTGGGTGGTGGTGAACCTGGTCTTTTCCATTGCCTGGATTGTTCTTTCGATTCTGGTGTACTGTGGTGGACCCATGTCTCGTCCATAGTTATAAAACGATTGAGAAAATCTTCGGGGTCACGTTGAAACATGTCCAAACAATCTTGGGAAATTGTAACCAGTACTCGTTTGTTCTCGACTGAAAGCAGTCTAGGCACCCACCTGGCTGACACCTTAGAAAATCCAAGAACATCGGTGATGATGTTCTGTGCCCGCTCATAAGAAATACCCATTGCTTCCGCTATCTCCACAATCTTCAATCGCCTATCCTTCATTATCGCATCTAATATTTTATTGACATTTTCATCCGTAGTAGGCGTCAACGGCCGCCCACTCCTAGGCTCGTCTTGAACAGTCTCCCGGCCACGTTTGAAATCAGCTACCCATCTTTTTATGGTAGCATACGATGGAGCAGATTGCCCTAATGTTTTGTTCATATCTTCAAATATTTGTTTTGGTGTTAACCCCTTCTTTTGCAAATATTTTATGACAGAACGGTGCTCAATTTTATCCATTACTTGAAAAATCAGTGACCTTATGTAGCAGTTCCAGCATAAAATGCAAAATTGTGACAAGAAAAAAACAAAAGATAGTGCATAATGGCGACTAAATATGGCACTTTTACCTGCCAGTATTTTTTTTTTTTTTTTTTATTATATACAACCTTAGGCTCAGAACTTTTCAATGCACCCTCGTAGACATGTAAGTATATTATTGTGTCTTGTTGCAGTGCCCTTGCAGGGTTTATGTTGAAGCTACCTACTGTATTTTTAAGATCTCATTGTACAACATAAAGCAATAAATGAATATGACTATGACTATGACTATGAAGGTCGTCACCTATTCGGATACTATTAATAAAAAATGTCCCCACTGATATCCATTCTTAAGTACTTTATTTAACCTTTATAAATAATATAGTAACCGACGTACGACTGCTATAAGAAATCAATCAAATAAATAACGTGCTCTGACAAAATACCGTGCCTGCTATGCTAGTGGTGCCCAAATTATTATTATTATTAACTAGGAACAGTAACAATTATTATTTTTTTTTTAATAAAGTCGTAATTGTTATGCTTTCGAAGTAAGTTTATACCCTACGCACTGAAAAGCTAAATATAAGATAAATTCGAACTTATATGACGAAATACGATGTCGAATAACTCACCACGCGAGAATGAAAGTCACATGTCAATGGAGCCAATTTATGAAAAAGAGACACTTCTGATATGGAAATATGTTCCATTTCGAACTAACGGGTTCCTTTTTTTCGTTCAATACTGTGCCTATAATTAACTTTGGGTCTCGACATACCGATTATCGGTTTTAGTTTTATGTGATGGCTATAGTTAAGGTAAATTATTTTACACTAATCACGAATCCCACGTCAATAAAAAAAAGATAACGTTGCATTGATTTTTAAATAATCGAAAAATTCATGACGTTGTTTGTTGCTGTTACTTTCAAAGCTACTTTTAGACTAGATCCGGAACTAGAAATCGCGTCTCTAAACCATGCAAGCGGCCAATCATGTAACAGTTGGGGTGACCACGTTATCAGAGGGTTTAGACCCTGCAGAATACTGCCTGTCACCATTACGAAAGTTGAACCGGAAGTATGCTATACCGTAAAAAGTGCAGCCCATAAAAAAATACATTTAGTAAATCGTTGTTTCGGTACCCTAAAAAAAGTCCGATGGTTTTGGTTTTTTGATGTGTTGTAAAGGTCAACCAGAATTTTTCGTCCCTCCAGCTGTAGGTATATCTTTTTCCACCATCTTAGGATAACAGTGACCTTTTTCTGTTTTTTGCCTATACTGTCGGTAAAGCTCATTCTAGCGTTATTTATTGCAATATTAAAACTTGCTAAAAGTTTTGAATTGAAACATTTTTTCTATGACCCCTAGGGACGAAGATATGGAATCTTCTATGAGAACCTAGTGTTTAAAATTGATACTTTTTTCTAGTTCTCCTTTCATATTTACATTTGAGTGCATTTTAGCGCAAACTGTAGTTGAGCAATATTGGTATTTTTGGTATTAGTATTATCTAATACCAAAAGTATATTTCAGAACAAAACTGATTTACCTACCTCCGTATGTCACGGTGCTCGTGTAAGATTGAAAATTAGTTGCCATTGTTGTCTTTGTATAGTCAAGGTCATAAATATATACGTTCAAAAGGCTTCAAAAATATCTATACCCCTCTATGCAACTGACTATAAGGTCTATGTTTAGATATATTTGGTGCGATGTCCATATAGATATTAGTCCTTTTGACTGTACAATTGGCACTGTGCCACAGTGACATTTTATTTGACAAGTCTTACGATTTGATTTGATTTAATTTGGTCTTTTGATTTGATTTATTTTGATGCATAATTCAATTCTAGCCTTGTTAATTATCAAGTGTGTAAGTGTATTTTTGTTGTTCGAAAAATAAATGACATAATAATAATAAAAACTTATATTTATGAGTTTCATGACACAATTCAACGGTCTGGGTCCCATTTTGCAGATTTCCAACTCATACGATGCAACGAAAAGGCTGAAACGATTTAGTTTCACTCAAACTGATGTAACTCCAAGAACACACAATTGCACGGTTGGTGCTAATTTTACACCCGCGGGCCATTAGTTACGCTTGTGTACTTAAGAACAATCTGCATAAACGGCGAATCCCTGAACGGCCGTACTCTCGAAAGTCAAACACTTTATTCAAATTTAAAAAATGGGAGGAAAGTCGGATATTTACAGTTGGGTTTGGGTTAAAAACCTATGAATGTTAACTATTGATGTGATGATATTTGATAAAACATCGGTTCTAAAAGTTGAACAGTTTAAATTATGCAATGAACTAAATCTGTTCTGAGCAATGAGGCCAATTTTATTAGAATCGTTAAGTTCAATTCAGTTTTATATCAATTTATGCCCCATGAAGAGAAATTGTTTTGGCGGTAAGACTTCGGTCTGGACACATTCCATTAAACAAATTGGGTTTTTTGATGCATAAAGTTACTTCCCCTAATTGTGCTGATTGTAATATGCCAGAAGACGATTATCATATTATAATGGAATGTGTCCGGAACGAGTCACTTAGGAGTCGGTTGTCATATAACTCTAATATGTTCTGCGATGTCGGCGGCTGTAACAGTGCTGTGGCTTTCCCTTTGTCGGATAATGCAAGAGCACTGTTTAAACTGGTGCGTATGGGACTTGATAATAGACGTAATTAGTTTTAAGAAAACATTATGTACTTGTTGTTTTAATGGTGCGACATCGTCGCCTGAGCGACCAAGCACTTTAATAAAGATTTAAAAAATAAATATATATATGCCCCATTTTGCCAGTATCGACGTTACAAACAGTATAAGTAAACAGGGTTATAAAAACGATTCATTAGAAACTGTCATCTTAAAATCGATACAAGTAAACACAAAATAAAAACGATAAACAAACAAATTACGATCGGCGCGGCGCTAATAATTGCAAATCTTTTAAAGTTAAAATCAATAAATATTTACTACATAACGTGAATATTTGTGAATGAATATTTATACAAATAACCGACATTGAGGGATGATTCCGAGATTCCGACTGAGCCCCTAATCCCTTCGGGGGGCTAGTACACCCTCCCACTGAATGTGCTCACGGCTCCAGAATACGAATGGCACACTGAATCTTGAATACATTGGGACCAATAGGATTATTAGCTTAAGATACATCAGGAACCGCTTAACTTTTTCATTATGAATTCAACCATTAAGGCACTTGCGATTTGACGGTGAAGTTGGGACGTGAGCTTAACAACTATTATTGACTAAAATTCAACTAAAACGAATGCGAAGGTTAAAGGATGCATCGAAATAAAATCACATAAATCACACATGCAATAAAAACGGTAACTCAGAATTCAAATGCTGGAAACATTTCATTCACAAAAATAATTTTAAACAAAGCGAAAAATGTAGCGCGTTTGAAAGACAAATATTTACTCCGGGAGGGTTGCCAGATGGTCGCTGCTCAGTCCCGAGTTTTATATAATTTCTGACGCAGTATTAACAAAACAGGACGCACGGTAAACTAATATTTATCTGCTTTTTATCAGAGTATTTGATTAAAGCTATAAAAACAAATTCATTTCCAAGGTTACCTACAATAACTCGAATGCTGTACTAATTTCAAAACTACAAAGTATCACAGATTGTACAGTCAACAAAATGTAATGTATATTTTATGGTCTGTCCCACATTATTCGAACTTGAGTGTGCGTCATTGCGATAGGGTTCTTCGGCGGTAGGTGCACGAATCCATTTTGTTGACTGTAGCAACACGAACAATTCAATCGGCGACTTTGAACCGACCTGCCAACCTAAATATTGAAAGTCGAATGTTCTGGAGTTTGGTGTCAAGGCGGTCATTATCGTCGCTGAGTTAAAAACAATACGATAACAATAGGTGCAATAACAATGTAGTTTTTTTTTAAATTGTAATATCACATCACGGTAGTGTCTATCTATTGCAATTCTATAAACATATACATATAAATAAGCACTCTTGAATTTTTTGGCATTAGTGTGGTGGAGACTTGACGCTAACGCTCCTTAAGGTGATTTATTGAACGATTTTTTCTAACGTATATAACGAAATTGTAAAGGCATGCACATTTCTTTACCCTAAGTCTGAAACACTTATAAAACGTGCCTTATCCTCAGCTTTACAAAGAAACCTTTATGAGCCTCGGATCACCTTTCTAAAGTCGCCTCGGTTTCCAATAAATAACACTTGAAACTGAGAGGTGACAGAAAATTCTCGTAAGAATTTCTTTTGATTGTCAAGAATGGCCGCACAATGGTCGGTCGAAATGAAAATTGAATTCTAGCGAGCGCAGGAAGTGGACAGATTACTCGAGTTGTTCGTGTTAACGCTCTCTTGAATAGAAAAGTGTGCGCCGAGTGCTCCTTAAAATACTCTGACACTTGAAGCTTTACTTGGAGGAGTTACTTGTAATTATAAAAAACAGAAGTTAATACAAATTATTTACTGGCGTGCAAAGTCATCGACAGCTTACAGTGCCCGGCAGAAAGTATATTGGTATGCTCTGTAATTGCTTTTACCAATGCATTTATTGAACAGAAAACCTTATTTTTCCAAAGGTTTCTCTTGTTAGTATTTTTTTAAGGCTGCGCCGAGCGTACGCCGGATGTACAGTGGCGCCCTCATTACTTTTATTGTTTTCTAATAAACTCAAGTATTTTCTTGAAATTGGACGAAATATTTTTCTACTACAAATAAAAACACAACTTTTAGGGTATATCACATAGTTTAATAACAATTCACCTTCGAGTTATCAACCTAACGGAAAAAAGAGGCCACCTTTTCCCGTTAAGCTGACTACTCAAAGGGTAATTGTTATTAAAGTTTGTTACGTATCCCATATAAATTGTGTTTTTTCTTGCACTACAAAAACATTTCGTCTAATTCCATAGAAGTTCTTTAGTTCATTAGAAAACACAATAATAGTAATGAGGGCGCCACTGGACGCTCAGCGTTTGCTCGGCGCAGTCTTAAATAAATTGGTAAGTACCCCATTCATAAACTCTGATATTAATTCGTACGATAGAAATTCTCAAAAAGACAACAAAGTAGAGTGCAACAGGCTCACGTCGGTGGGTGCCGGCCTCCAATTTTCCCCCGACTGAAAATCAATTTATTCGTCTGACAAGTTCGTCCGTTCATACGTAGTGTTACCTTTAATTGCTGTCGGAGCTGACTCGACAGTTTCTAGTGATGCCAATATACGGCTTTTTTGACTCGACATGTTATTTGCCAGCTAGGAATAACAATAAGGGCATACTTGCCACCCGTCGTAAGGTCTCTTTTGGTTCGAACGGCCACATATTTTAAAGTAGCAATGGAAGGCTCGCTGTCTCGAGCGCTTGCCTTTGCCCTGGATTCTTTGCGCGTTTAATCTAAGTCACCATCTCGCTCCGGAATGCTTTGATGCATAACTGGTTTAAATAGCGGGATACGCCTGTCGTTTCTGCAACTCTAGTACATCGTGGAACAATTTCTAATGGACGTGGTTCATAATTAACCCATTTTGAGCGTGTTGACTTTTGACCAAATCATTATTTGACAAACTATATCATTTTACCAATTTTCTTTTCGCAAAAACTTGTTTGTGCTTAAACCATTACATATTACAACAAGTAGACAGAACAGCAGGCAGACAAGTAGTTGCACATTTTAGTGCTTTGTCACATTAACGTTATGTTTGAACTGCTGCAATCTGTCAAAGGGTCAAAGGCGCCATGAGCGACGACGTATCAAAGTGTACAGCTACTTATAAGACTTTGTACTTTGATACTTCGTCGCTTTTGTCAACAGACTGTACCCATCGATAAGCTTGTTGAGAAAGCAAGGTGACTAAGAACTTCGTCCGTATTACTACGTACATAACTGACATCATAGACACTGACGCAGAGCCTCTATTCAACACTGTAAATCCTATTGCTTCTGACGTATTAAAGTAAATAAGAGCGATTAAAACGTTGAAAATACTATAACACGTCAATAGCAATCATTGCTTTACATTTTGAATAGAATCCTTGGGGTGTTACCATGACATGCTAAAGCAGTTAAGTTTAGGTTGAGAGGAAGGGACACAGGTATAAATAGCAGTTATACAGCTCTGACGGTTTCTCTCAGCCTAAACTGATTTGCTTTAGTCTGTTATGGTAAACCATTTGATCCAATTTTTTTGCAAATTGTGGTATCTACTGTATTCCCAGCTTCCTAATAGCTTTCGGCTGGCTATCGCTATCACGCTCGCACTCGCAACAGCCAGTATATTGGTCACTCGTGTGTCATAGAGGATCGATCGCTACTAAAAAAATGGTAGCACTGTAAAGTCAATTCCAATAACCTTGTCTTATTAAGTAAACAATTGTATAACCTCAAAACGCTTCCTTTTCGCCTGAAATAACAATTTGGTCATAAAAAAACCATCCATGATGTAAAATCAGAAAAATGGTGTGCAAAATGTAGTCTTTAGTTGTTTTATTCAGTAGAAAACGGGCATTATCGCCAAAAATTATACATTTTGAGGTTATTAAATTATTTACTAAATAAGACAAGTCAATTGGTATGGAGTATACGTCGATTGCACGCATTTATACCTAGCGCTCGGAGTGATTTCCGATCGCAGCTCACTGACAAATTGGCAAACAAGCGGAAACGCTCTTTCCGCTCCAAAGGTTCCATTCACGGAAAGATTTGTCATTATTTTCAACGGAGAGATCTCGGTGCAACGAAATATCACATTTTTGAAATACAATAAAGAGCATGTCGGATCATGCTCACTGTAGTATTCTGAAGCCGTTACGACTTACGACAAAAACCAAAAACTAACTCAATAAAACCACATGTATGAACAAATCTATTTAAAGTTATTTGGTGCTGTCTTAGCTGATTTTTCGTAGGTATAATCACTTCAGTCGCCTCTATCTCAGGAACTAATTAAGTCTACTCAGTCGTGATAGTTTTTCTTTTAAATTCGTAATATGCACTTTCATTCAACATATTTTTCAGATTTTGAGTATTAACTGTAGGGGACACACACACTTTAACAAAAAATCGCGCTTAATAGCTTAATATTTCAAAACGGATCCTTTAATCGAAAAGACCTATCCAACGACACCCAACACTATGGGGTAGACAAGAAAAAAAAATCATCCCCACGTTACGTTTAGGGGAGGTACTTACACTAAAAAAAAAATATTTTTATGTATTTGATGACTAGTGATGAGTATGACTATTGTTTTAAGGGTTAGCTTGAAGAAATCCCTAAAAACTTGTCTTTGTACTAGTCTTTTTTAAATTGCCTGTGTTTTGTATATATTCTTTTTTTATGATAAAGCTTATTACATCTACATCGTCGCACATCTTTTTAACTACCGAGGATACCCATAAATACATACAAAAAGTGTAGTTTGGTATTTTGTCATGAAATTAACCGTTTCACGGTGTCCCCGAATCAATTATTGCCAGTTTTTAAAACCACCTGGCTCGATTTTAGGCGAATTTTTAAGTTTTTAAAACGATGAAACACTATTTTTGCGAGTCTAGCCCCAGTACCCCCCCCCCCCCCCTCAGCCAGGTCGGCCTCTTTGTATTTTAATATGGTTAAAGAAGTACTGTACAGGTTTCAACGGTGCCTCTAGATAAACTACGATAAACCACATCGGATTTTCAACAAATGACGTTTGACGATGATGTTTTTTTTAACTACTAAGCCTGACTCTACTACTGGTAGATATTTATGGTGTTAATGTTCAGTTTTTCGTTTCTTATAAAAAAGCCACTACCATTTTTGCAATATATCTCTCATCTTTGCTAGATGTCCTCATAAAGCATGGTATTCTAATAGTACATTTACCTACTTAAAGACATTCCCGGCTACTTTTATGTCATGTTCGAACGCTCGGTCCTATATAGGTCAGTGGGAAGCCGTCTCTCGGCAAACACCTTTATCCGCCGACTACAGAACGCTTTTACAACCGACTCCTCAAAAGGCATGAATACACCCACACACCCCCTTTCCATTCATCCATTCACTCGCTGAAAGAACGGAATGATTACTTTCGTTCATTCTCTTGTTCGCCGGCAAAGAAGATTTGTGTTATATATCGCTAATGGATTTATTTTTTGTTTACCCCGTAGCGGTATCGTGTTTAATTCATTAGAAGCGAACGCTGCTAATTCGACAGTAATTTAGCGTAGATGTATTAATTTATTACATTTTGAACATAAAAATACCAATAGGCACCAAAAATGGACTCTTAACTCTTAATTCAAAGGTCATACGGTCATAAACATAAATTGATCGTTGCAAAACATATGAATAACCCTTATCATCTGTAACATAGGAATCAAGTGTCCATCATTACATTAGTCTTTGTTCATTACTGGCATCACTACGAGTATTCACAAACATTTTATTTTATAATTCGAAGAAGAGAAGTTTCTGATTTTTTGCATGTTTGTGGGAATACTTCGCAACGTTGTTCAGCGATAACATTTGATTAATTTAGGATAGCAACTTCTTAATTCTAGTGAGATATTATGTGATGGTACTGGTGGTGTTACAATAAACAACAATTATTTTATCTGTCGCTTACGTAGTTGCAACCGAGTCATTTGCCATCAAATTACTATCTCTCATAAAGAACCAAGAATAAAGAAACTTCGAGTCCTAATGAACAAGTACCCTCCACGTCAAACATGCTCTATACACCTGCTGAAGGTACACATTCATCGCCGCCAACTCAAATTATCGTTACCCGCAGAGCGGGGCGAGGCTCGTTGCAAGAAAATTACCGCGGAATCGATTCTGACGCTAATAGGGTTCGATGTCAATAAAGCTATTTATTACCCTACGGTTATTTCTGATGGACCTTGTCATTTGGGAATAATGAAGCATTTTGCATATGCGCTTTGTGGAGTTATGATACTAATGATACAGTCACGGTTGAGCTTTTATTTGTAGTGTCCGACGTTGAAGTAAGTCTTTCTTCTAATTTCATATTTAAAGCACTCAAAAAAATTCAAAATTCAAAATATTTATTCAGTAAATAGGCCACATGAGGGCTCTTTTACACGTCGGTAATATAGGGTGAATCTACCAGCGCTTCGGACGAGACCATCATTGCGGAGAAGAAGCGCCGCAAGAAACTCCAGCAGAAGGTCATTTTTTCAATTATAAAAACATAATAGTACTTAAAACTAAGTTACATTAAGTAAAGTAAGTTACATTAGGTAATATAGTAATAAATAATAATTTCTTAAAACTACCAAAAATAAAATCATTACAAATGTAGAGTTAATAAACCTTAAATTAAAAAAAAAAAAAAAAAACTATGAGAACAACACGACGAGGTCTCTACGTCAAAAGCCATAACTAGAATAATTTATTTAACAACAAGTCCTAGTACCATAGTCCTAGCACTAGGTAGTTTTGGGTCATTTATGATTAAATTAACATGACTCCCCTCAATTCGAACGTAATACCACATTGCCTTTGACGTGTTATGGTATTTGTTTTTAAATTAGCCGAAATTCTGCCAATTAAATGAAAGCTATTGAAACGTTGACGATAAAAAAACACGTGGTCAACTGTCATTCCATACATTTTGAGTGATAAAAAAGAAAAACGTTCGTAGCGTTTTCATCTTGGCTTGGTTATATTTGAAGCAGCTAAGACTGGTGGTTTCCAACGTAGGAAAAGTGATATAGAGAAGTTTGTCGGCAGCCACGCCGTTCGTACCGAGCAGCCGGACTGACAGAGCGCGGGCCCGCAGTGTTCGTCGTGCTGCGGCCGCGTCTGCTCATGAATAAGGAATGTGTAATTTAGGAGTTCCTATGGTCACCTTAAGTCCCCATTATCATATCAGCTCGATGGTACCATAATATTGTGCCTATTGGTATACCAAATTTAAGCTCAAACAGTCCCCGGGAAGTGGTTCAAATCTTTCTTGCAAGATTTGACCCGAACATAATACAGTATTAGCAGCATCTTAATAGCGTTTGATGGCTATCGCTATCACGCTTGCACTTGCAACTGACAGTATATTTGTCATAGAAAAAAGAAGAAAATTATAGCTCTGTACATACATGTCGAGAAAAAAAAGCTAGTAAAAATATGATGTGTCCCAATTGAACCTTTGGGTGTGAACCATCACCCGCGCCCCGCACGGAACATTAATCTCCCTCATCTTTAAACAGGCGAGATAGACAGCGTGACGTTAAAAGCGGCGACGACGGCAGGCGTTACTAAATAAATTTTAATTTAAAGTATAAAACCTCGTACAATGCGGGCTACAGCCTTTATGCCGCGCCCCGGGCTTGAGAAATGAAAGGCTACTATTTCATGAACTCTTGCCACTGAATTTACTACTTTGGAAGTAATATATTTTTGTTAAAAACCTAGTTTTCTTTGTATCGTTGAGCACTAAACGTACAGCTAAAAGCCGTTTTTACCGTTTTCATTATTTGTCTTCCCAAAAAATAAACTGTTCCTTTAAACAAAAGTGGTAAATGGTAAACTCCATATATAAAAATGTTTAATGTATGCAACTGTGACAGTGTAACCTTTTTACCCGACTATATTGCGAAGCAAAAAGTTAAAAAATAAATATCCGCATGAAGTTGCAAATATATGTACACATAGACCTTATTGCCATAGTCCGCAAGGGATGTGTACAATATAGTGTGTGTAGTGTATAATACATACCTATTGGTGACCTTGACGTACAGTCAAGTCTATCTTGTTTAAATACCGCCTTATTGAGTTGATATTAATTGTCATGGAATAAAGAAATACTAAAAAGTTTTATTCACTATCTGTTGTACAATACTTAATTAAAAAAATATTACAACTAGTAACCCGTACCAAATATGAAAGTGATTCAGACAAAGTTTGATTAAGCTAATAGAACAGAACACAAACACGCATAATAATATGATATCAGCATTTCAAGATGGCGGTTTGCCAACTGAGGCAGTAGTGGCTGAGGAGCAAAACGTCGCATTCGACGTTGGTAATTAACACGATTTACTTGAACTAACAATAACATACCCACGTTTAATGTTACGTCCAATATGTAAAGTAATAGGAGTAGTTTCAGTTGGTCAGCCTATTAATCTGTCTCAAGTCTTTGTATATTGTTTCAATCACCGAAGTCGCGCTTTATTTTTTAGATTTACAAATATGGGGACAATGGGGAATACCTATGCATGAATTTTTTAAATCGAATTTCTGAACAAAATAGGAAAATACCGTCGAAGATATAAACAAAGGTGACATTGAAATTACAATCATTCAAGAAATACGGATGGTACAAATATTTTAGACCAATTATAGACAGCGATAAGACACAGAGATCCGATATGCACTGTGGCATCATGTAACAGGTCGGCCATATAAACTCCATGTTAAATTCTGTTTTGCTAAAAAGAGAGGAACAAACGTTTCTTGGCTTATATCTTGGTTATATTTATAGATACATAAAGATCTTAAAATAATTTAGAATTAGGATAATTAAATAGTTAGCTCTCTCATGTGGGCGTGACCTGTATACCTGGGACCCTAATATGGCTGCATTTATCGCGTGATAAAGTTTGGATAAGGCATCTGTCACGTACGATAAGTACGAGAGTGACGGATGCTTTACACACATTTTGTACTTGATACTAAGCCCGCTGGTCTTCGCTTTGCGGTAGTCGTTTAAAACACAAAGTTTTGATCCATTCAAGCATTCATGACTGTACACACCAATACCTACTATCTACTTACTGAATAAATGTCTTTTATCTTTTTTAATAACATTATATTCCAAGCTAAAGCAATCCCAAGGCAACTCTGTTTACTTTCAGGTCAGCCATTCATCAAATGCGGATAACTTGTTGTTTACCTATTTATCCATGGCGTTTGCTGTTCCGCCATTAAGACTGGGATAGCTCAGCGGTTTTGATTAACGAGTTCCCAGAAGTTACAGCTTCTTCGATTCGATGTTGGTGATCAGTTAACGCTAATGCGTCTGGTTTTACTCGTTTGTAAAGCGTTATTAGCAGTTTGACAGTTATTTGTAGATTCCAAATTTAAATTAATTTGCAGAAACTTACTGTTTTTGAAGTGTTGATAGCTCTTTTACGGACAGTAATAGTGGCCGAGTTAAAAACCAATACCGTAACACATCAAAGACGATAATATGATTTTACCGAGTAACAGACTTAGGGCATGTTGTTTGATCAGTAGTTAAACTAACTACTTAATTGTTAAAATTTGAATAAGGAATCGAAAATTTTAAGGAATCTCAAGGAAATGTGTCAAATTTTCAGTTCCTTTTTCGAATTTTAACAATTAGTTAGTTTAACTACTGATCAAACTACAGGCCCTAAGCGGGCCTAGTATGGCTGCGTCTATATCGCGCGTCAAATATGGATAAAGCATCCGTCACTCTCGTACTTATATACGTGATAGAAGGTGACGGATGCCTTATCCAACCTTTGTCACGCGATAAACGCAGCCATATTAGGGTCCCAGGTATACAGGTCACGCCCACATGAGAGAGGTAACTATTTAATTATCTTATTCTAAATTATTTTAAGATCTTTATGTATCTATAAATATAACCAAGATATAAGCCAAGAAACGTTTGTTCCTCTCTTTTTAGCAAAACAGAATTTAACATGGAGTTTATATGGCCGGCCTGTTACATGATGTCACAGTGCATATCGGATCTCTGTGTCTTATCGCTGTCTATAATCAGTTTAAAATGCTTGTACCATCCGTATTTCTTGAATGATTGTAATTTCAATGTCACCTTTGTTTATATCTTCGACGGTATTTTCCTATTTTGTTCAGAAATACGATTTAAAAAATTCATGCATAGGTATTCCCCATTGTCCCCATATCCCCTGGTAACCCATTATTTAATCGAACTTCACTTCATGGAAAGTATTATTTCATCGAATATCATTTCATCAAACGTTTTCTGATGAAACTATGACATATACGGATCAGAAAGTGATGGATGTTTTATCCACATTTTGTCACAGCCATATTAGGCCCCCAGGATTAATATAGCAACGTGCATCGTAGTTTGGCCTTCGATTATACGAACAATATTTTAAACAGCTTTCTAGCATACAGGATGACGATCACAATGGATGAAGTTCCACTCACATGCCTGCTGTCAATGTCGTATTTTCCTCAATTTGGCCTTTATGTCATCATACGAGGATTAGTGGTGGACACGGTGGTAAATAGTGTTTAACATTACAAAGGTCCATACTTGCTTCGTTCTTTTTTGTAGTCGGGTTTTAGTTTTTTTTGTTTTGTTGTATGCAGTCATTCTTTAATATTAAAATTATTAAACCATGTAAATAACAATGCCAGGCAATCAATATGGATAAAAATATAGTGACGGATGTGCTCGAGCAGTACATACCTACTTAAACAGTGTTGCCCGTTTTTGTTAGAAGCTCTGTTTCTTCATGTAATTGTATAAAAGTCAGTTTTAGTTATACACTAAGTAATTTAATAATATTTAAGAAGCATATTAAGATAACTGTCACACACACGCGGTACAAAATATCTAAAATTCTTTAGAGAAATCAAAATAAAAATACGCAATGCAAGAATGCCGTAAATATTATTGCTAATAACTTTGTTTACCCCGACGTGTTCTAAAACCTTTCGTCCCGAGGGTCACTCGAGTTCACTAAATAGTTTCCAGTGGCTAAAACTGTCCGTAAACTCTCGGGCGGTGCTAAATAATATACGAGCGCAACGTGCCGCGCAATGTGCACTAACACTTTATTTTTAGTTAATTGTAGTATATAAAAGCGTCTTTAAATGGGAGTTTTATGTTTTAAAAGTATTAGTGCTTAGTAAGAATAAGTGGTCTTTAAACTTTGTCTAAATTCCTATTAAGTCAAAACATCGTTAAAGTCAACCGTTCATATTAACAGGCGCTAATCTAATCTTATCGGCCTAATTGTCTTATCACGTGCAAGCGATATTAAACCACTTATTTGGCCAACTGTACACTCATGACGTACATACATACATACATAAACTTACGCATTCCCAGAGTGGGGTAGGCAGAGCTACAGAATTACCAACAACTCTAAAAACTTGTTGATAATTCTGTAACCACATTTTGCACACTACGACTACTATGACGTACCTATGTGCATAAAAAGATTGATGAATGTCGAGGAAGCGAAAGTTGTAGTTTAAACCGCACCTGGAATTCCATAGTGTCCGCCTGGAGACAGTGTGTATGTACACTCATTAGAAAGGTGTTTGCCCTGCACAAGGTTTCATTCCTACTCTGAGTTCTCGCTATCCCTAAGTCATATTTCAAAAAGTTATCATCCTAGCCTTACGTAAAATTTCGGAGGATAATCTCACACAAATTGTTCTATTGACGGGCACAAGAAAAAGATAAACATACTTATAAAAGATAAATATATACTTAAATACATAGAAGACATCTTAGGCTCACTCAGGAATTAACACTCGCGCTCATCACACAAATATTTGCCGTTACCTGGATTCGAACCCAGGACCGCTAGCTTCGTAGTCAGGGGCACTACCAACAAGGCCAACGCGTCGTCAAATTCGTAAGGTAGGACTACTGTAGCCTTCGTTTGGGTCGGTTACCTATCGAGCGTTACGGCAATTCGAGGTTGGTCTAAATATGGCGACTATTGACCGTCACAAACTGTGGTTTGTTACAAACAAACTTGGTAATGTAGCTATGAAATTATTAGCGACCCGCCCTTGCTTCGCTTCGATTTTATTGAGTGTTCTGTAATACTCGTACCTACATAATCCAGAATGTATCTATACTAATATATAAAGAGGTAACGTTTGTGACGTTGTAAGGGGTAATCTCTGAGTCTACTGAACCGATGTTGAAAAATCTGTTACCAATATAAAGCCACTTTATTTGAGTGCTATAGGGTATTTATTAACCCAAAAAAAAAGTTTTATACCCAACAAGTGGGCACGGGAACAGCTAGTTATATATAATAACCTTCCTCTTGAATCGAATTGAATAAAATACAAGCTTTTAAATACATAGTGTTAGACTGGACATGAATTTAAAATGAGTTTGAAGAAGTAACTCATTTCATTAAATATATAATCATAGTTTTAAAATAAAAATGAGGTGGCACAATGTCCGACCTCGAATGAGGCAAGGTAATGCTACGTATAGTTTTAGGCTCCACCGAGGCGGGCAATATTAACCAATAGAAGGCGCATGCGGTCACGTCGAGCGCACCTTGCGCACGTTAGTTTAGATTCTAATGGTTGATATTGGCACAGCTCCACTTGTCTCCGCCTGAGTGGAAAGGCAGCCAAACTGACACTGAGTTACTCGCTTCCAATTGGGGTGCAAAATTAAGGAGGAACGTCTGTTTGAAGTCAAGTGTTTTGACAATGTAACAAAGTTAGTGTCGATGTGCCTCTAGAATAAATAGCTCAACAATACAAATAAAAAAAATTCTGCCCTCCCCTTGGCTCAGGGGTAAAATACAATAACGGGGGATTCTGAATGAAAGATACAAAAAACTTATTTCTTTGTAGTTGCACAAACAGATTGGAGTGAAGACAGCTTTAAAGAAAAAAACTTTAGAGGAATAGATTCACCGTCGAGGGAAGGAGAAATTTTCATTTTAAGTTCTATTATTCATACTGCTTCATTTTGTTATTTTATAACGGCTTAGTTGTTATGTTTTACAACATTTACGATGCGATTTGCGAACTGTTTAGTTCCTAAGTCTTGGATGCTTTGTATATAAGCATAATTTTTTTTATTGTACTCGTATACTTGTAAGTTTGTTTATTGTTGCCTATTCGTAACCCCTATAGAAACCATAACCAAGTATTTTTTTTTAATTATGTAATTGGGAACGCCCGCTACTCCTTACGCTTAAAATTAATTAAGCGCTTCCCGTTCGGGTGTTGACTTTCTAAGAATAATTCATAGTGCACTCCGAGGATACCCAATGAATATTTCCTGCAAATTTTAACTCTTAGATTCAGCGAAGTAGGAGTTGTTTCTCAGTCAGTCATTCACGGAAGTCATAGTTTTGCATAGATTGTAGATTCACATAAACATTTAGGCCGTGGGCTTCTATTATACCAGGTAAAATCATATATTGCCTTTGACGTTTGCATATATTGTTCTTACCCCGGCCGCCATTACTGTCAAGGTAACAATATTTTTTTACCGTGTTGAACCTCAGCCCTGTGCAAATTAAATAAAAGCTTGTAAAAAGTAAAGGTTATTTTAATCGTAAACAGTTTGGCTAGAGCCACGTAAGTGGGTAATGTTGGCGTGTTACGTGTTTACGCCATGATTTCTTGATTCGCCGCTGGAGCACCTCAAGGCGGTAAATAGGGACTGCCGATTGAGCACCTACCCGGTCGGAAAATTGAGTACACGACCTCCTCCGCAATATTTGACGCCGTATCGCTAATTGATCTCGATCAATAGGGAATTCTGCCTTTTTCACAGCTTCAATAATGTAACACACCGTTGAGAAAAATCATTTTTTGGACAGCTATAAAAATAACCAAATGTGAGCCAACCATGATTTGTTTCAGTTACTCTACAGAATATCACATTCGCAAAAGATCATACTAGCAAACATCATATATAGGTACGCATAACATCATACTAGCAAAACACGATATTCGCAAAACATGATATTTACAAATAGTCGGGTTTTGTTATAAAATCGTAGGTAGGTTTAAGTTATGTTAGATTTATAGCAGGCCCGGAGGGCCAAACTACACAGAGGTATAGGTCGACACTGTCTAATTCATGTCTTAATAACAGTTAAGTTTTGCTAATGTGATGATTTGCGAATTCCATGTTTTGCGAATATCATATTTTGCGAATATGATATCCTACGACGGATTGATTTGTTTCTATATCTGTTTAGACTTCCTAGAGGGATGAGTACGCGTGCCGAAAGCCCATTAGATACGCTTACCTATTGAATAATATTATGATTATGACACATATTTAATTGGAATGTATAAAATTTGTTTATACTTACCGCATAATTAAAAAATATGTACTTATTAACGATGTGTATTCCTTACAAATAAATGTTCTATTCTCTTCTATTCAAAACGGAATTTAACATGAAGTTTATATATGGCCGTTGTTACATGACGTCACACGGCGTATCGGATCTCTCTCATTTTTGTCTAATTAGCAGTTTAAAATGCTTTTTTCTTTTCTTGCCGATTTTGAATTTAATTTCAATTTTAAGCATCCGATTGGTTTTTAAACATTTACCCAGAGTTTTCCTTCTTTGTTACCAAACATTTTAGTAACAACATAGGAACATGATCGAATCGCCAAAGCATATACAGAGTGTCCCAAAAACCAACGCCAAAACTGAGAGGGCTGAGAGCAGTTAAAAAGCTATCGATTTAACCCCTTTACATGTTCAGGGATTTTTACTAAAAACTTTTGAAATAAAACAGGAAAATAATGATTTTCCGCGAAATCCACATAAGGGAAAATTACAAAAATCAGATTAAAATGATCAATATCTCCGACACTAGTAAAAATCGCTGAGCATACATAGGGGTTAAATCGATTGCTTTTACCCTATTAATGTTTTTACATTTTTAGTCCCGTTTTAGATTTATACCTAATAGTAAAATATCAAAATTCATAGATATGTTTTTCTTCAGTGAATTGTATAAAACCCTTTTAGGAAATGCTTACTGTTACTAAGGATTAAGTCAAAGACGACCGCCGAAACACGAGCCATAACGCTTGACCGGGTATTACCCGTGTAATTGATCGGTAACCGCCGGCGGGAACAATTACCTTTTTATCGCCGCCGGTCCTGTTACGTTACGTGGTTACTAGTGATTGGATGGCTTTTGAGTAATCCGGAATGATCTGGTTATAAGGATTTAGGAAGATTTTTAAATCGGTTAATGGCTTTTAGCAACATGGCCCTTTTAATTAAATAGTGCTATCCAGAGTTTATCTTTCATATAAATTACTTTTTAACGGTTATTTAGTATTTATCGAATGAATAATTAAGGTTAGGTTTTCAGGTCAGCTTATGATGGTCACGACTTAAAATGTTTATACATTGTAATTATACTCGTGTCATAGAGAACACTGATAACGTTTTATATCGCTGAAAAATTAATACGTTTTAATAACAGTAATAAAAATACAAAATTTAATTACTTTTTTCCCTATTTAAAAAAAGCATTTTTACTGCCTGGTTTGCAGTAAATAATGGGAATGTTTTTAAAGCAGACGTTAATGCCCTTTTTGAACACATTCCGTATACGTTTTGAATACGCGTACAAAAGAAGAGGACATTATACATTCCTTTTCCAAAGGGGCGCGTCGTACAAATCGCTAACTGCTTTTTAATTCGTTTGGAGGGTATGTTCGGAAAGTATTTTTAAATTGTTTTTTTGTTACTAAGGCAGATTAATCATTTAACCAATATTTAACGTTTGTTTCTTTTATAGGGTTCCGTAGCTATGGTTGCATTAACGCTTCAAATTAATAATAATGAATCATAATCCCTAAAAGTTAATACCTAATGGTTTTTTCTGAAACCGTAAACTATTCAGGGATTTTTTAAAAGGCTGTGTATAGAACTCATTAGGTTACGTTAGGTTTGCTTTATAACAATCCTGAAAAAATTACGGTTTTAGAAAAAAAAACTTATTATGAACTTTTAGGGATTATGACCAGAGATCGGAATAGGTAGAGCTAATTTGCCTAAACTTGACGCATATTCATTCATGCGTGAGCGAAATGGGTATACATTATTGAATGAAGGTGCATCCAGTTTAGGCAAATTTGCTCTACCTATTCCGATCTCTGATTATGACATAATACATTATATACAGGATCATGGTATATACATGTCCGTCTATTCGCCCGTCCGACCTTCTGCGGTTTAACTCAGAGCTTGTCACAAAAAATATTTTTCAAAGAATTGTGTTATTTAGTTTACTGATAAGTTTTGTATTAATAATGGTCAAATCCCTATCCGATACAAAACTCGTAGCAGGACTACGTCGTAGCTCGTAGCCCGTAGCACAATTTAAAGCGTCCCAACCCGCCAAAGATGATTTATTATAATAAGCATAAGTGGAACATCCGAGTTCCGGGAAAGCGCAAAAAGGGTTCGGAACCCCTGTACGAGATATTTAGGGTTCCGTAAACCGTGTCATTAAGTCAGTTTGCGTTACGTAACGTTTATTGGACCTTTTTATAATAAAATTGGGTTTAACCCCTGACGCAGCTGCTGATTTACTCATCGAGTACTTTATGGAGGGATGTTAAACGTAATTGACGTCATTCGATTACATAGGATTTATAAAGATTTATAGATCTAGCGTCTGTTCGATATAAAATATATTTATGTTCTTGATAAATGGTTTCTTTTGATTAATGAATACCGTTTTTTGGGTCAATCGATGGTTAATTAAGTGTAGAACAATTAAGTATATTTTAGCGAGAACTGTTAAGGGAGTAAGTGGGTACAGTCAACCAATTTCATTCATGTCAAAGTGACGCACTAAGTCAAACCGAACGAAATCTCTTACAATTTGATTTGTTACGTCACTATGAAATAGTTTCATAGTGGCCAGGAATCAAATTGGTTGACTGTATACACTTAATATTGTTATCTTTTAAAATAAATAAATAACGTATCGATGAAATCGTTTATTTCTATCACCTATATACCTAACCCCACGTACCATCAGCAACATAGTAAACTGAACATTTGTGAATCTTATCACATTGCAATACGGCTCACTAGCGATTAGTAAACAGTGACGTTGTTTATATAGTCAAGGGCAATGAAAACGGGTCACTTTGTATAGAGTTTCCTTAGAAAGTGTCCCATTTTCATTGCTCCTGAGTGAACGTTACCGTATAAACTGTCCATCCTACGTTAAATTGGACGTTTTCGCAGAAAGCCTATAATTTGACTCGTTCCCAAAACTCGGTTGCTATAATGATGGCTTTTCACAACCGACGTTTTGTGAACTTGTGCAAGTCCATTGATAATTTATTTATGCTATGTTCCATTAATAGGAAACTCAAGTAAGTGTTCTACTTTAATATTCATACTGTAAGGATGAACAATATGCTCGGTTATTTATTATGAAATGTGACTGAAGTAAATAGTGTGACTGAAGTAAATAGTAAAAGTTCATCTAATCTACCACCAAAACAAATGCTGCTTTTTAAATAAAATTTTGACCATTAGACCAGGGACCCCTATTCCGCTTTGTTATGCTGTGATTATTCTAAGAAGCTGCCAGTGACGGCTCATTTAAATATTTAATACACTTATTTCCTTAACTGTACATAAACACTACATCCATACAAACCTAGCGACGCCGTTCAGGAATTTAAATAATTAATTTCCTTTGTTAAACACAGTGATTGAAATTACAAAATACGGCCGTCGCAATCATCACAGAATAATCCGAGTATAATAGCATATTGTTTTCGAATTGTTAACATTACGTTAGCCCTAATACACTTGACAGTAAGGCCTGCCACAACGAGTAATATACTTTTATATCTCTTTGTAATCGCATTGTTAAAAACGGTACCAACAGTTTGGTTTTTCGGTTCAAGAAATCAATATGTCAAGTTGTTATTGTTGGAAAAACTTGGATTTAATCCGGGCGATGCTGGCCTCCCAGTTACTTATTATTATTAGCTTATTACTCTAATTACACGATACCCATAATTTTTAATGACGGGGACTAACACTGTCTTGAAACCTCAGAATCCACAACTATTACACGTAAAAAAAAATAGGTTTTACATCGATACATTATCTACTACACCAAAAAATACGTGAACCAAATAATGTGTCGCTTAAACAATCTCAAACACACTTAGAAGTTAACCGCTAACTGAATTCACATTTCACTATTAAATCTCGAAGCGGCGCGCAACAGAAACGGCCCAACCACAAACCGTTAAAAACAAACATTACGCGGTCGGCTCAAATCAAAACTTACGACCTTTCGCTGGCACTCCGCCAAATGAACACTGTACTCGTATTTTTGAGGCACATTTTCATACAGACTCGAAGCTTTCTGTAATACTTGCTTGCTCGGACAGCGAAGACAATGGTACAATGGCTGTGGTCTCAATAACGAATACGTTTTAATGCCAGAGAGTGTATTGCGATGCCTGTATAGCATACGGACGGGCACGGCGCGTTAGTTTAACGTTTTGGTAGCGGAATAGTTGGCAATGGCTAAGATCACATTTTTTTTGATTTATTTGTACTATGATATAGGTAACGTATCAAAGCTTTGATAATATAGTTGTGTTATAATTGCGACTTGGTCAAAGCGGTCATTACCTCTTAACACAACTTACGATGACCTCTTAATGTGACAACGCGTTAGCCTACGAGTAGTCGGTAGTGACCCTGCCTACGAAGCTATCGGTCCCGGGGTCGATTCTCGGTATGGGCAAATATTTTTGTGATGAGCACGAGTATTTGTTTCTGAGTTTTGGATATTTTCTTTGTATTTAAGTAGGTATTTATTTTTATGTACAAGTATTTATATCGTTAGTAGTAGCTAGTACGCATAGAACAAGCCTAGAGCTTAGTTTGGGGCTAGGTCAATTGGTATGAGATAGTCCCTCCAGTATTTATTTCATTATTTATGATACGGTCAGTCTTATAAATACCTTGTCGCTTTTACGCCTTTTATAGATTAGAGTTCTAATATGACGTCAAAGTGGCAAAGCACTAGTCGGCAGACTTAACGGTAAGAGCTACAAAACATCTACAGTAAAATTACGATATAGGAGCAATTAGGGCTTACGAATATCAATTATATCCAACTTCGGAAAGCACGTTCAAACAGCATCACTTTTGATTGACTACTAACGAGATTTATTCTTACATAAGCTCACGCCTTTATTCCCAGAGTGGTGTAGGCAGAGCTAAACTTGTTAATAATTCTGTAACCACATTTTGCACAATTAGGCTAAGATGTTTACCAGTGTATTAGTGACAGGTGGCAAGCCTATCGCCTAACAGTACTACACCGCCTTTATTCCCTTAGTCGTCTCATACGACATCCACGGGAGGACATGAAGTGGAACTATTCTAACCCGGGAGTCTTATTCGTAAGGTGAC
Source organism: Acleris laterana (assembly GCA_963966035.1). Taxonomy (NCBI): domain Eukaryota; kingdom Metazoa; phylum Arthropoda; class Insecta; order Lepidoptera; family Tortricidae; genus Acleris; species Acleris laterana. Next base: position 5,381,320 of record OZ014454.1, on the reverse strand, counting down.
AATATTCAGATAACTGTGTTGCTGATGGTATGTAAATAAATAAAATAAATAAATAAGGGGACAATGTCACACCAATTGACCTAGTCCCAAACTAAGCTCTAGGCTTGTACTATGGGTACTAGACAACGATATAAATAGGGTCTATATCGAATGGCATACAATTATTAGTCCTATCGTTGTGTCGCGTAACGTCTTTTGTCCTAATATCGTGTGGCATACACTTTGTTCCGCATATTTTTGATTGTCCGAAATTGTTGCTCCTATTATCGTTTGTCCTAAATATTATTTGTCCTATCGTTTGATGTGGCTAAGATTCAAGTGTCGAATGATTGACGTGCATAATTGTAATATTCCTAATATTTAATGTGCTAAAATTGTTTTGACTACATGTCATTAAGCATAAATCTTTATAGCATAAATAAAAAAACCTATTTCTGATTATATATAAAAAAATAATTAATTTACATACCTAACCTTGTCAAACTTGTTGGTTCTGGCGTTTCGCTCGCTAGGTAGGGTCAAAGTTCTACCTAACACTCCTCCTCGCTTCGCTCGTCGTCGTACCTAACCTTACCGAAATCTGACCTGCCTGAAGGTAGAATGCGTAACGATTCTGACTTCACGCCTACCATAGTTTAGTTTAGGTGCTGTAATTGTAGCCAGTTTAATAATAGGCAAAATAATTATTAGGACAATTCATGTTAGGAATATTATGCTTTAGGTAATTAGACTTTAGAGGTATCAATATTAGGACAAACTTGCTTTAGGACGTTAAATGAGTATGCGCAAAAATTATTATGATAAACGAGTAGTATGCCATTCAACAGTATGCCAAACATTCTCGGCCAAACATTTTTAGGACAAAAAACGTTATGCGAAACGACAGGCGCCCTATAAATACTCTTATATAGAATATATAATTAAATACATAGAAAACATCCACGACTCAGGAACAAATATTTTGCGCTCATCACACAAATATCTGCCCTTACCGGGATTTGAACCCAGGACCTCTAGCTTCGTAGGCAGGGTCACTACCAACTTGGCTATCACGTCGTCAAAACGAAAACACGTGTACATATAGGATTGGCTTAAATTAAATACGTGTCGGCTGCGCCGCCCGCAGAACCAACCAGTAACTCCGCATTGCTAGACAAACACGCTTCTAATAAAGAAGACCCGCGTCAATCACTGGGTTCCGTAGGGCCGCCATAGACGATCAGTCGAACTGACAGGCCGAAAGGGACGCGGCTATTTCATGGAACAGGAAAGTCAAATAAGTTTCTCATTCTAACAAATAGCTGCGTCCCTATCCGCCTGTCAGTCCAACTGATCGTCAGCGGCAGCCCTTAGGCCTCAACCGCTCCCAAGCGTCCATTTACTTTTTATTTCTGCTCATTAACTTCTATTGGCGAAAATTCAAATGAAACCCATAAAAATCTAACTGTATTTCTGGAACCGAAGGGTGACAATATAAAAAATTCAAGACATTCTCGCTGAAATTCCTCAAGAGGTTTTTCAATATTCATTTGTAAAAGCCGCTGAAAGATAAGGTTAACTTTCTCGGGAGCCGTCGACAAATCGGTGGTTTGTAAAAGCCAGTTTCGTAGAAAGTTAGCGAGGAGTTATTACGTTTGAGATAATAATTGTTTTCACCAGGATAGCCTTCTTCCGTAATTTATCACAACCTGTTACTTCTCCATTAGCATAAATCACTATTCCGTTGAATAGTTTGCAAAGAGTTAAGATATATATTCCTTAAATATGGTAAAAATATACTGAGTGTATGCAATGCATGTGTAGTCTTGGTGTATGTTTATAGTCTTAGCTAAACTTATTTATTTTAGATTAATTTAATATTATCCTTGGTAAGGTTTGGACACTTTACATTAAGCACCAAAAGTGCGATTGTTTAGCAATATAGTGCAAGCGCTAATTTATAATTTCACCTAGTGAGACACAACACAACTGCTACTAACTTAGCTCTGTATTCTAATAACTAGCACTTTAGCCGACAAATCCATTTAAATACTACTTAATACAGTTCCTAGATAGATTTGACTACAACACAAATTTCCCAGAGCCAGCAGTAATGCTACGCTATCGTTTTGATTTGTCGTTATCTAAACGGAATGTCGTACGAGCTCGACAGGCGTCCCGATTGAAGGCGCACAATAAGCCCCTACCACGTCACCGCAGCCTTTGTTGTGGGGCCTACACGCGACATATACAATGCACGCTCAGCTGGTAATAAGAACGTAATGTCTGGGTAAAAAACAGCGTCTTATTCAAAATAATGGAAGCTATCGGATTTGTAAACCCGCATGGAACGAGGTTTTTAAATGAGTATCGATATGGTAACGCAGGAGTCCCCTAACGTTTCAATTCGCTCACGTCACCGGCATGAGACGTAATGAGTTCAAAAGGGTATTTTTTTATAAGGAAGTCGCAAAAAAAGTAAAGCATTTATTTCGTTTTTGGAAGAGGTGTCCATTGCCGATTGTACTTTTTTTTACTAAGTTATCTGCTTATCTAGATCGAACTAATACGTCCCATTACGGTCTACGTTAAATATGACAAACCTTACGACTCCATCATTAGATCAGCTCAGCTCTTTGATACCATAATATTGCATTGTCCTATCGAGTTTAAATATGTGAGCCGAATTTCGATTTAACGAGAACTGGATCAAACTTGACTCGCAAGTTTTGAAGCGGACAATTTAGGTACTATCAGCCCAAAGGAACCCTGAAAAGGAATAAAATGGTGTCACAGTGACAATATAAAACAATTTGTTTTATACACTTCTTACGACTGGAATCATAACGTCATTGTGACACAGTTCTATGGTGGGTCAGGTTTCCGTTGGGCTAATAGTAGCTACATCAGTACGAACAGTGCAAGTAAATAAAAGCCTGCTAAAAAGATTGGGAGCCCCTGCTAACTAGTTAACGTCAATATGAATCATGCCGGTGTTAAATTCGTTTATAGCTTTGAAATGGCGTGTCTTGGCGTTGTTTACGCGATGTTGATACAGAGCTCTGTACGGATGACCTATTTTGCATTATGATGCAGGTCGCAGACAACGATATGAGGGCAACATAAAACGTAAAGCGATATGGGGGAAGTATCTCTAGAATTTTGCTGAATTTAGGCGGTAAAACGGGTAAAGTGGTTATGGCTTTAATTAAAATCGCTTTGCGACATCGTAAAACTATCAAAGTGCAATTTTAGCGTTGCATTTACCAGGCGTATTTAGTTTAACGGAAATTCTGGAAGCTTCTGCTTTGCAATAGGTACTATGTTATTTGGGAAGTAAGTATCTTAACTAACTTAGGTCTGGTGTCACGTTACCTCTGGTAAATAAATATCTCAATTATTACTTACGGATTTGTTAAACATTAAATTGTAAATAAATAATTTATTGTGTTATTTTCACAAACAAACGTTGATACACCTCGCCTTAACGCATTTATTATTAGTATTGTTTTAATGTCATGGTAAATAACATTAACACCTACTACCATATCTGTCGCTTGTTTGTTATTATTGTTGTATTCACATTACAATTAGAGTTGCAATAATGACAAAGATATCATTACGATACAAAAGCAAAATTGGCTAAAATATATCGCGAACAACATGAAAACAGGAGTAAGTATTTAGGACAAAGTACAATATAGGCTCATGCAAAGTGTTAGACATGTCTTATAGTCGAGTCTGTAGGGACTAAAAAGGCTTTTGCTTAACAAGAGGTGGAGCTGGTGGAGCATATTTTTTTTTGATGGATATTGGTTAAGGTATGGGGTCCTAATAGAAATCCAACTTTTCGACTCTTATTGGGGAAGCTTTAGCCGCCATCGTCAATTGAAGGCGCCGAAATTGGTTCATCATTTAAAAAAATCTCAACAAACAAAATTGCGCATAGGTTGTGCATACATACTTATTTTGATTGTCTTCCCGATAAAAAGTTACGAGCGACGGCAGAAAAGATTTTAACACAGCTGGATTTTTATTAAGACTCCGTTGCTCAACGATATATTATAGATAAAAAAAATGCTACATCTTTTGGAAAGAAGAAACCTCTATTGACTGGACGTTACTTTAAAAACTGTGATCGTCATTGTTGATCGTGCCCGGGTGAGGTGACTAGTGATAAACGATTTCTGAAACATTGCAAAATTTTCCTTAACTGCGAAAATCACAGCTTCTGGAAGTTGCATAATGAGAAAATGATTATGACAAGTAATTTTCTTTTAAATTTCCGTTACTTACCTTATTGTCAAAACTATAAATTTACAGAAATTAAACGATTTCACTTTGGCTTTAATACTCATACTCATACTCATACTCATTTATTCATATTTTTCGATAAAAATACATGTCAAAGGTTACATTAATTTGTAGATTAATTAGATGTAGGTACATAATAGAAATATTTAACAATTTACATTTCAATTTAAATTACAATATCTTAATTGGTAGTTATTCATTAGTTTAAATTACAATACATTATGAATTATAGTAGTCGTCAAGTGAATAAAATGCTTGTGTAGTAAGCCATTTTTTCAATTTGTTATAAAATAGAACATTGCAGTCGGTATTTTTTATTTCGTCGGGTAGTTTATTATAGATATTAGGCCCAGCAATAGTTATTGTTTTAGTAGACTTAGCCAGTCTGCAACTCGTTGTGGCCAGTATAATATTGAAATATAAGTTCAAGTTTCACTTTTGAAACTTACCGGCCGCCCATCATTAGGTGTAACATGCAGCGCCCGTCCGGGCATCGGTGCGGCGCTTGCCGTCCGATTAGGCGGTACGGCGACCGGCGCGTTGACCCGGACAACCCGCTCAATATCCCGGTTAACCGGATTTAGGGCTTTACATGATATGCCGATATTCTAGCGTTGTCAAGGTTAATGGTATTGAACATTGAGGGGCGTTGTCATTTATAGTTCGGTGCCATTCTCCCAGCTTGTTAAAAGCTAGATGATTTTTGGTATCACACTGGCACTTGCAATTGACAGTATAGGTACATACATAAAAATACTATTTGTGCTCTTGTGTTTCAAAACAAACGATGGTTCTTTCGTTTTTTTTTAACTTGCACCGAGACCATGTTATTATAATTAATTTGCTTTTCAATTGCCTTAACAAGTAGATTATTTAATGCCATAATTGTCAATTGATTTGGGATACACACGTAATACCTAGTGTTTTTAATCTAGACTAGCGACAATTGCTCCAATGTGGGGAAAATGTAGGACTATAGTCCCGGTGGGGTAGGGGGCTGGGGAACGTCAATGTGACTGGTGCGTGCCGTATTGGTTTAAACATGTAACTTAACTCAGCCATGATAAATACGAATAAACATTGATAGCTAGGTACATTTGTTTATTTAAAACAGGCACACAGACAGCATTAACATGAAATATTACAGACAGATGTTACATTTAATTACAATATTTTAATTACACCGAATAGTAAACGTTTGTGAATGAATGCACTCATTACAATATACCTCTTTAATATACTAGACATACCTAGGTTGATTCACAAGAGCTGGCATGAATGAATTGAATGAGTGACCGAAAGCATTACAAGTTTGTAAAATAATTACAGGTTTTCGGTTTGAAATTCGAACATCGGTTCAAAGGACGGCACTCACACAGTGATAGGTGACATTGCTTTTGTTCATTCCATTCGTACCAGCTTTAATGAATCTACCTATATAAATACTATACTGTTTCGCGTCCACGCAGTCACGCCCCGCCACTAAATTGACGGTGAACGGTAGCGTGAATGTATTTACAGTCTGCCAAAAATGTGGTCTACCGCCCTACGGTTGAAGTTCATTTGCACGTCATGATATAGCAAGTTCGATTTTAACTTGCAATAATATTATAGCAGAGACAAGTGTCAACCTTAGCAATAATTAAATCCCACAGAATCCAATGTCAAAACTGGTTTACCACTTTCTTGGCCGGCCGTACGTAAAATTAAAGAGTGGATTGCGACTTTATGGATTAAAAACCTTTTTTTTATCAATACACATTTTTAACTACAAGGGGCTTGCTAGGAAATTTTAGTTCTAAATACTGACAGAGGGGTTTACTCGCTAAATAAAAAAAGGAATATTCTGGTGAGCTCGCTTTATCGTCGACAAAATCTCCGTCCTCCAAGGGCAAGAGTTACTCAAATCACATACATACATACATTTCCAACAACTCTAAAAAGTTGTTGATAATTCTGTAACCACATTTTGCACACTTAGTCTAAGATCTTCACCACTCACTCAGATGTTTACTCAAATCCATTATGAATTATAATTTAAAAAAAAAGTTGGATGATGGGAAGTAATCACCACCGCTGATGAACTTTTATTTTCCTTGTCCACAGACAGTAATCAAAATGGCATCACCAACGGGGACATGACAGGCTCCTAGCGGCATGGAGGAAGACGAGCGGCGTCTGTCGTTCCCGCCGCCGGCGCCGCTGAACTCGCCCGGCGAGGAGATCGACGGGTCGCGGCTGCTCGGCGAGATCGTGCGCACCCTCGAGGCGACCAACCCCGAGGCCGCGGCGCCGCTGGTCGCCTCGCAGTCGCGGGATGCCCTGGACTCGGAGTGCGACAAGCCGCGGCGCGAGGAGCTGCGGATCCCGCTCGAGGGCGTCAAGTTCTCGAGCGAGGCGTGCGGGAAAGGTAAGAAGCAAGAGTGAGAAATGTGGCGTAACCAGAGCGCCAAGTGCAGCCCGTTACTATAATGTACAGTCAACCAATTTGATTTCTAGGCCACTTTGGACTATGTTAAAGTGACGTTGTCAACCAAAACGTAAGAGACTTGGTTTACAACGTCACGTTGACAAAGTCCATAGTGGCCTAGGAATTAAATTGGTTGACTGTACCAGGGTTCAACTGAAAACTAGCGCCTTGGCTCCGGCTGCAACACATGCTGAGCTGAGTCTTTTTTGACCTCACACTACAGCGTAACGTCAAAAATTCGATACCTACTTTATGTTTTATTCTTTTAATTTTTAGTTTCTCGGTTAATTTTTTTCAAATAATTTTTGTTGTTTGAGTTTGCTACTGGGGATCATACAGAACTTAAAAAAAACCTGTTACATCAAGCTATTTATTCGCAGTGACTGTCTTAACCTGGTGGCAATCTTACCCCACCTTTCATTTTAAACATTTCAACGATTATTTTTTATAAGTATAGAGAATTTAACACTATGGGTATTGCGGAAAATTCTGTTGAAACAAAGTCAAATTAGCGAAGACGTCTTGTCTAAACAAGACGATTGATAGACGATTCGGTGGATACCGGTTGTATCCCTTGTAGACGCCGTAAAGGTGATCGTGAAACTAAATATGCAATTCATGCCGTTTTGCACAATTCGTCTCATCTCAGTTTTTCGCATGCACTGATGCATACTTCAAGAGCGTAAAAGCACCTACTGCACTACCAGACTACCACTACCGCTATAAGCACTACCTTTCAATTATAAAGAGCGCTAAAGGATCAAAAACACAAACAGTATACCTATTTCACGGTACTATTAACATTATTACTTAGTTTGTTTTTAGTCATGATCCATATAACAGGCATATATTTATTTGATCATATTCGCCTTGTTTCCAAATACGTAACGTAACTAGACTCCCATACTTATTAGTCCCCGAACTATGGAAAAAAGGTCATCCTTTTTCATACAATTTCTTAACAGTATATTTGCTCGCTTTGCCAGTGATTTATTATTTCAAATACGGTGACAATTGAATCTCAATAAGAACATAATATCCAATAGCAATTAGTTGGAGAGGAATTAATCAACAGTCTAAGTGGGAAAGGAGTATCACTTAAAGTTAAATTGTGTTTAGTTGACGTTCCTATTACTAACACGAAGAGGGACTAACTCGAGGCGTAAAGTTCAGGAACTTAGGTTGTTACTTGTTATCTGTAATTTTGCGTCGGAGCTACGGATTATCTACCAGTCACTATTCTTATTACAGTTTTAATTATTGCGTTCCGTGTCTCCTTTTATTACAGTAACTTATTTCCTATTGAACTTTTTTTCTGACATTATAACTTGTATAATTTCAAGTGGAGAGGGAATTGGTATTTTTTCAATAAGACTGATCAGCGCTCGATAACCTCTACTTACCAATTTTTATGTGACTATTAAGTCGTGAGTTTCCACCTTCGCTAATATAATGGCTACTTTTCAATCTTGTTTTGAAAATAACCTCATGTGTCTTTAAATCACAGATCATCCACTTACACAACCATCATCACTTACCGTGAAGTGATTATAATGATTATAAAACGACAAACAATTCCCGTTGCATATCCCTAAATTACCTCGAACGTCATCACAGATATAAATGCCGATTACTGGGCAATCACACTGCAAAGCCGTCTGAGAGGCTTTTCCATATGTAACCGGCGGCGATTGATGGAGGCAAGCAAAAACGCGCGGTAACGCTGACACACGGATCAAGACGCGAGGGAGCTATCGTGCTGATCCGAGATTGATTGATTGTCGGCATTGTCGCCACCGGGACAGCGACTGAGTCAATGGCGACATATTGTTGCCGTCGCGTGAAATTTATCTTCCCTTCTTCAGCATTTCATTTGAATGCCCATTGTTGGGTATATGCCTCTCTAAGTTTCTTCCAATTGCTGTGTCACGAGTTAGTCTGGTCCATACATGTGTACACTTACATACATACACTCACGCCTTCATTCCCAGAGTGGGGTAGGCAGAGCTACAGAATTACCAACAACTCTAAAAACTAGTTGTTTATTCTGTAACTGTATTTTGCACAAACAGGCTAAGATGGTTACCAGTGTATATTAGTGACAGGGTGCAAGCCCATCGCCTAACAATACTACAAGCCTTATACCCTTAGTCGCCTCTTACGACTTTCACGGGAAGACATGGAGTGGCACTATTCTAAGCCGGCAACCACACGGCAAACCATACATGTGTTGTACTGAATATTTAGTAAGGTTACACTTGTCACCCGCCCAGAGTAATGGCCAGGTATGCTCTAACTAAAAGATGAGGTTTTCTCTGTAACGACAAGTTCTGCAAGACATAACCCATAAGTCTCTTACGATTTCCCTGTCAACGTCACTTTAGCATAGTCCAAAGTGGCCTAAAATCAAATTGGTTGACTGTATTAAGCCTATTGGCGCAGTAGAGACCCTAGACAAGGTTCATAACGCTAACGTTAATGATTTTCGAAAACTGTCAATGTGCATGGATCACGTTCTTGTAATGCATCTTGACTAGAGCCACAGATTAATCATAATGCATTTATTCATAAAGACACACTCCATTTAAAATTTTGCTTACATTTACGTAATCGTGCGACGTTAAATTATGTGATGGAGCGTATTTTCGTGTATAGAAAACACTATTGTAACGCCTAGACTTGATAAATGATCGCAAAACATCCAGAAATGTATCGCTGTAGACATTTCTCTGCTTCTCGCTTAGCTCAGTGAATAGGGAGTAGCTACGGGTTGACGATGTAAATAAAAACTCGATTAACATACATTTGTTTCATATTTATTGCTTTCTCGCATATTTATTACTATCATAGAGATGGATATTGATGAAAGACGGGATAAAAACGCAATTTTCGTCCCAGTATTTAGATATATGTTTCCAAATGGAGAGATGAAAGATAAAGTTATATCTAGTATTTCTTTCAAGTGCCCATACCTAATTTCTCTACAAAATTTGTAACTTCTTACATCCTACCAAATAATGGAGTGTGTAGAAAAAGTTACTACATTATAATCAGGGTTGAGAAGTATAATTTAACTTTAGAAAGTTCTTTTGCGGAATTTTCAGAACATTGTTTAGAAGATGTTATCCAACTCTCAACCTGTTTGCTACAAACTCGCGCACTAGTGTTTCCCAAACTAATATAATCAATAACAGTATCAAAGTCCATACATTATTAATTGGCACGCACCAGGCTAGATTCATCTTACCGACATTAGACACAAGCGCTCTTAAGCTGTGACAGGAATACTGCAGGGGGCTTGACAAGCTATAGTTACCGTTAGTATAATATCTGTTCCTAATATTCAAGCCGCGGATAGATTACGTTACTTAAAGTTAAGTTAAGTTAAGTTAGTTAGTTAAGTTAAGTTAATTTGTCAAGATCGTAGCAAATGGATAGAAGTGGTCTCTGCCTACCCCTCTGGGAAACAGGCGTGATTTAATGTATGTGTATGTAAGTTAAAACTGAACTATTGCCACACACAAAAAGTGACAAATTTTAAGTTCAACTAGTCCAATTTTTCTGTGGCTTGAATATTGAGAACGGACATAAGTAAATGATTCAAACAATTCAAAAAGGGAAGCTTTGCATGTCGTTACAGAGCTAATATGGAAATCATGTCCTATTTCAAATGTGGAATGTCGAATGGCCTATGCCACTGCATGCAAAGCAATTCTTTTTTTTAAGTGTTTAGTAAGTGGTCAGGTATACTTGTAGTGTATCTTTAATTACATGAATATATATTCGTACGGTCAGTGTAATTTCTTAATAAGGTTTTCAATAACTTTCATAATATTTAACTAATAAAGTATTAGTTAAATGTAGTTTTAGTTAACAGTTAAATAACAGGAAGCAATAAACTTTTAAAACGGGCCTAGATTAGTTTTATTACTCGTAAAACGATGCAAAAGTGCCTTGAATTTATATTAATACCTACCTATGATTGTAAAATGCAATGACCTTCAATGTTAATAAAATTACGCGTCAGTATTCCGTCTTGCTTTTATGATATTGTTATCATTATGTTAGACGTTATGGTAGCTCTTATTCACTTGACGGTAAGAGTTACTACAATGTCAATAATATAATTACGATTATACTGTTTTTAACGTCTTTCCAACTGATTGACTACGATTGGACTCAGTAAAATCATATTGCACTTGTTTATTTTTCGTATTTCATCATGTCAGGCGCCGTATTCTATTTAGTCTTTACACCTATTGCCATCGTATTATTTTTTCAACTCGGCCGCGATTACTGTCAATAAATCAGCTATCGTACCGATAACAATACGATGACATGTCAAAATCAATATGATTTTACCTAGCAGAATAGAGCCCCCGATCGTGAATAAGGCATTTGTCCCACGGCCGACTTTGAGCGAGAAGCGAGTCGAGTCAGCAATCAACTATCTCTCTTAACTAGGGTCCTAAGGGTACATAAAAGTCAACTTAAATCGTAACAAAAAAGGGTATTTACATGGGCGGAGTATACTACACTTAAACCTTTTTTCACCTGATCTTAAAAAGACTAGAACCCCGATGCTGCCGTCCTACCAAAGAAGACAGCTAACTGGATAGTTATAGAATAAGCATTTTTAATTTAATCTAATTAAGAATAGAGTATAAGATGCTTTGACTACCACTTTGCAGTTAGCCGCCTTCTTTGGTAGGACGGCAGCATGGGGGTCCTAGTCTTTTTAAGATCAGGTGAAACAGGGTAGGGGGTTAATTTATATCACATGTCCGTTTCTTGAGCTATAAAATACTTATGTCGGGTTCCTATATTCAAACCGTGGATAGATAAGGCTTACCTCGAGTTAAAATTTGACATTTGCTCATACATAATGTGTCAATTTTTAATCCTTAGTAAGCCTATCTGTCCGCGGTTTGAATATAGCAACCGGCCATTAGTCGATAGGTAATCGCTTCCTCCGCGGCGGTGGGACAAGGGCCTGAGGTACCGTTCGTTTTGAAGTGGAACGTAGAATGTTTTGTTGATAGCGTGTTGTTGTTCCAGCAGCTGGGCGCGATGAGCCCCGCGCCGCCGTGACGCCGTTCACGCGTGAGTCGGCCCGGCGCGCTGGCTCGCGCGGCGCGCAGCTGGTGCGCGAGTTCGGCTTCATGCCGCGCCGGCGGCTCAGCGTCGAGGACGGCGCGCGGCTGCCGCGCAAGTTCGAGCCGTTCCCCAACTCGCTCTACGGGCGCCCGCTCGAGGAGATCGACAACTTTATTTACGATGAGGTCAGTATATTCATAGAGATTTATTAATCCCTACTTGGTACCCTATTGGGTGCCAATTGTTTTATCAAAACACCTTTCAACTAATGTATTATAAAGCAGTTTTTTTGCCACAACGTTTGCATGACCGAACGTACGTAATTAATGTGTAAGATATCCTGAAAACGTCATGGTTTCAGCAAAAAATTGCATTCGCAAGTTCGATAAATTAATGGGTTACCAGATAACAACAACTATCTAAGATTTTTACTATGGTGGCTTACCTAACATAAACATAATATTATGCTAGACTAAATAGTATAGTGTGTCCAGCGTCGAGAATGGTACGGCTGACGTACAACTTTGAGTTCTAATGATATGCTCGAGAAGATCGACGAATAATAGAAAATATAGGTAATCAGGACGAAAATACCTTGAACTGAACTAAGTTTTTTCAGGAGTATTAAAAACATCTTAATGACTTAAATAAAGTAGGTGCTTATTTTAACAAAAACACTCCTTACATGAAATCGCCGAAGAACGATATTCATTGGCAAAAAATCGAAAATAGAATCGAAATGCGACACATTTGGTTCAGATTTAACTTATAGTTATGAAATGATTTTTAACTATTACCTACCTATGGTACAACTACGGATAAAGCAACTCCCTCTTAGTCCCGCTTTAGATTTATAATAATACGTGTACCTACCTACATCGCGAAAGTTTAAAACAAACGACTGCAAAATGTTATAATACGTGTAGGTTACGTTTGTTACTGTAATCAAAAGTTAACAATTTATATTAGTTCACAAAAGTTTCGCAGTTGGTCCTATTTGTTGCACACGAGGCGCAAAATTATGTGCAACATTTAGAAGTCAAGAATGCACTTCACATTTGATTATTTGTAACTGGAGCGATCACTTGATACTTTTGTCAGAACAAATAGATAACTTCAGTGACTTTTTAATTTGATTAACAATCTATATCACACAATCACATAACATCTAACAAATCCATTTCGAAAACGCCGGTCGTAACCGCGCAGTTGTAAAACTATCTCCGTAGTTTTATGGTACTGCCAATCCGGTTGGCGCATAATAACTCTGAAAAAGTTGTCGGTCCATAATCATAAAATTCTTTGTTCGCCTCATTTTATGGTAATCCGTGAAATATTACTCCGGCCTGAGGCGGGTATGATTTTATTTGAGTTCTGCATATTTTACGTAAGTCTATGCATTTCCACGGGAACGAGGGTCGAAGTGGGAAGTGTGGTCCGCATTATGCAGCTCGTAAATCATAATGTGCTAGACACGGGACAGATGCGTATGTTTTAAAACTCTGTTGGATATTCTGTTACTTTTTATAACTATGTATTTATCAGGTCGCATTTCACAAAACTGGAATAAGACTTACTCCGGGATTAGTCTATTCAAATTCAGCGTTTAGTCTAGGTAGAAACTTTAAAACCTTATTCTCGTTTGGTCAAATCCGCGCTAAGTATGTCGTTTTTGCTAAAAAAAAATACGCAACATGGCGAAAGGGTTACCCATTATTAGAGCCTAGTTACACTAAAAACTGCAATTGGACGAACAAAAAAAAAATGGTAAGCAATACTTACCACTACTTAGTTTCTTACTAGCTGTCGGCAATCTTAGCTTTTCTATAACACACGAGTGACACGTAATCTGTCTGATCTAAGTGAGATAGCGATAGCCGTAAGCTATTAAGATTCTGAGAGTACTGTTATGTAGTGCACTTATAAAACTAGTAAAGGCTAATAATAACATAACAACACAAGCATCTTACAACTTGAAGCCGTTAACACTCGTAAAATATTACGTGAGCAATGCCCAATCCACGTCCAGCGCTCTCGGATCACATTGACACCTTATTGGATCCCTGTAACGGCTCTCGTATCCCCGTAGACTTTCTACGTTTCCGTGTGACATTAACATTACGTCCACTCGAGAAAAACAACACCAGCCACACCTGGCTCGTGTCCAACCCAGATTAGTTAGAAGGGGGAGGCCAAGTTATAAAAGCAAGTGACCTGTTTGACGAGTAGGGAACACGGGGGAACAGTATGGCGCCGTAAAAATAATGGCATTTACGAGTGTTTGAGTCTGTTGGACCATTACGTCCTCTGATTTGAGCATTTTTTAACTGTGCAGTAAAAGTTGCACCATACATTGCGATGGTTATGGTCGGTGTTAATTTAACGCTTATCGCTTACTTATCATTGGTAAAGACTCGATTTACTGGCAATATTAACGCTATATTTGTTAATTAGCACCTAACATAACCAGATTCAAATTGTGAGGTGGCTACAGTTCAACAATAAGTGGCTAGCTACCTACATGTAAAACAAATATTAAAGTCGTAAAAACAATTTAAGCTTGCGACTTCATATTTTTATTTACTCGTGGTATCCGCTCGCCCACATGCATGAAGTCAAATAGCCAGGCTTTTCCACCCGATTGCTCTCAATACCTCGGTTCTGGTTTATTGGAACTTTTCCAAATACTACTGGATTGGCCATCAGTTTTCTGACAAGTTGAAATACAGCATACGTTTTGGAGATGCAACTTAATAAGATAAGGATTTATCGGAATATACGAATAGGTAGGTAATAAAATGTTGTTAAATTCTAAACGTACAAACGTCAAGTGAAGGTGGCCTATATTAAAATGTATTTCATCATTGCGATACCATCACGAAAGCCAAGGCAACAGGACTACTTTAATACAGTTTTAATATAATTAAGCCTAGACTACCAACAAACTGTTATACATTGAACCCTTAACACTATCATTTCATGTGTAACGTAAGTAATATTTAAAATAAAAATATATTTATGTTTCATACAACTAAATACATGTATGGTTTACTATCTGATAGTCACAAATTGTATATTTGCAAGAGAATAAAGAGGAGCGAAGTCCTGTTACTGTAAACGGGTAAATCCGGTCGGAATGGTCTCAGATATGTCACAGAAGAAAGCATTGAAAAGACTCGGAAGCATAAGTATGGAGACTACAGTTCTTTTGAAATAATGCAACCTCTCCAAGATATTCGCTACTTGTA
The DNA here is from genome assembly GCA_963966035.1 of Acleris laterana. Classification (NCBI taxonomy): domain Eukaryota; kingdom Metazoa; phylum Arthropoda; class Insecta; order Lepidoptera; family Tortricidae; genus Acleris; species Acleris laterana. The sequence goes on along the minus strand of OZ014454.1, from coordinate 5,366,212 downwards.
TGTATATAATACTTATGGTCTCTTCTTTTACTTTGTGGATGTTTCTGCTATAAAGTTTGATTATGTTATCATTATCACGTTGTGTTGCAGTTTGTTTTTGTCCAATGAATGTGGTTACTTTCAGTTTTGAATTTATGTTTGTTTTTTATCTAGTATGGAAAAACAACAAACACACAAAGTTTGTTTTTCCATACTAGATGAAAAACAAACATGGTGTTCACTTAATATGGAGTAAGTAATTTTGTGTGATTTAATGATTTTACTCATTTAAGAAACCACTAAAAAAATATTGAAATAATACATCAAAATTCCGACTAAAATTATCAATATTGTCGAAAGTACTAAAAATCGCTGAACATACATGGGGTGTTTTTTTTTAGCCCTGGATGTGACCTATTATTTTGTTTCATTTTGACCACTAGTGAGCCGACACCCTGTATATAATAAAACAGTACTTTGTTAAATGCTCATAAGGTTAACATCTAACTTCAATTGTAAAATTTAATTTTACTTTAAATCTTTATAGGACAAATTTGCCTCAGTAAGTACATGGCATAAAGAAACTTCACTGTTAGAAAGTTTCGAAGCTATCAATTTCCTACGCACCAATTTCGAGTTAATAAGATCATTCGATTGGCCTCAAATCCGATTAGGTAGAAAGTCAACTTAAAGTGGATAGAGATCAGCTCTGGATTATATCTCGAGAAACTTTTCACCGAGCTATTTAAATTACCTAGTAGCGATAAAGAGTCGTTTATCAACTTTATTTTATGAATCAACTAGCGACCCGCACTCGCTTCACTTCGGTTTTTACGAGTTTTCTGTAAACCCAGTACTTAATCCACATTTATGTTATACGTAAAAACCTTTGTCTTGAATCACTATATCTATTGCTGAAAACTGCATTTAAATCTGTTGAGTAGTTTAAAAGACCTAAGCGAACAGACAGCGGAAGCGACTACATTTTATACTATACTAGCGACCCGCCCCGCTTCGCTTCGGCTTATGTGAGTTTTCTGTAACACCCGTACATAAACCGGAATCTATTATACATATAAACCTTCCTCTTGAATCACTCTATCTATTAAAAAAAGCCGCATCAAAATCCGTTGCGTTGTTTTAAAGATCTAAGCATACATAGGGACAGACAGCGAGAAGCGACTTTGTTTTATACTATGTAGTGATAAAGAAAGGAGACGATAACGTTGGTTCTTTTTTCTGTCAGTACTTTAAGAGGAGACATATGCCTACAGGGAGTTAAGTAGATAGAATACCACGATTTAAACTCATTAAATAAAGATAATGTACTTGGTATGCGGTACCAAGCGGTTCCAACGGAAGACCAGTGCTGGCTTTACGGCTAGCGAATGCTGAGTTGGGACCGTTTCGCAACTGTTTCTGTGTCTTATTTTTGGTATCTATGTACCTAATGTGGTTTTGTATTGTTTCAAATAATTGTCTCTTCTTTATCTTTACTAGCTGAAACATCACCGATGTAGGTACGTTCAGTGTACTTTGTCCACATTAGCATAATACTCAGCCAGTGACCGTTTCACTGCCGCGAGGATACAAAACTTCCGTGTTTGGCTGTTGATATTTTGTTTAGTTTTATCTTTGTTACGCAGGGTGACTTCAAATTGGTAATATAAGACAATTGGTTTTAGCTCAGTTAATGACGAATATACATTAACTCAGTTGTTGAAATTATCATTAAGTTTATAATGAAACAAATAATTAAAGTCCTAAAGTGTGGTTACCCTACATTTAATACCCAACTGTCATATCTGTCAGCCGTTGATACCGGTAACCGCATTAAGCAAAATAAAATGGGATAAATCGAAACTTTTAATTTTAAAGTTTAGTTTAGGGAAGATGTGTTTAAAACTTTTATTTTGTGTAACCAATTTGAAGTATTTAATACGACTTATTTAGAGTGAGTATCGAGAGTAATACAATACTTCTTAGTTACTAACAACTCAAAAAAAAAACTTTCTAAACGCGCGTAAAGCGTCTACGTAACTCAACGTTAAATACGTTCGAGAAACAAGTACTTGAACGATTAGCAGTTTCAATCGCGTCATCGTATCGTGTCATCCTAACATATTTCCCGGGATACGCTGTATTTAGCCTTTGTCCCGGGGACAAAAGTGGTCGATCACCCGCGGTCCCCCGATAGTCAAGTGTCGCAATATGCAATCTGTCAAGTGGGGTGTCACTCGCCGACGGCTCGGCCGGCCTGCGGCTGGGGCGGACAGTTGACATTGATTTGTGTAGATTCGAACTCGCCTAAGATGTAATGTGAGATTTATTTTCTTATGTACTTAATCTTACCTTGACGACGGGGTTAGCCTGGTAGTGACACTGGCAAGTTAGCGGTCCCTCTAGAGTAGGTATTTACCCCAAATTTTGTTGATTAACATTTATTACTGCCTGCCTCCTTCCCTGTTTTCTAGCATCCATAATACAAGCCTAATTCCTGCCCAGAGCTTAGTTTGAGAATATGTTAATTTGTGAGATTTTTGCCCGATATTTATTATTTAATTTTATATAAAACATAGCATAGTTATATGTATGTGGGCAAGTTTTACTAAACTATTCATTAACTTTTAAACCACTACATACACTCTGCTCTAAATTACACTTTATCAGTTATTATAGGGAGCAGCCTAAAAAATCCTTTATTTTTCCGAAGATTCATTAGTCCTATTATTTTTTATTTTTCCGAAAGCTTTACAGTAGTTATTTTAAATTAAAAGCATAATTTGATTGTTATACTGGTATGGCGTTATGATGGTAGGTTACGTTTAATTCATAAGCGATATAAACACATTAAAGTCAACAAGAATTAGGAATTATGAAAATTTGAGATTTTAATTATTCGGTATTGTAACATGTAACAACTAAAAATAAATAAACACTTCTTGACAAAGTCTTCGAACATAAAGAACAGAAATTCCGAAGCGAATTGTAATAAACCTCTTATGCTCGTCCGCATACGGACGCGAGAAGTCTTTTTTTTTTCTTTTTTCAGAGTGATCTTTAACAAGCACCTAGTTTTAAAGCTAGCTAGGCAAACATTACCTATAGAGTACTATGTTGGCTGTGCTAGCGCTGGCTACAGGTGACCGTGCCTGGAGGGGTCGATTATCTGATCACCCGCCGGCGCTACTTGTTGCTCTAGACATCTCTTTTAGCGATGCTTTAGTCGCCCCCTTTTAATTACGTGTTTACAAATAAAAAAGGTGTTAATCAAAGTTAGTTAAAAACAGGTCGGTTTAGTTCTAGTTTTCTTTATAGATAACGCTGTATCATTTCGTTTACGTATGGCAATTGCAACTGATTTTAAGGGACACACAGCCGCCAATAGTATAGCGTATAAACTGTTTTTAGAATAGATAAAGCAGAGTGCGTTCTTTTTCAAATTCAAATAATAGTGAAATTTGCACACGGTTCCTTTAACAACGAAACATATACCTCTAGCATTCCACTAAATGAATAGCTTCTTTCGTAGGTACCTTTTCGATACTTAGATGTAGATAAAAATTTGATAAATAAACCTAGTACCGGCAACAGCATAAATAAGCGACCATTTATGTAAATTGTGAAACGATTGAAAGCGACAAGGTACAGAAATAATCACTTATTTATGCTGTTGACTATACTTGACATTAAGTTCATGCTAAACTTAAGTCAGGTTCAAAATAAATAACCAAGGCCACTTAAACTTTAAATTCACGTTAGCCGTTAAAAGAAATACTGTTTAAATGTTGGCAACTTCGAATGTCAAAAAACCAGCGGCCTTTCGCCGGCGTCCGGAAGTAAGGATGACGGATAGGCGCCATTAAATAATTCGAAAAGCGAACGCGCCGTTGAACGGTCCCCGTCTCAACAGCTATTTCCGGCCTTGCGAATCTACTAGGAATATCTTAGTAAACAAAATTAATTTCTGTCTGTTTATTTTGAGCAAATCATTATGTTTATCTAAACAAATATTCCATTTCACTCGTAATTCATTTCTTGGTTTCAATTTGGTGATTGTTTGCGTCGCAGCTTATGAAATATCAATTTGATGGTTTACAATTAGTCATGGCTGAATTTTGACTTTAGTAGAGTAGTTCTTTAAATGTATTAATAAAAATCGAAGCTTTTAGTTGATGTTCATAAAGTTTTACTTTAATAGTAAAAAGTTAAAAAAAGATAAAAGTTAAGTTATTTGGGTGTTTAGTTTAGGCCAAGCACTTTTATCTGATAGATAGTCCTCGACCCTATAGTAAGCTTTAGACATCAGCGACTTTTTCAAGTAAGTTTTAAGTACTGGAAATGGTAACTTTAAAACTTCGTCATGTAATTTATTATAGAAATGGATGCATTGACCTACAAATGATTTAAAAACCTTACGAACACGAAATTTTTTAATAGCACGATTTTTTTTTTAGTGGTGGTTAAAAAAAAAAAAGCATTTCTCAAATGCACTGGGTTTTTGGATACGCCTAGGAACCACTTACTTAGCGCTCCTGGCGATAATGGACTATTTATTTTAAACATACCTACTAACCAATTCAACATTAAAACGAATATGTATATGTGCGAATGGCTCACTGCATATCGTCGGTGTAACTGCAAAACCTCGTAAGTAACATTTGTAATAAGGAGGAAAATGCACCTTTTACTATTAATTTAAGGTTTATTTTGCTCTATCATCAATTTGTTAGTTACGCGGTTTCGCAGTATCACCAACGTCTACTAATATTGCAAAAATATTTAATAATGAATTAACTAAATACGGGCACATCTTGTCTGATGGTATAGCTACAACTGCTAAGACATGGGTGGTAAATAAATGTCTACAAAACTGTTAAAAGTTTTGCGATTACCTTAATCACTGTTACTAATAAAGCTAAAGGGATCTGGATGAATTTTGGCACAGAGATAGAATAGCATGTCGTCTACTTGTTATTTCGAAAAATTGGAGAGTTTCCGAGGGAATATCGATAAACGACTTGTACGCGAACGGAGTCGCGTGTAAAAAATAGAGACTCAATAAATTACAAATTTTACCAAATGACCAAATTTTACGATATTGCAATAAGTAAAGTTAAGATATTAGTTTTAAATAAATCTTAACTATCGACGAAATTTGTCTCTGCCGTAGCTTCGGCTGGCAGTTCTCCAAACTGAATGAATTAATATTAGTTCATTGAACTCAGTTTATGATTCGATGCCTTTAGATGGATAATTAGTTACATTAGATATTATAATATGACGATTCCGTGGTATTCATTTGTATCGCGGGAAGACCACCTCATTATTGGTCGGACTACACTGTTTTTTTTGATGACGTACGTAATTTAGATTAGCTGGTGGCATAAGTATGCTTGCTTATGATTATGATACGAAGCTGGTAGCCAGAGTTTGATTCCCAAAAAGGGTTTTAAGCACAAAAACTTTTTATGTTTCAGAGCCTCAGACTATGCTTTTGTATCTCGTACCCAAATTTTTGCTTAGAGCTTAGTTCGAGACCAAGTCACTTTGTATCCCATTGCTTTACGGGAAGATTTACTATTTTGTGCATTAAAACTTGATAAATTCATGGTGTAACATGCACTTTATACATATACATATATTTAGGTAAAAGGTGAGGTATATTTAACTTCGTTAGAACTCCTCGTCAATACTTCAAAGTCAATAAAAAAAACAGACTGTCAACTTCTTAAAAGTCTCTCCTTAATTTATTTTAAAGTTAGAGTTCGCTGTAGTGTCCCGTTGAGCTAAAATCGATCACATCGCGCCGACACAACAGAGTAATTTCGCTGCTCTATAATTCAATACATATTATATTTGCTACCGGCACAGCTGCTTTTCCCCACTGAATATTTTTACATGAATTGGAAACCTGTTAGTTGCAGTTGGGCACTGCAGGTGAAATTGTTAATATTTCCCGCATTGCTCTGCGTAATGAAAGGGTAGAGTTGCGACATTCTCGTAATGCCAGTGTCCAATGAATTACTGTTACTTGCGTGGGTGGAGAACAATTTAATACAATGTATTGCACTTTTAATGTATGTTTTCAAACTATGCTCTGTACAATTGTTGATACATGAGTAGCTTAATTTCAAACTCGGATAAGCCCTTGCAAAAAGACAACGGAATTTGGGTCTTTTTTCAAAATAAGTTTTAAATTCGTATACCTCAAGGACATATCCGATTTTGAAGTTAAGAGACTCATGTGATATTATTTGATCTTTCCATGATAGTTAATTATTTTGAGAGCATAAAACTCCATTGCTTTTTCATTGCACAGTTTTGACACCACATTATTTTGGTGCGAAATGAATTTTAATGACAGACTCTGATGAATGACTCGCTTTGTTACCTCTTTTTGTCTAAATAAGGGTTATAACATACAAAGGTACGGTCAGCCTTATACGAGTAAGAAGCTGCACACTTACCCCCTTACTTATAAACGTGGAATAAGCTTGGAATAGTTTATGCCATGCTTTGTCCTTATCTGTAATTGTGACATTTTCATCTGACAGAAAGTGACAAAGCATTGCATAAATTATGCCAGGCTTATTCCACGTTTATAAGTAAGAGGGTTAAGCGCTATGTCATTTTAACATCATGATTAAACTGCAGCAACTAATCTATCAAATGCGTTAAAGCGACAAAGTACAAATGCACAGTTACTTATAACACCGACTGTACTTTCCCGATCTCAATACCCGCTGAAAGAATTTGTCTTACAGTTTCACCCTTCTTTTGTTACTCAACTATTTCCCGTTCAACCTACATTTACGCACAAAGCGTAGCTTAAAGAAGTAACTGATTTAGGAGGCAAAGAAACCCCGTGGAAGATTTACCGCCGCTATCCGCAGCATGGCTGATCAGGCCGGCCCCGGGACGACTTGTTTATCGCCGGACCAACTCCCAAACTAGCATATGGAATGCACCGACCGCCTAAGAAGCTGGATAATATTTTTTGGGTGTATACCGCGGGAAACTGGTGGGGTGCTATTCAATTAAACTTTATATTATGTTTATGCATTTATTTGGATTATCGTGGTTGTTCATTCATTCAAACATTGTTTCTTCTTCTTCTATTTAACGCAAACATTTCTATTGAAATTTCATAAGGCCCTGTATACTGTCTAGTTCTGTCCATGACAGTTATCTGTTTTTAGTCGTATTCCTAGTTCAAATATCGGGTCATAGAGGTGACGTGGGGGTCTTCAACCTTTACAATACAATAGAAAATATTTATTCAACGGACAACGCCCAGACGACAAACAATATAAAAAATAATATCAAAAAAATATGTTGAACAGGAGTGATCCAATTCAGTATTGTGACGCAGTGAAACTTCGGCGCTGATATTTATTTACTTCCATACGTAAATAAATACATGCATGTTATTGGGTATGTGCACATGCCTATGATTGTTTCTTTCGTATAGACTAAACGGGTTGACGCATTTCAAAATGCTTGCTATTCGTTATCGGTTCGAAAATACCGACGCCGAGATCCTTAGGGAAAAAACATTTCACAACCGAAACCAAAATTCAAAAGCGCCACAATTTATGTAATAACGTGCTTCACTGCAATCTGCCACTGCAGATAGTCTATGCGTTAATGCAACAGACGTGCCGGGAGTGGCACAAAGGGGCACGAACTCTGTATAATATGTGTCTGCAGCCTCTATAGACTCTCTGAATTCGTCGCTGTTTAGTACATAGTTGTATTACTAGCTGTCCGGGCCCTGCGTTGCCCGGGTGTAATTTTCTTTCATACGAACCTCATGAAATCTACTTTACGTCTATTCTCAGACCTAATGAATATACAAGCCGTTTCGGAGGAGTTTTGTTACAAACACTGTGACACGAGAATCAAATGATACGTACCCAAGCTGTTTTTTTTTTCTTTCAACGCCTTACAAGGCAACGAACACCGATAAAATAATTAACTTGACGACGTATTCGCAAACAAAGTGGAATAGCGGATATTACCGAGGCGTCGCAGCACGGGCGGTTTCCGCCGCCCGCCGACAAGTAAATGTGCCACCAGCGCAAACACTTTTTTTTACTACTAAATGATATTCATTCGTAGTTAACATAAACCTTTTTAAACAACCAGTTTGATTACAGCTTTAAAACAGTAATATTAACTAACGTGTAGTATTTTTTAGGCAATGAAGTAGTCAAAAAGCCTCTTCGACTATTTAAATATGTATATCTTGTGCAAAAGTTTAACGTCAATTCGTCATTCGTCAACATGGTCAACATGGCTGAGAGTCTACCTATACGGTAAAACTTAATAGTTTCGATGGCTCTTATTTACTTGACATTGCCAGTCAATATAAAATCAATACAATAACACGTCAAAGGCAATATGGTTTAGTAGAATAGAATTGATACTCATTATGGTATTGTATTAACTCGGCTGCAGTTGTTTTAAAATTAATAAGAGCTATTGTAACGTTAACAATACGATAACATGTCAAAGGCAATATGGTTTAACCCAGTAGAAAAGAGTCCGTGTCTACATACATATTTATTTGACGTAGACAAGCTACCCACTTGATATATTATTATATCTAAAAGATGTTCACGAAAAATAAGCAAGTTCACCAAACCTAGCTTTAAGAATTTCCCCAAAAAGCCAAATCAGTGTTCATTTATCCCGCAGAAGGAATGGATAATGCGTTCCATTATGTAGGTGCGGGGGCGGGCGTGCAATTTGTTGCAGCGTCAAACACAAACGCTTCTTTATGGCGGCGGCGGAAGATTTGCGGCTCGTATTTTACGAATTCCAAGCCTTGGTTTTGGGAAACTAGCGAGTTATAGGGTAAATAGTTATGTGGAATCTTGTACCCGTATTTATAGTGAAGAAAGTAATTACTTGAGTAGTATTAGTAGTATCAAAAGTCATATAAAAATCGTTGCTTAAGTCATTACTTTTGCTCAAGTAAGTATTTTTCTTGACTATAAATACGGGTGTTAGTCTAAGTATAAAACGCTAAGTTTAAGACTGCGCCGAGCAAACGTCGAGCGTCCAGTGGCGCGCTCATTACTATTATTGTTTTCTCTAATTAACTAAAGAATTTCCTGGCAATCAGACGATACGTTTTAGTAGTGCAGGTAAAAACACAATTTATGGGATACGTAACAAACTCTAATAACAATTACCCTTTAAGTAGTCAGCTTAACGGGAAAGGTGGCCACTTTTTTCCGTTAAGTTGATAACTCGAAAGTGAATTGTTATTAAACTATGTGACATACCTTATAAGTTGTGTTTTCAATTGTAGTACAAAAATCTGCCAACCAATTTTAAGAAAATACTTCACTTTATTAGAAAACACAATAAAAGTGATGAGGGCGCCACTGTACATCCGGCGTACGCTCGGCGCAGTCTTAACATGTTTGAGTATTTACTGTAAACATTCAGTGTCTCAGGTTAAAATGCTTTGATTTTGATAGGAAGTTGTTGCCTTAACAGTAGGCTTAGCCAAGATGTAAACGCTGGTAACGATTCTGTTTTCTATTGACTCGACATGTATGGAGTAAAGGGTTGACGCGACTTGTCCTCAGCTTACGTCAGTCCTATATAAATTGTCAATTTTCGAAAATTGCTATATTAGCGTTATATATCTTAATGTAAGTCATGCCTTCAATTGGTATAAATTTAAATTGAAACTTTATGTTTTATGCCCATATCATTGAAAATAACCAATTTCAATAACAACCATATTAACCAAGTATAACAAAAACAATATTGTAATTTAAAGAGCGTATTGTATTATTGTGAGCTCTCAAATCCGGACAATTTTCCGGCATAAAGAAAGAACAACAACTACTTCTGAGCTGGCTAGCCACTAGCGAGAACTTGGCAGGTTTTGAGGACCCTCATTTAGATCTTACTTTTTCATGATTTGCTGAACGCTATAAATACGAGTATCTCTTCTCTCAAAGTAACTAAGAGTCAGTAGTTCAACCTACACAATTATGTGAATAAACACCGCATAAGTCTAAGTATTCATGTAGCGTTGAAATATATTTAGAACGTATCAGTGAAAATATTCCGTACATCGAAGTCCCGCGCTCTCCGGTTTTCTTTTAATTTAAACTTGACGACGCTTCAGAGCTTAGCGGGCTGGATTTTACGCCGTTGTGCGTTTAAAAGTTTGCTGCGATGAAAAACAAGCGGTATCTTTATGGATTATGGATGTTTTGGTAAGGTTTATAGCTTACTTTTTAGTAGATTTATAAAAGCTTCGGGTAAGTTCAAATAAGTAATTATTTATGATTGACCCCAGGATGCCCGCGATCTTTTACAGTCACGGACTTAAAAACATGAACCATTAATGAATGAATGAATGAATGATCTTTATTTTCCAAAGTAAGTCACAGTATACATTGCATGTTATGTCAAAAGTACAAGAAATTACATTGGAATCGTCAGCAATATACATAAATTTTAATATAATCAAAATATAAATAAGAAGTCAGGATAACAATAACAATACAGAACTAAGAAGTTATCACCGCTAAGGATCATCTCAAAATACGTCAAAACATTACAAATAATAAAAAACAACAATACATATTAAATCAAAACAAATTATAAATCAAGGTAGTATTATGGAACCTTGTTGCATAAAACCAACGATTAATTCCTATGTAATTTCTATCTCGACGGTTCTATACTGGATCAACATTTAAATTCATTGCTGGTACGCGTAGAATTCGTTTCTGGGTACTTCCCCTATTTCAACCCCTTTTGGAATGAATTTCCAAAAATCCCTTCATAGTGCATCCCTAGGATATTCAAGGAATATACTCTCCAATTTTGAAGTCCCTAGGTTCAGCGGTTTCGGTTATGAGGTGATCGATCAGCCAGCCAGTTTCTTCTTTTGTAAATTATAGAGTGATTCAAAATATTTCTTGTGCTTCACCTGGGTCGCTACCACCATATTATCCTTTGTCCTCCCGCCAAACAGCAGTCTTTGATTTGTTGTGTTCTAGTATGAAGGTAATAGACAACTAATGAAATGATATCTCACGTAATTTAGCAACACATTTGAGATAGTAGTCTCATTACCAACTCAGATCATCGCAATTCCATAAAAACGGTACATAATTCTTAATCGATTCTTGAATTTCTTTGCGTAAACTGACAAGCAAGCAACTAGCGATGTAGAAGCGATACCTAATGCCACCGTAACGAACCGCATTGAAAAGAACGTAAAACAAGCGCGGGGGTCGGAATCTTGTTTCCCAGTTTTAATTCATTCGCGGACACTTGGTGGCATACTAAGCAGGCGTTGAACAGCGGCGCGGTCTAGATACGCCACCTCGTTAATAAAACTGGGAGGTTGGAGAGAGTTTGTTTGTAGCCTCTAATCATTCCGAATTCTCTGGTTACTCATAGCTCTTGTAAGCTATTGAGGCTATTGTAGTGTTTACATATTTAAAATTTTGAAGATTTTGAAAAAATACAAGGCTGATGGAACTTTGTCTTCTTAAAGACATTATGTGCCCGGCAGAAAGAGACAGCGCTATAGCAGTTACAAATCTCCATCCTGATAACTGCCTGGAACTTGGCAGGTTTAAACACCTTATGATGCATTTGAAATCAGTGTAACTTTACAGTTTAAAACGTATACTTACAATGTGATTACAATATAGTTTATGAAACAGTGAAAAGAGTTCTATAAGATCTATCTTAGGTATGTATCACATAAACCAACCATAGATGGTTACTACGTAAGTCTAATGGAAAGCAAACTTTAATAAAACAGGACCGCATTTTTTGATATCTAAACTAATTTTTTTTTATTACTTTCATTAAAATTATATATCACTTCCACAACCAAGACGAATCTTACCACATCTCACTCTTCACAATCGGCCAAGCCATTTAAGCTAAAGGAGGTCACAATGGAAAGGATGGACGGACGACATACATACACACGCGCAAAAAATATTGCCTTCCTGCCTCAGTCAGGTAAAAACAATAAATTTGAAAACTCAAATTCTTACTCCATCCCTCTTCATCATTATGCGTGACTGAATCAAGAAAAAGAGTAGGAGCTAACTTAACTTGGAACATTCATTTGTTTCGAGTTCATTTTTTTGTCAGCTTCAACAAAACTACATCAAATCATCAAAAAAGTTCATAATTTTTTTTTTCTTATCAAATCGTTCTTTCAGTTCACTCCTTAACAGTTATACATACATTCATACCGTCACGCCTTCATCACAGAGTGGAGTAGGCAAAGCTACGGAGTTCCAACAGTTATGATGTATTTAAATATTTCCATTACGCAAAGGTGAATTCCATGAAGGTGGCAAGTCATCAGCAAACGACTCATGCGTGCCCAAATTATCCATTCCGCGTTCCGCGGTATCTCAGGAAGGAAGTGCTGATGTTGCGATACTATCAGACAGCCGCTTCCTCCCGCTCCGAATTTAATTCACTTGCCTGCCCAGTTAAACCAAAGTAAACGTGCACCTGAAACGTAAGCAGCTCTATATAAACCAGAGTCGTAAATAATCTGGCTAAATTGAAACACGATAAAAGGTGAAGAGAGCTAAAAGATTTAGGTACACAGTGATAAGCTGTATTTGCATAATAATGGTATCAACTCTTCGTATTTCAGCTTAGGATTTTGTTTCGCGAATTAATTTGTGTGTTTTTTGCTTTCCCGCTTTTTGTAGAGTTAAGCTGGTTTTATGGTGTATTATGTCTGGTACAGTCTGATGTACTATGAAAAACTTGCATGCGTAATGTTTTTTCGCGATTTTTGACTTTTTTCGATATTATAAATGGAATTGGGTTTTTATAAATCTTTAACAAAAAGTACAGTTTTGAAATATAAAAAAAAATATGCTATTACTATTAAAGTCATAAAATTACTTTAGAATACTTTAATTCAATGAAATACTTGAGTTATATTAATAAGAAGAATAAATAATTACTAATAGTATCTATTCATGCAAAAGTGTGTAAGTTTCGACACCTCAACTGATCAGTGTGAATAGTACAGAAATAGTTCATATCCAACATCAGACCACGGGTAGTTATTACTAAAATCGTCATAAACACCGAGAGAAACACAAGTAGAGCACAAGTAGAGAAACACAAGTAGAGTAACAACAATGTCCATGATTGTACGTAATCCAAATACTCACGACTGACGTTTTACTTAGCTTAATACTAGAAAACGTGTTACTTCCCTCGTTTTCATTTTGCATGTTACCGGTCTCTATGGACTACTGTGTTTTTATTTCGACAAACAAAACTGCGCGCGGGTGGCAGGAGCATTGTTGCTCTATTCTGAAGCAACGAGCTGAAACGGCGAGTTTACCTGTAACGCATTATGCTACTTTTACCGCACTTGGCGTTTTTAAAATACAGTGGGTATACAGGGTGACACATTTAGATCGGTCTGTATGGGCAAGTCTGTAACTATAAGATAGAGGTATACAAAGATGACATGTATTCTTAGGAACCATGTCATTGATTTTAGTGACAAGACAAACTGCATACATAGATATAAAAAAAAAAATATTTAGTTCGGGAATTGAAATCGATCGTATTGAAAGATAAAACTTCCAATTATTTCTATTTAGATAACGATTGTGTAGGTCACATGATATTTAAAATGAATAAAATGTAATAATTTTAATTTATTTAAGTTGATGTTCGAAATGACAACCATTATTTTAAATGCGATTTCGTTTAGTTAACGATTTTACTATTGCGTTTTGTATCTTTGGGTGGTGAATTTAACCCTGTATATTGTCCGACGTTTTTCTGCAAAGATGTTGTTCCAAGATGCAATTTCGGCAGAAATAACTGAAGTAAGGAATTTAGTGAGTGATATAGCGTTTTCAATTACCGCCACTCGAATTGAAATTGAACGGTCGCTTCAATGCACGTCATATTAGGTAGTAGGACAGGACTTTGTGGATTAAAACCAGAAAAATTAATCGCACTGCTGGATCAAAACAGTATCAACTCCAAAACCTTCCTAGTTTTGTTTCTAGTTTATAGCTGTTGTGTTAAAGTTGATTTTAAAATAAAGTTATATTTGAGTTGATACTGTTTTGACCTACGTACGAGTAGCAATGCGAAAGAACAAATTTTATTTTCAAGCCATATAAAAATTATTACTTTAACAAGCCGCCTGGAGAGCTGTATCAAACAGGGTAGTGATTCTCTAAACAACGACGGTCGAACGGACGGACGAGTGATGCCAAGCGGCGAGTTTAAATAGTCCCGTCAGAGCTAACAAAACATATTTTAGCGCGTGCATTTTCAATTAGGCAGCCCTATACGCTCGATCCTTCGGCAGAAACCATGCTGCTAAATTGAAAATGCACGCGCTGCAATGTGTTTTGTTAGCACTGACGGGACTACTTAATCTCGCCGCTTGGACATCACTCGTGCATTCGTTCACCTTTGCTTCTTTAGAGAATCACACCCCAGAGCGACTTATCCTGGCCTCGACCCCAAGCCATAAAGATGCAGTAAAGGAAAATAAACTTTGTAATTAGAATTTGATTTGAAACATAAACAAATTGGTTAACTTTCCAACTTTATGGCAGAATAAATGATTTATTAAGTTCAATTGTAAGCTGCTCTTAAACATCGTCGTAGTTCCTTGTTACCCTCAAAACGTAAATAAAACTTAACATATTAATAACAAAACTTATCATTCTTAGTGGTTGTCAGATAATCTACGAAAATTTTAAACAAAATGGCCAATAACTTCTAAACCGTAAGCTTTGGTTAGTGAATGCTGTCAATATGTTTAAAATGATTCCCTTGGTCATTCCTAAAAGGTCTTGCACCTGACAACCACGCTTTTTTATTTGCTTTAAACTAGTGCTATCATCCGTGGATCAATGGATCAAAGAAAAGTAACTTAAAATGTATCCGTAAAAACCTCCACCAGCTTCTCAAAAACCAATTTAGTTAGCCAACTGCAGCAAATTCAATACGATTAACAGGAACTTGATGAATTAAATAAGCGTCTTCGACGAGCTCCGTCCCGGAGGAAAATCCCGGGAAAACAAACGCCGTTAGTCTCACGACTGGATTAGCGGACTGACCCGGGATATCGTGTGTCGGGGATTTGCTGTAAACACATTTAAGTACCTGATTCGATGTTTTGTACGAAGATTTAGTCTCATACAAGACAAAGAACTCCTCGTAATCTTTGCACGATTTTTAGTTTGTGTTTGTTAGTAATAGGAGAGATATGAGAAATGTCACTTACGCATACATTCAGCCATGAGACGTTTACGTTTATATTTAGATAGGCTTTTATTCACTCTATTTTATTTCGAGCAAAAAGTTCATATAATGTAAAGCTTGCAGCGTGGTGGGTATTATAGGTCTCTAAATATAAAATTATGAATATAAATTTACCATATGTTACTGACACAACTGTGTATCATGAGCAATTGATGCACTTCCAACAAACAATTATGCAGTTTGGCAGTATACTATCATATGTAAACAAAAAATTATGTTTCATGAATAAATAATTAATAAAAAACATGTTTATTGCCACCAGGAAAATGAAAATACAATTTCATACAAGATTTATAACAAACTTAAAACGTAAAATGATGATCACTGTCTATACATTCCCTGTAAGTGACTGGTACTAGGCAGGTTTTAACAAAGAATGTGAGCTCTGGTGATGATTGTAATGTTTAATATGATTTATAAGTTCCCTTGCGCATTGCGCATAGAATACGTCGGCTAATGAGTACAATATGTACTATGAGTTTGCCAAATTTAATTTAAATACCTGCAGGCTTTTATGCGTAATTAAAAGAGAAAGACTCTTACAATACAATAATAAGAAGAATTACCTAGATTAATGTGGAATAAACTTCCAATAGAGACATGATTGATTAATACTTATACCATTGCTTTATAGAGCATATAAATGTACAAGCTGACAGTCAAAAACAACAACAACAACTATAATCCAGAGATAACGATGTCATTACGAGAAGCATTAGCGTTAGGTTAGCAGGACAGCCAAAGTAATTTACCTACAGGTTAGGGCCTTAGCTAAAAAGTCAATATAACTAGCCCACGCATCCGCCTTGCGTGACTGCCGCGCGTAAAGTACGCGGGCGCCGTGTGCCGAAGCTAACAAATGCTAACCATTATTGACCTCCTGCTTCTATAAAATCTCTATTGTCCTAAGTATGCGTAAACGGGTAAAAGTACTGCTATTCAAAAAAATATTTGTGGTTTTTTTACCTTTCTTTTCTCTCTCAGTTTTATTGTACAGTCTGAGTTGTTATTGTCATGTATATTTAGAACGTAAAATTACATATATTTGTGTAATGTATTGTTATGTCTGTTTATACTATAGGTACATATATATTAACAAACTAATATTATTGCACCCACTTTTATCTGCTTTTAAGGATGAGATAAAATAAGTATCAAATTTATCCTCTCCATGTAATAGGTATTTAAAAGATCGCGTGATGTGGCTAAGGAGAGCAGGATTAAAAAAAACAGAACGGATATTGCTTCATTTGTTTTCATTTGCGGTAGCGGTTGAGCCGACGCGGCAGTGATTATGCGTGTTTTATTTTGTAAACGATAGCTTCATTAACAAGAGCAAAAATATATTGGGTCCATTTAGTACAGAAATCACAGTCTGATACTCAATTATAATGCGTTAACAAAACCCGAGCCGGCCCCTCGTTGGGCGCCACTTTATCAATACTCTCAAAAAGAGTCGAATACAATCAACTTGCTATCAAACCCGGCTCCATAACAGCGGATGCTTCAGCATTTTGTAAAATTAGGTACTCTGAACAAAAACTCCGATCCAGGTCGGCCATTGTTTACCGTGCCATTGTGAAACGAGTCTACAATGAGCTGTCCGATGCTCCCTACTTTTCATCATTAAAATGTATCGGAAAACGCCCATGGTTTAAGAATACCTTCGTGTAAAGTTAAGAATTGATTTCACTGGGCGAAAGAGTAATTTGCACGAGTCACTTAAAGCTTGTTTGTGGCGTGTGGTGTGCCTGTGTGTGTGGCGCTGAAACGGCATACATGTTTCATGCACTGCAGTTGAATGCATACGTGCGACGCGGATGTAAAGCACACACATGTGGCATCAGTCTAGTTTAAAACTTAAACCTGACTGGTGAGTGGTAATAGTAGTAACTTGCCTTTTTTACGACTAAATAATAATAGGAGTATAATTATAATTCTTGTATTGAATTGTCCCATTCAGTGAAATGAATCCACGATCACGAGTAAAAGCGAAACATACATCTACATAGTTAACTTAGTTAACTTAATGCCCTTTTTTGTCTGTGTGCTGTCGGATAAAATATTAGGGGATCAAGGGTACTCGTGTTTTTGTGACCTGAGTTAGGTTTAACCCAAACTTTGCTATTCTTTAACAATAATAACATGGACGTATTAAATGATTTATATGAAATATCTAAGGCTGTGTTGATGATACAATTCCTGCCAACACGTTTACGTATTTAGATGCTAAATGTTTGGATGTTTTACCATATCTTTTTATTCAAAAGTAATGGCTAATTCATCATGGAATCATAGATTGGGTCAACAAGTCAGTTTCTATTAGTACTCCATAATCACGTACTTTTGAAGACCAAGCACGGTCCTATTAAAGATATTTACTCTATAAAGCATTTTTTGTCCGTTTAGCATTAATAATCCTTTATATTAGGAAAAACTTTTGACAATAGTTGTTTGTTTCTTTCGCCAATTTTACAAACGAATAAAACATAAATAAGAAAACACAGATTACCTATTTAGGCTATCCATCGCTATATTCTACCACAGTCTCCAGCTCTTATGCACCTATCTGATGCATATTCATACGTGTTCTATTTAACTGAAATATTTTCCACTAAAAGCAAAATCTCGTCACAAAACAGACAACAGGAAGCTTAATGCAACTATCTAGTAACAAGAATTCTTCCCTATCTCCGTGTTCGCGCCTCTGGAAAGCGCACCAATTTGTCTCTCGAATAACGCTATGTTTAACACTAGCTTACTTATTTCTCTTCATGCTTAGGTCTTGAGCGAGTTTCCGACGATGCTTTTTAAAACTTTTTGTTGATTTCATTACCTACAGTATTTATTACCATTTCCTAGGACCTTAGATTTCGATTTGCGCGATACCCAGTGAAGGGCGTTTCTTATTGGAATGGTAGTTCTGTATTTTGTTATAAACGGCATGTTGGAATATTTCGGACATGCCGTTCAGATTTAGACAGATTGTATGAACTATCTTATACAAGTGGAATAATTTTCCCGAAAGAGAAGTTCCATTTGCCTTGTGGTTGCCAGCTTAAAAAAGTACTCTATGTCTTCCTGTGGAAGTCGTAAGAGACGACTAAGGGATTAAAGGCTTGTAGTATATTTGGGCGTTGGGCTTGCAACCTGTCACTAATATATATGTACATGATAAACATCTTAGCCTGTTTGTGCAAAATGTGGTTATAGAATTAACCACTGGTTGTTAAAGTTGTTGGTAATTCTGTACCCCACACTGGGATAAAGGCCTAGTCAAGATGCATAAAGTGAGTGTTTTTTTTAAATCGACTAAGTGTAGGTATATAGGGTAGACGTAAGCTGCGGGCCTAGTATGTTTGCTTTTATCGTGTGACGAAATTTGGATAGAGCATCCGTCACTCTCGTACTTATGTACGTGTTAAAAAGTGACGGATGGTTTATAAACATTTTGTCACGCGATAAATGCAGTCATATTAACCCCGCTGCGCGGCTAGACTTGGTTGTCGCTTGACTCACACTCTCTATATCTACTCAGTAACGATACTAACGATAGAGACGCACTGAGCGACAAGGGAGAAAATACATTTTGTGCTACCCGCGCTGGTGACTGATCGCATTGCCTCTTATGTCAAGTCCAAACATTTCCAGTTATTAGAAAACAAAGAGGCTAGACAAGTGGCTTAACGCGAACGTAAATGATTTTCGAAAACAGACAAAATGTATGGAGTTGACGGAGGCGCTCGACACGACCTTCTAACAGCTTACGTCAATCCATTTTGGATAACGATAATGAACGCCGAATGCATCTTGACTAGGGCATCAGGAACGTTAGCAGCTTTTGCATCATGATTTATTTCGGAATAATAGTTTATTTAGTTCTTTTGCAGAATATAAATGTCAAGTTCCAGGTTTATATCTTTAGTAAAACCGTTATATCGATCATAAAATGGTACGACTTCTTATTAACCATGTTCGCAATATATGCATACCTACGAGATATACATCAGATTTCATGTTGTCATCTGCCCCAAGCATGACATAATATAGCGGATCTCGTCGGTTATTTATGGTGAAATAAATTTTATTGACCACATCACGATGCGGTCGTATCCGACTGCAGATGAAATGGCAGCTCGGTTAACGATTTATTTAGTGGCCACGTGGTGTGACGATAAAACTATTATGAACGGTACCCGAAATTTGAAGTAACAAGAAGTTTCAGAGCTTTATTATTGAACGCTTTGTTTTATAGTTCGGTCAGTCGTGACACATTAAAAAAAGATTTGTCCGGTGACACAAAATGCAAAGAGACATTAAAGTACAACCTTGGCCAAAAGTGTTGAGCACCCCACGGTTGCCTTTGTAACTTATAAATAGAGTATAATTTTCAATTTAAAAAATACACAAAGATGTAAAATATAAAAAAGTGTCTGAACATGTGCAAGTCATTAGTAGATATCGTTTCTAAGAAGCTATTTGCGTGTGAAAACTGAAGGTAGAAAACGTTGTTGTTTACAACAAAATTATTTATTTTATTTTTTCCACGGAACGTTAACGTCAATAATTATGCAGTTTGACTTTTAATATGAAATACGCATGGGTGCTCAACACCTTTCGCCAAGGCTGTATAGTAGAACTATTTATAATAATGGTTTTATTGCCATTCATGGTAGTTAGATCTTTATTATGTCCTACATTATTTATTCATAATCATAACTGAACGAAGGCGATGACAGTTTAAGTAATGTAAAAATATTGCTGTGAATACAACGATTATGGGTAAATTAAGTAGCATCTAGGGCCTTTGTTCTACTTTGTAAATTCACCTACTTATTGTTATATTATAAGTTATCATTCTTTCAACGTTATGATAGCTTTTAACTTGACAGTAATTTCAGCCGAGATATTAATATGACTCTGAGGCGACGCTAAAAAAAACAATACAAATTTAGCTCCGGGCGATAACGTTTCTCAACCCTTAAATCAAGTCAATTTCAACAATATTTGGAAAAATTAAGTTTGTACTTTTTTTTTTTCAAGAAATATTTTTAAGCTTACAGACCTAGGTTTTCATAATATCTACAATATATTTAAAAATCGGACTAGAATAGAAGGGAAGAAACGTTATCGCATTGTGTAATAATATTTTTAGCTTTGCAATCGTCTCACAAATAAAAACATTTGTTAATTTGTGATTGACATCAACACACGAGCTTTAGTTTATCGTCATAATCTCATAACACGTTGCGGCCATTTTCCCGCCAAAAGTGGATAAACTAAGTTACAACATCGCCAGAGCGGGAAATGCCCAATGCGGGCGGAATAAATAATAAAGCAGCTGTGAAAGCGATTTGATTTGGTTTTCTTTGTTCCGAAGAATGAATTATTTCACGAACAGGTAAAAACCAAGGAGAGAAATGAATACGGCAAACTCGGATCTTTGGATTTGTTTTTGGAAGGCAAATTACGACGAAGGAATCCGGACTAGGATGGAGCAACTTAACAAACAGGGAACTTGTTGATGATCGGATTTCTGGGTTGTGGGGGGTGGTATTGGCTCGCGCGGCAGAACGTTTTTTAATAACAACGTTTGAGCCCAACAACGTGTTAAGCATCCTAACAAGATGCTTAATGTTAGCCGATATGTATAGAATGACATAAGCGGCCGTAAGTAAGCTTACGTTAATCCTATACAATAAGTTTTTAAATACGTATCGCTAAATTTAGCGTTACGTATCTAGTCTAGCCCCTCAGATCCAATTTCGTCTAAACTTATAATAAACAAATAAAATGGTTTTGAAGTCATACTCGTATGTTTCATAAAATTAAGAAATATGTCAATTTCTCAAAAAAGAGAGAGTCTCTTATTTAAGAATCCTTGAAATTCTGAAATTTGGATGCTTCACGAGTGAGGCAGTTGCGTAAGCGTCTCATTTTACAAATTGGGCTATCAAATTTTTTATACCTGATCCGCGCTAGAATAGACTCCCTCTATTATCTTTAATGGTTCGAACAAAAAAATAGTTGGTGGGTAACAAATGATCCAGTCAAGATCAATACGAATTGCTTGCTGAATAAAGAACAAAACTATGTTCAGCCTGATTGTGCAAAATGTGGTTACAGAGTTGTCAACAGGTTTTTGGAGTGAGTGGTTGGTAATTCTGTAGCTCTGCCTACCCCACTCTGGGAATAAAGGCGTGATCTTGTGTGTGTGTGTGTATGTTCATCAAGTCCTTAATACCTAAATAAATTAATAAATTAATAATGCGTTTTTTTTCAGGTACGTATTCTCATCAGGCAAAAATGTAAGTTGTAAATGTAACGACACGGCCCGTTCGCGCCACCTGGCCCGGCGGAATCAATCACAATTTCTTTCCTTTATTAAACCGAGCGAGGCCATTAAATCGATGTCTTCAATTATTACGTGGAAGAACATTAACGGATAGATTATTTAAGTCATAAATTGTATTATTTTACCGCCGTATTCAGACACATTGTAACAATGAACTCGTTCCTTTTTCAAACTTGTGAATGAAAAATCGTCACTAAGGATCGACTTAGGGCCTGTTGTTTGATCAGTAGTTAAACTAACTAATTGTTAAAATTTGAAAAAGGAATCGAAAATTTGAAGGAATCTCAAGGAAATGTGTCAAATTTTCAGTTCCTTTTTCGAATTTTAACAATTAGTTAGTTTAACTACTGATCAAACAACAGGGCCTTAATCGTCATTAACGACTCTGAGTGCAGCCGTTTAAAACGATTTTGAACCGGTGCTTAAATCGTGTAGCTGGCGAAAATATTCCATGCAAATTAGGTCCGAGTGATAACGTTTTTCACCCTCTAAAAAAAGTCAAATTTACTCGATTATTGAATAGTACCTGGAAAATCGTTGGAGCCGTTTCCGAGATTCAGATTATAAATATAAAAGGTATTATAGTATTATTATTAAAGGTATAATAATACCGTTCAACGAGCAATCTAATAAGATAGATATTTTGTAGTTGTTATGAAAAAGTAGCTTTGTTCATCCCCTTGTTTAATTTGTTTCTTTCCTATTTAAACATACAGACTTATTTTTTCATAATATCTACAACATATTCAAACATCTAGTCTGGTAAACAGGCGCGATTTTATTTATATTATGTAAGTATATAGTCTGGTTTTTACCTTGTCGCATTTTGAATGTAAATTTTAATTTTTCACTATCTTCTTTAGTGTTATAATGTTTTTAATGAAAAAAAAACGCATTACTTAATGACTCTTTACAGTAATTATTTAGTACAGGAAAATTTCAAGTGGGATGCCTGTCGCGTCTTCATTGATTAAATCCATTACAATTTCCATGAGAACGACGACGCTCTGCCCTAGTTGGTAGTGATCGGTAGTGACCCTTCCTAGAAAGCTAACGGTCCTGTGTTCAAATCCCGGTTGGGGCAGATATTTGTGTGATGCGCGCGAAGATTTGTTTCTGAGTCATGGATGTTTTCTATGTATTCAAGTATAAATTTCCCTGTATAAGTATTTATATCGTTGTCTAGTACCCATATTACAGATCTTAGTTTGGGACTAGGCCAATTATTGTAACATTGTCCCCCTGATGATTCATTTACTATTTATAACATATTTTACTCTTGGGAAACATTGTATTTCGTGTATCCTCGTACATTGTTTTCAAGCCATTGATGAAACGCAAAATTCTGTTGTTCGTAGAGACAATGTAAGTTAAAAAATAAACAGTCTGCTCTTGATATTTAGTTTAGAGATTAAGAGCTATAACAATGTTAACTAATTCTACTTGTTTAGTTTCTACATACATTGAATATTATGCAAGCGCATTCTTGGATAGTATTTACTTTTAACCTCGTTTTTAATTACTTCAAATAAAAGAAACGCCAAGATTACGAGATAAAATGCAATGTCTCTCTATTAATTAAAGCCGACTAAGTAGACTAAAAGTTTAATTTAAGTTAAATATTTAAAAGGGTTTATGCAACTTGCTCGGCTCTCGCGACTGATTAAGTTTAGCAGCATAAGCTCCAACACCAACACAATTAACAGTAAAACGACGAAGAATTTTGAATATTAACAAACTAATGAGAGTAAGAAGAACTTTAAGATGACAACTTTTATGATCTGTCTATCCCTTTACCGTGAAATTATTCTAAAAGTGATTCTTTTAACTTTCTCGTTCATATGCAAAATAAAATCGAGCCCAAATGTTACATCCCATTACTTAATATTACGTAAGAACATTGACGAGACGCGCCTTCGTGCATTGGAAACACTATACTGTAAGGTCAGGCGGGGCTATCGCATCTGAGGGGCTATTTTGGCTTTTCATACTAGTTTACATACATACATACATAAACTCACGCATTTATTCCCAGAATGGGGTAGGCACAGCTACAGAATTTCCAACAACTATAAAAACTTTTTGATAATTCTGTAACCACATTTTGCACACTTAGGCGAAGATGTTTACCAGTGTATTAGTGACAGGTTGCAAGCCCATCGCCTAACAGTACTACACGCCTTTATTACCTTAGTTGGCTTTTACGACATCCACGGGAAGATACGGAGTGGCACTATTCTAATCCGACTACCACACGTCATACGTACATACTAATTTCAAAAGTAGAAAACGCCTTAGTGTGAAAAGTTACAACAGCCCCTCAGACGCAATAGCCCCGCTTAACCTTATGTGCATGTTACATTAAAAAAGTTTTGGTTTTTGTTAACGCGATATAATATTTCTAACCAAGCATATGCCACAAACATTAAAGTCACCAAGCTTCGTCCGTAAGTTATTTTTTTAATTTCACTCTCAAGTTAACTCGGACTATGCCATATTCAGCCAGCGCTCGTTTGCCCGGGCTCTGACCTAGGAGAGTCCCCAGCGGGTTAAACGGCAGGGTTCGTTACAAATATGCCTGCATTTCTGCAATTGCGTCATAGCATGGGTGTATCGTGCATCCACGGCGTGACGTCAATGCTCGGTGCACATTATGTATCGAAAACACGCTATAACTTTTACGATATTTAGTAAATTCGTGCTTTTGACAGTTGATGTTTATCGGGTACGAAGTTCATTCATTTTGAAACTTATAGGAATAATGTTACGACATTACGTCGCCGGTAATATACTGATATTTAACTTACAAAGTACTTGGGGTCAGGTTATAGAAATGTGTCAAAAACAAGGAAGGCTTCTTTTAGAAATAATAAAAGAAAAGTGTATAACAAATAAACTAACAACGCAAAACTGCGGTTCTGGGGACTGAGCTAGGATACCTTGTGTTACAGGCCCACAATTAATGTGTCTTTAGTTGTAACACCAAGAATGAGAAATTCTAAACCAAAGTTATAGATTGGTTTAATTGTTGTTTTTAATCCAGAAAATTTAAAAAGTGAGTAATCCACTAGTGGTACACAATTTATCATCGTCACCTCTTATATGAAACGTAAAGTCGTATCGTCGTCTAGTCGCTATTTGGGTACATTTATTGATCAATGCAATAGTGTTTTCAAGATTTCGTTTACAACAATGTATAAATCGAATGTCCTAATTATGTATTTTAATAATTAGACATCATCATCGTCATGGCACAGTTCACAAATTATTATAGAATACTTTTTCAGACCTACGGTGTTTACGGTTCACATGCAAATATAATTAAACGTGTATTATTATTCGACGCCAACAGAATAACTGGAAATCTCACGTCAATTTATTCACCCTCGTACAGCCACGGAACATCGGCCATTACCTACAGCGAAATCAAATTTCATTTGGCATCGCACAACCTGTTTTCTTTTATCTTATTAAATCTGGGAGATTTTTAAATTTCATATTCCGTTTGAAGTGGAAGACACATCGGCTGACTCTTTGATGAAATTTACCCCCCGACCGAAGCCCTTGCCGACTCGATTCGGATCAAAGACGGTTTCTTGAATAAATTATGTCATTATCAAGGTTTTCTGTTTTGGTAGATTTCAGCTCTAAATTATTAAAATCAGGGCGCGAAAAATTCTGATTGAGGACATTCGACGCACTCCTGACACCCATTTTTAGACGAACGATCTAGTTTTACGAGGGATCTTACTTTTGACAGTGTTTAAGAATGAAATAAATAATAAACAGATTAAATACAACTCTACTGTGTGAAATCTTTATCTCAACTGTGTCCACACAGGGTTTAATTATTTCAATATATCGTTACAACTCGTCAATCTTAAAATTGCGATCAAAATTTAACGCGGAATTAAATTAACGTGAGCGTAAAATTTTAATTACGCTCCCGGAAAATGTTCGTGGCCCGGTTTGCGCCAATAATTATAACACTGTTCTTATATTATAAGTAAAGTCAGCCATTAGATCATGGTAGCCGTCAAGTTCCAAAAATACGTTAGCAAGACACGCACATATTTTTGTAACTGAATGTACAAGCGTAAGCTCAGCACTTATATTTAAGTCTAGGCGATACAATCTAAATCGAATTTGACATGTTATCGTATTGTTTTTAAGTCATCCACCATTAGGTACTGTCCAGAAAATAAAAGCTATCAAAACATTGACAATACGAAAACACGTCAAAAGCAATAATATCACGGCCCTGTGCCTCGATTCTAGGCGGTAACATCCAGATCGTATTGGACCTGTTATGGTATTGTTTTTAACTCGCCGCCATTACTGTCAAGTAAATAAGAGCTGTCAAAACGTACACAATACTATAACGGGTCAAAAAGATATGGTTTTTACCACCAAGAATCTCGGCCTACCGTTTAGAATAGAGGCCCAGGACTTTTAATTGAGTACCTTTAAAATATGAAGCTAAAAAGATTAAGATCCCGCAGTCAAACTGTGTAAACAGTTTTGTGGGACAACGTTGTATTGATATACTGTAATTGTTTTCAGTAATAAATTTTAATAAATAATAATAATAATAATAATTTTGACAGACGTCATCATACAAGAATAGTTTATAAATTTGACTGCGTTGACAGATGTCAGAATTGAATTGAACTTGTGGATAATATTACTTATAGTCTGTTGTTGTATTTTTGTACGCTATTTCAAGTGACTTCGTCTGCGTAGAACTTGTTGATTCTTCTCCACTAAGGAACTATCTTTGTAAGATAAAAAGTATTTATGTCTTTTTGGGGTAAACTTTTTCTCAACAACATTTTATTGAGATAACTTTGTTCGTGCTAGTTTTAATTATTATTAATCATTACTTTATTACCTTGTAATGTAACCTACTTTAAAGTATTATTCGTATTTTATGTTTGAAAAAATGATCTTCTGCTGGAGTTTGTTGCGACGCTTCTTTTCAATAATGATGGTATTGTCCGAAGCGGTAGTAGATTCACTTCATATTACCGACGTGTAAAAGTACCCTATTCATCAATAAATATTTAAAATTTTTAATTAGTAATTATTGAAAATCGATAGGTATAGCACTTCAGTTATTAAGCGTAACAAATAAATAGAGTTACACTCCCACTTTAATATTACGGACACAACATGTGTTTGTTTCAGTTTCAGGCTCGTGCCTCATACATTTTCCTAGAAATTGCAACCATTTTTAAATATGTCGGACAGGGGCTCAATTTAAACGTATCGCTGCACTTTACGCCTAGCGTTGAAACGTGAACGCGCACGTTAAAGTCACAAGTGGATCGCGGGACGCTCAAAGGTAATGAGCTCGCTTGGTTCGAGAAATGAACGGAATATTAAACTTGAGTTTACATGGAACTTCTCAGATTTCTGCAACTGTTATACTCGTACATACATTCTGTTAAACTACTTTTACTTTGCTGCGAATCTCGGTACAGTTTCGTAGTCTAGAGAAAACCCAAAAACTTATTGGGTTTTCTCTAGACTACGAAACTATTGTATGTCGTTTTGTCTTATCCTTCAACCATTTTTAAACTGGCGCCAAGCAGCAAGAGTTCGTATGTTTGTGTTCCGGTAGTAGAAATCCATTCCACTTTAGTCCTCAGGGTTTCAACGGATGTAATATACTTAACATTATTGTACAACCCACGACGAGTGGGAATGAAATTTAACCTTCGAGTGGCAGACAACTTAATTGACCGACTAGACTTTTTTTTTTTGAACGGTGCAAATATAAAAAGTACAAATGGCGGACTTATGTCATGATTCTACAAATCCATGTGAGGAGGATGTTGAAAAAAAAATCGTTAGATGAAATAATTGATTCTAATGGTTACATAAAAAAATAGTACCTTAAATCTTCAACTCAGCAGCACATTTATTTAAAACTTACTAAAAGACTAATGCATTTAAAACTTCACAAGCTCTCGAGAGCAAAAAATACGTTATCCACAGAGAACATAGATTATTTTAAAGTTCCGCTTCACGGAGTTAATAAAGTATTCCCGGGCTGCGCCGAGCCAATTTCCGCGCTCTCGGCCCAACGCCCGCTCTCACGACTCTTCCACAGCACCACAATATCCTTCTAGAAGTAAAAGGATATTCAAGCAGCGGTGCATTGCAAACATGTGCATTCAAAATCCTACTTCCTAGTACTTCTAGGTCTGTCGGTTCATTTTAGGAAAGGTTAAAGAAGCTGTAGTTAAATGAACACGATAAGTCGTGAGTGTTGTTCCTTTGCTCTGTTGTAGGTTTTAATTGCTGTTTACGTATGTGGTAGAATATATCAGTATATTTTATTATATTAAATAGGTATATGTACCTATGTATTTAACTAAAGCAGATATTGTTACTTTTTGATATGTTTTTTTCCCTGTTATTTTGTAAATTTGCCTATCCTTCTACTCCAAGGTTAACTAGAAGAGATCCCGTATAGGATAAGTTCGCCTATGTATAACTTCATAATAGTGTTCAGCTGGATATCACTATCACACTTGCACTAACAACTGACAAGTATATTTGTCACTCGTGAGTCTCGTGAACGATGTTAGACCTTAAACGCACTGAGAGACTGCGTGCGCGTGCGCCACAACACTCGCAAAGCACCGCCTTCGCTCTCAATGCGTTCGCAGATTTAAGGCCCGATTTTATGTCTATTATGAGTTGTAAAGTGCAAAAGATTAAAAATATTTATCCAATTATTGGTTACTGGAATTAGTGTCTCTATTACTATTAAATAAAGTAATTGGTGCCAATAATTGGCAGGGTGCAACAAGAGGGCAGTTTTTGTACTAGTGGTAACTTTATTATTCGTATGAATGTTAATATTATAATTGCAAAAGTTTGTAAGGATGTTTGTATTTCGGTCAGTTAACAAATTCAAATCAAATTTGGCACACTTAAGATATAATCTTGTTTTAAAACAGATTTCTTTTTCTCGGAAATCTTGATAATACCTTTAAAATACAGTTAAACGAGTTCAACGCGGATGTAATCGCGGGTAAATTATATCATACATACATACAAACATAAACTCACGCCTTTATTCCCAGAGTGGGGTAGGCAGAGCTACAGAATTTCCAACAACTATAAAAACGTTTTATAAAAATTATATCATATTAAACTTAAATCTCGCAAAATGATTGCAATACGTAGCGTTTGACACCCTTGTTGTTGCAAATGTCGTTTGCATTTACCACGGGCCGTCTAGAAAAGTCAGTTTTTAACGTAAAGGATCCTAAAAATACTCGTACTCCTTTGCATTTATTAGTAAAGCAAATTTCCCACTTTGTTTTAATACTGCGATACATAAAATACCGCTAAAATATAATAATTGCTTAAAAATTCACTAAGATACAAAACTGGTTTTATAAAGTCTATTAAGGAGCATGTTCAAATCCGACTGCCTGTGTTTTGATATGTCTGACTTTTTTACATTTATAGCAAAAACACCATAGCTTATATATCCCACAACCCAAAACCCATTTGATGTCACAAAAAAACGTAAAACCACAAAAACACACCCGAAATACATTTCCCTTCACGGGCACTCGGGTAGAAACAGCCACATTGGTTCGAGTTTCTGAGCTTAAATTAAAAGCTAGATTTCAAAACGAAACGTTGTTAATTTCCGCGTTCGAAACCCAATATCTCTGTCACGACACATCGGCATCATCCACCGCTTCTATTAGTTCACATATCGCACTGTCAGATCAAAACAGTAGTAACTCAAAATAAGAGTGTATATAAAATCAACTTTAATACAACTTGTATGAACTTAAAAACAAAACTAGCAAGGATTTTGAGTTGATACTTTTTTGATCTAGCAGTGCATTCCAAATATGTGTTCCTATAAAATATTTATCCCGCCATAAATTGTGATGGGACGGATCGAACCCCGCATACGTTCTCATATAAATTTATTTTATCATTTATACTGGTATGTTCGATGATAAATAACAATCGGACAGGAACGAAAAAGCTGGAATGTTTCATTTCTGAATATTCGTAGTTCCCGAGAATTTTTATTTCGAAATTACCGCGGCTCGCCGGAATTGTTTCATGTGTACAATACCAAATCCAGTTTCATGGAATATATCATACATACCTACGTTAACGCCGACTAAGGGAATAAAGGCTTGTAGTACTGTTAGGCGATGGGCTTGCAACCTGTTACTAATACGCTGGTAAACATCTTAGCCTTATTGTGCAAAATGTGGTTACAGAATTATCAAATATTTTTTTACAGTTGTAGGTAATTCTGTAGTTCTGTCTACCCCACTCTGAGATTATAGGCGTGAAGGTATGTATGTGTATGTATGTATGTATACCTACGTTAATACTTTAAACATCAGAAAGGTATTAAGTGCCAGATATAACTTTTAGAGAACGCTGTACAGTTGTTATTAAGTCACGGACACTCAATGTCATCTACATAATTACCTTAGCTTGAACAATGTTAAATACTCGTATGTTTGCTACTGGGTGTCAAATACATTTATGTATAAATACATTTATGTATATTATTATGTATACGTACCTACCATATAAATCATAATACCTACTGTTAAGAACGGCTCGGAGGATGACACTGCGAAGTTACAACACGGAATATTCAATCTCAACCAAACCTATCAGTTACAATGATAATCTTAAACTTCCATAGAGAATAAGTTGCGTCCTGCTAGCAGATCGTTTGGGTACAAAACCGTTTCAAAATGTTTTAGGTAACCCTTAGATAGACACGTTTACAGATTATTTTCGTGCCTCTGAAGCGCAACTGACAGTTAGTTGGTCTACGCCTTATACATTCTGCGTCGGCATGACGTCTTAGTAACCATCTTCTTCTCTTCTCGACTTCTTCTTTTCACGAAGTACTAAATTCGTAACTTTGGTTGTTTCATCCCTCTCACTCGTCATTAAGACCAAATCGAGAGAAAAGGATCATGTGCTAAGCTTCTATTTTTAAAAGATGATATCGGTGGCACGTTTAGTTGCAGTCCCATTCCCCTTACAAGAGGCTTATTAAAGTCAACACGTGACGTAGTCGCGCGTCTTCAATACTGCTTAGCCGCTGAATGTAAACTCGCTTTGAGACTTAGTAGAGAAGCCTACAGCCGCAATTATGTGGAGCCATCTATGAGAGTGTTGCCAGTCACTAGATATATGAGAGTAGGCGTGATCAGTTCTGGCTTGACTCTATCTCCTAAATATCAATTATCCTCTAGATACGTAAAATGTAGTTTATGTATGTATATTTAACTATTAATATGTATATTTCTATATCTATTTATGTAGGTATTTGCATGTAGTTTTATTTTAAATTTAATTATATACCTAAGTTTTATTGGTCTTCTTCTTGTACACTTGTTTACTCGTTGCACAACCGTTCACTCATCTCAATCTCTCAAGGGTTATCTGGAAGAGATCCCTTAAAGGGATAAGTTCGCCTTTGTACATATTTTTATATTAATTGTATTGTTATGGTTTTTCTTTTGTACAATAAAGTGTTTACATACATACATACATACATCAGTTATTGTGGTACGGCTACTTACCGTATAATCCTATAACATCATTATTTGTTTAAAGCTATTGCTTTGCCTAGAAAAAAAAGATTAAAGACAACATTTCATAAAATAGAAAGGTATACAACTCCAGTATTAGACACTTAGGTGACAGGCACAAATAATTGACTTTTAACTATAAGTTCAAATGTCCATACAGTTTTAGATTCCTGCAAAACAAATAATTAACCCTTATCATTCTAAAATAAGAATCAAGTGTCTAACATTAATCGTTGTTCATTACTAGTGCCTTTACCTCATATTGTTTTAGTAATGCCATATCTGAGCTCAGTCGTCAGACGCGAGCCTCCCTTAATTAACAGTAATATGAACATGAGCGTGGCTTGCGCTACAGGATAACAAGCAACTCCTGTTGGAATTACAGGATTAGATAAGATCACTACGTCCGTGTAATCCAGCCAAGTTGACCGGTAAGGGTCGTTGGTTTTTATTACAGGTTACTTTTACCAGCTTTGCCACTTTGTGGCGCTCTGACTACCTTTATATTGGCCTTCATGGCTTGAACTGATGTAATTTTTCGAAGTTTTTTAGTAACGAGGTGACTTACGCTTTTTTAATTCTTTAACGTATAGTTGACAGATTTATGCCAAAGTGATGTAGGTACTAAATCAAATTTGAATCCTCTGCCTACAAACGATTGTATATAGTACGTTACTTTGACAGAAGTTGCATGGTGGTCTAGGAAATAAATATGTTCTACTGACCCTTCTTTATTAGGTACTTAAAATTGGGTTAAAACAGACTTATGGTTGGCATCTTAATTCGATGTGATAAAGGTAATTAGTGTATAGTATAATTGGTATTTTATTACTAATATGCATATACATATTTATTTGATTTTTGTAGATTTGTTTTTAGTACGGCAAATATTCATATATAAAAGTATAAAAATAGATCTAAAAAAAACTGACCTACGGGTGCTACCGGCAGTGGGGTAGGGCTCACGCTACTGATGGTTAGGGCTAAGTATTATTATTCAGCCAGACCAAGGCATCATCCTACTTTTTCACGTTTGTGTGTCATGAGCAGTCACTGGCCAGATCTTCAAAAAGGAATTCAACTCATCCTACCATCGCCATTTTAGATGGCAATAATTGGGTGTTTTACCCTATTATATCAGACTTATTTATAGGACCTAACTGACGCAACCATAATATTTTTCATATGTTATTGTGCCTGTGACCTGTTTTCACCATTGCTAAATTTTCTGATAATCGTTTCACGAAACTGTTTCATAGTGGATTAAAAGCAAACTATAAACGCTTGACGTTTGAAACGATTGTATTTTGTTAACGACAACATACTTTATAAATCAAAATAAGAATTCGATGGCCTGTAGTCTCTATGTCTTTAGGGTTAGTGCAAAAAGATGCGTATTCGAACTTATTGGACACGGTGTATAGTAAATTCGTTTCGAAAAACAAAAATATTATTGCTTCACGTATTTTTAAAAACAAATTATTAAACACTATGCATAGGTATATTAAACTACATTTATTTCCGACGGTATGTCTTTAATTCCGTGGAGTATGGGGCGAGTGCTGGTGTGGGATGTTACTTGTGTAGACACCCTAGCCTCGTCACACCTCCGCGGAACGGTAATTAAACCAGGCGCGGCGGCTGAGGCGGCCGAAAGCATGAAGAAAAATAAGTACAAGGGTCTCGGTGCGGAATATCACTTCGTTCCTTTTGGCGTCGAGACCCTTGGTCCGTGGGGACCCGGTGCTATTAGCCTTTTTAAGGAGTTATCAAAAAGGCTAATAGAAACCAACGGAGACCATAGAGCTGGCAGCTTCCTCGGCCAACGCTTAAGCATTGCTGTACAACGAGGAAATGCTGCCAGCATCTGTGGTACTTTGCCACGGGGGCCCTTTCTTAGTTTTTAGTTTTTATTTAGTTTTAATTTTATAGTATTTAGTTTAGTGATAAGTAGGTTTTATTTTAGTTTTAATTTATTGTAAATTTATTTGTCCTGTAATTGTTTATGTGCAATAAAGGTCATATTATTTAAACGGATTGTTAAATAGTGTTTTACAATAACCTCATTCTACGAACAAATCGATTCGCCGGTACGATTTTAATAATTTCATATCATTGCCTTTTATACCAATACCAATACTAGGTAGGTAAAGTAAAGTAAGTTAACAAATTTATAACATAATACGAAATGATATTTATAACAGAATACAGAATACCAAATTTATAACATTTTCTTTATAAACTTTACCGAAACCTTTACCTTAATCGAAAAAAATAAATGCGATTTTAATTAGTAAGCAGTATCACTAAATGTGACAAATTACATCTGTCATAGCCGCAATAAGATATGAAAAATATAATAATATGTTCTAAATTAGAGTCGTGTAACTTTTAGCAGCTTAGTGACTTCAGAAGGGTGTACATTTTTTAACTCCGACTTAAAAAAGTGGCGGTTTAAGGCGGGTAAAGTGGCCTTTGTACTTTAGTTCAGTTTAGTTTATTTATTCATCAATGTAATATTACAATATTAGTTGTATGTCTATTTATCTATATTTCTGTGTCCGTTTATATTTATAAACAAATATATATACGCGCGTGTGTATACGTCTGAACGGATAAACTGATATTTTAAATGCAGTTTTTTTTTATTTCATAGCTTGTATTTCTGTGATTGTTTTTAGTAAAGGTTTATGAAAATCGGTTGAGTTCATTCACTTTATTTCTTTTTACAATTATCTTATGGTACGAGGTCACTTCGTTGAAACTAGGGAAATAAAAGATCTGAAGTTTTTTTCGTGTCGTACCTAAAGACCCAGTAATCATAGGGTAAATAAAAGGGAAAATAAGAATGACTAAAATAAAACTATGCAGAGGTCGCGGGCAAAAGTAATTTTTAAATAATTTTAACAAAAAAACACGCGCAAAGGGAAACGAGTGTGGACAAATTAACATACCACATAGAAAGCAAAAAAACTAAAAAAGCAGGTTTAAGCAAATAAGGTGCAGCTGCAAGTAACATTAAACTTTACGTATGAGAGCTCGTTGAATAAAAACTGTATTTTAATGCTGTTTATTTTTAAACTCTATGAAATTCTAAAAAACGTAGTGTTTTAATGGTAGCACAGTTAACGTCATAAGTACATACAATAAAACAAATAAAGTTATACTCTAAATCTTTTTTATAGTTTCGTTTCTTCAGCTTGATTTCTAGAGCAATTAGTTTACACCGTGTGCCATGTGCTCCTGTCCAAGGTTGTCTGGAAGAGATCACTATTTTGCCTGTTGTATACTTATAATTTAAATTTACCGTTTTGTGATTTTTTTAGTGTTAAATAAAACGTTGATAAAATAAACATAAGTACATTACCTTTAAAACAGCGACATCACTACGACAAGATAACGGGGTCTAGTTATTTTCATAAAACACGGCTTCTTGTCGATCGATCATTAGCTCGACGTCAGATCGATATATCGTCAATAATCACATCCAATTCAAAATTAATCAATGTCTTCCTACGACAAGCTTAACAGTCCTTGAACGTATACATTCATAATTAAAATGTCATACTCGAATTCCTCCAGTAACTTTCGCTCAAAATTCAATCAGGTAATATTTTCCGCTTATTCAACATTTCCAATCATGGAAGTCCAATAAATGTAAAGAGTTATTTGGCTCATTCAAGTTAAAAGCCATTTGTTTGTATGGAACACGTGGGCGCCTCGGCAATGCGGCATGACGTCACCGACGTAGGGCTATGCTGCCCTTTCTAAAACCAAAAGGCAGTATGAGCATATGGCCTTCGTACGTTTTGGAATGCTATGCTAGTTGAGTGTTTCGTGATATACTTTCGAATACTTGTAGTTTTTTTTTAAGGTTTAGATGGTAGAACTATTGTGAGTACCTATCTAATCAGTGGAGATCGTTTTGTTTAACAATTGTTGTGGAAACCCAGCTCAGAGTAAACTTAATCACAAACTAGAACGCAACCAAGCTGCAACTGTTTTCTGTCAGTTACCTACCTACCTATTTTTTTTTTTTTGCTTTATTTTAAATCAATATACTTGTATATAATACGACCACTGGAATTAAAATTGTATGGTAGGGACAATTCTAAAACCTTACCTCAACATTAATGATAAGCATTTCTTGAGAGTAAAAACCTTTTGCCAAAGAGATTCATTCTATCTACTCGTATGAAACTTTTCTCGGTAATTCAAGTTGTCGCCATATTTTATGCATAATTTTATTTTCACTGAAAAACGAAAGTTCAAAAGCATATTCAAATTAAAAATCCTCGGAAAAGTTCATGTTCAAACAATTATTTTCTAATGTATGTACGAGTACTACACTTTTTAATGAGGTAGGTACGACCTTTTGCACAATAAACGAAAAAAAAACGAAAAGTTTTTTTCAAAAAAATGAAGCGGTATTGCCGCAAAATTAGTAAAAATAAGTTAAATATCCTGTATTCCATAATAGCCGAAACAAATCTTTCGAATACGAATATAAAATATCAGTAAATCAATTTGGCATTATATACAAAAACATCGTTATGCAAAACCATTTGATTAACCAATTCATTTTGTTAGTAACCACATTTATTACCATAATGCCGCCACGGAATTGGCTAAAACACTGCCAAATGAAATGCATTTCACATCGACACGCTCAAATTGGAGGTAAAACAAATACCATTACATTTAATTGTTCATTTGTCAGCTGTGAGTTTCAGCTTTATTTATTGTTCGGATACACTGGCGGGGTTTGCCTAATCGACCAGATTACGGTGACTTACACTGTGTAGGTAAATTTTTTATGGCAGCCAGCGAACAGTGTTTTGTGATCGCATGAAACGCATCTTTTAAAAATAGAGGTTGGAGTTTTTAAATAAATAAAAAAAGGAACAAAGGGGTTTCCGAAATGATTATCTAAAAGTTTAATTAGGTGTTTACTAATAGGTGAGAAACCAAATACTTTTCATATTTTAGTTATTTTGTAGTGTCGAGTCTCAGTTCTTTGTTTTTAGCCTCCAGTATTATAAATTAGCCAACCAAAATATCTGACTGATTTTACTTCCTGTCAAACTTTAACTTCCTTTAATTTAAACATAATAATAGCTACAAAACAACAGGAGACGAAGGAAAAATGCGATCAAAGTAACGATAACTTACCGCCCTGTTATTTACGCAATCGGGCAACATCAAATTAACATTGGCGGGCTGCGCGTTGGCCACTGAAAACAGTATAAGTCTTACAACCTTTTTATAACACAACTTCATATGCTCCCATCATTGATACGTCAAAGTAGGTGGTCGTTGTCAGAGGTGTTATTATTCATAGATAAATAATGTCGTCAATAAAATATCCAATATTTATTTTTAACATGGATTGTTGGGCAGGTTAAAAAATACCTATATTCGGCATTGTCCATATTAAAAACAAAGGGGTTTTAACGCCTACTCTGCTAAGGGGCTGTTGTTTGATCAGTAGTTAAACTAACTAATTGTTAAAATTCGAAAAAGGAACTGAAAATTTGACACATTTTCTTGAGATACCTTCAAATTTTCACTTCCTTTTTCAAATTTTAACAATTAGTTAGTTTAACTACTGATCAAACAACAGGGCCTAAGCCTTTAACATTTTGAAAACGATACAAAACTGAGTGTGTTCAATATTGCCTATAGATAAATCCTTAGTACGTATTTTACCAAAGATGACAACTTGATCGTCCTCGAAAACTCCTATAAACCGTTAGAGCCGTTTTCGTGATTACAAGTACATACATAATGCATATATAAAACATATATGTACTCGTATATACAGGGTGTTAACGGGGTCGTGATACAAGTGATCACCTCTGTGTTCTGCCAGCGAATATGAGCAACTTTCCCTATGGAACCAGCTTGGAAATCGGGAAAAAAAATCAGCTGTTTCATAGAACAAGAACAGGGGTAGGTACTCGACCAAAATGTATGAAGCAGCTGATTTTTTTTTCCCGATTTCCAAGCTGGTTCCATAGGGAAAGTTGCTCATATTCGCGGGCAGAACACAGAGGTGATCACTTGTATCACGACCCCGTTAACACCCTGTAGAGATATTGCTCGTTTAATAATAAAGGATAAAGCTCCAAATCTGATTACCATTAAAGCCTTATGATATAATAAAATATCCGTATTATCCCCGAAAAGGCCAACATTCGGAACAAAATCTACTTTACTATCCAACAAAATGACCGCGGGATTCTTGAGCGCGGCTGCTCAAGATTGATAACGCTCTCAGAAATACCACGTCTTGATCAATAAGGACTTTATCTCGGGAATTCTTAAGGTCTAAGGTCGGGGAATGTGAGTCATGGAGTGAAAATTGCTATAATATTCAGCGCTTGAAGTATAGCTGCAATGACAATGTTTTATTCTTTAGATTTTCGTTGGAACATCGGATTTTTCGTTTGCAAATTCTCAGTTTTAAACTTTGTGGTGAAGAAGCGGCAATGTAGTTGTTACAATTGCGAACCATTCTGAATTTGGAATTCAAAAGAAAGTTAGTCATCGCTCTATTGTGTTTTGCAGTTACAAAATTAAAAGTTTGTTAGAATAGTTGTAATAAGTATCACTTACCGTATAACTACTCAACTGTAGTCCTAGCCTGCAACAACAGTCCAGTATTCCTCATTACATTATTCTAAAATATGATACCTTACTGCTATTATTGCTGGGTATATGTACTGTTTGGCCTAAAATTGACTGCTCTAAACTCTAGCTATAGCTAAATCTATCATATTTTTAGAATAATATGAAAAGTAAAATTGGACTATTGTTGTAGGCCAAGACCATAGTTGTGTAGTTTTACGGTACTAAGGATGATAGAAATGTTATTAATTTCAAGTAACAAGTCAAGTACTGTACTGGGTTTTACTTGAGTAC
Organism: Acleris laterana; assembly: GCA_963966035.1. Taxonomy (NCBI): domain Eukaryota; kingdom Metazoa; phylum Arthropoda; class Insecta; order Lepidoptera; family Tortricidae; genus Acleris; species Acleris laterana. The sequence goes on along the minus strand of OZ014454.1, from coordinate 5,328,004 downwards.
TAATTTTCTGACTTTAAATTGCCTTAAACAATAAAATAAAAAATAGCAGCATTATTGGTCTTATTGTGGCTTTAGCATAAAGTTTAAATATACTTTCGTATAGTGTTATCTATAAAAGGTACCGTACCATACCGTACGTAAACTCATACAACTATGGTCCTTGCTTGCAACAATAACTCAATTTTGCTTATTGAATTATTCTAAAAATATTGATAGCTATAGCTATAACTAGAGTTTAGAGAGAACGGTTTTAGGCCAAATAGTATACTTACCCAGCAATAATAGCTGTAAGGTATCATATTTTAGAATAATGTAATGAAGAAAATTGGACTATTGTTGCAGACTAGGATCATAGTTGTATGGTTTTAGTCCCTATTCTACTCGATCAAACTTCTATAATTCCAAAATCGTTTTGCACTTTGTCATTCATTTACTTATACGGTACATGTACATTGTACATGTAATGTAATATTAAACCGATTAGTAACACAATTATAATTGAATTTGCCTATACACCGCAAGCGTAACGGCTTCTTTTGATGGCGGGAAACGAGTTATGTCCTTATTAACCCCGACTGCGGGTAGAAATAATTTAATTCGGTCCCGGGCTGTCCAGGAAATGCCGCAGGTACCCGGGCAAAGTATTTTGGGTTAGGGTAATGAAAAAGAGGCATTTTAAGGTAATAGCAAAAGGTTTACTATATCAGACCTTTGCGCTTTTGTGAACGCGGCAAATTGAACTTATTGAAATTTGTAGCATCAAGCTTTACTTTGAATGTTTACCACCAAAGATGGTACAGTATTGAGTTTTTAGGAGGGGACCATTAGTGATTTGTACGTTCGGGTCACCATTTTACTGGTGAATACCATGGTGGTAGGGTGAGAGAGATAACCACTTTGTCATTCGGATACCAATTCCAAAAACGTCTCGAACGTTGTGGAGATGCTGAGAGAAGCTTTTTGTCTTATTTTTATCTTAATGTGACAATATACTTACTACATGATATGCAAAACGTGATGGTCCGGTACTGAGTTATTATTGTTACTATAACCAAAGACTGTCACGCTTTAAGCTAATTTCTCAGTTGATATGCAATACATACATACATAAACTCACGTCTTTATTCCCAGTTGGGTAAGCAGAGCTACAGAACCAACAACTCTAAAAACTTGTTGATAATTCTGTAACCAATTGATATGCAACAATAAACTTTAAATACACCCTTTTGCAAATCAAATAAATATAATTTGACGCTGCATAAAATAAATATCTGCACGAAAATGTTAAATAATAATAATAATAATAAATAGTTTATTTCAGATAAAAGAATCCATAATTTGTTAGTAAATTCCAAAAAACTATGTTAGTAGGTACTTAAAGTTATCTTAATTAAGACCGGTGTGGAGCTGCATCCATCTCCGCAGGAGTGGAGAGTCCCACCGGTCCGCAAACACGCGAAGGACACTGTTGGCGCTGCCGCGCACGCGCCACAGCGCGGACGCGGCCCGCTTGCGCAAGACGGCTGCGAAGCCGTCCACGCGCGCGGCCGCGAACATGCCCGACGCGCTGCAGCGCCACGGCATGCCCAGCAGCGCCCTCAGCGCGTTATTATATTGGACGCGAAGGTCGCTGTATGTCCGCTGCGTAAACGAGACCCACAGACTGCACGTGTAAAACGCTTGACAGTAGCTTTTAAAAAGCGTTATTTTTACGGGAGTCGTACAACGTGCAAATCTGCGGGCCAACATGTTACATCGGACAGCCAGCGATCTTCGTTCCCTTTCTATGTCTAAATTATCTTTTAGATCCTCGGTGACCCAATGGCCCAAATACTTAAATTTTGTCACCCTAGACAGCGGGGCGCCGCAGAGTAAGACCTCAGGTACTTCGGCGTAGGTTTTGTTACCCGCCTTAAATACCATGAGCTCGCTCTTGTTGGCGTTATATTTGAGCCCATGAGCCCTCGCATAGACCTCACACATGGACAACAGTTTCCTTAAACCACCGATAGATGGACTCATCAGCACCATGTCATCGGCATAACTAATGTTATTGATACAAACTCCATCGACATGGCAGCCAACTCCGGTGCTACTGAGCCCATCCATCAGCTGGTTCATGTAAACATTAAAGAGGCGCGGTGAGCTCAGCCCTCCTTGCCTCACCCCACACTGCAGGGAGTACACGGTCGAGTACGAGCCGTCCCACCTGACGCTATTCCTCTGTTTGCCATACCAATATTTAACAAAGCAATAACCTCAGGAGCAACCGTCGTTTCAATTTGGAGTTTTTGCCATAACACATCATAGCTAACTAGGTCGAATGCCTTCGACAAGTCCAAAAAACAGGCAAAAATCGGCGTTTTTCTATGAGTATAGTATTGAACAGTCAGTTTCAGTAAGGAAACCAGTTCTTAAGAGTGATATCTATAATTATTTGTGGGGGCTGCGAGTGAAGGAATGAGTGAATGATTCCTGAAAAGAATGAATGTATTGTTTGAGGACAAAGGCATTTCGACCGGCCGTTCGTCGGTAAATGCCACATTTATTTCCCTTGATAACTACCCTGTTAATTGTAGTATATTTCATTCTACGTGGCCTGGAAAGAAACGGGGCTTTTCTTTTTACATAAATGAATTGCGGAGAAGTGCAGCTTCCGATTTGGGTGACAGATGGCAGATTTGACTTTGATAATTAATTATCTAGGACTACCTACCTACTATCATTTAAAAGGATAAGAAGTGAAAAGGGAAATCGTACACAATATTAATGTTAACTTTAACGTTTTTCTGTAGAATAGAATTAAGCATATAAATGAATGAATATCTATTGTCCGTTTTGTTGCCTCATTTATCGTTAATTGTTTAACAAGGGATTAAAATAGTCCAAAACGAGTAATTTATACTTTCCAATATAAGCGTTATAAACCAGGCGGGCATGTCGAATATAAGCCTACGAAACATTTCGATCGGTATCAAGGTGTTTCCTGTTCGTAAATTTCACTCTTAATCGATTTTCACTTACAATATAATTGGAAAAGTTCGTGTTTATTCCTGGCTAGCTAACCGAAGTATGGGCATAAATTACGGTAAGCACATTAAAACCGTAAGCTTGGCTGATAAGTTACGAATAACTTCTAAACCGACGCTTCGGCAGTGTGTCTTGGAACAGTTATTTAGCAAGCAACTGTTAAAGTCTAAGAAATCTTGAATGGTTATTTCTGCTTTAGGTGTCTGTAGAAAGAAAACTTCCTGCAATGTTCATTACCAAATGTTTTGGAAAGAACCCTTTAAAAAAACGGTTTTACTAAAGTAGGGTACTTAAATTTGATGCGCCCGGTTATTCACAGCAAAATTAAGAACAATGTCATCATCAGCCAATGTTTTTAGAATGATAACTTCTTTTAAATTATTTCTCACTTCTCTTCTCTTCTTCTTTCTTTTTCTTTTTTCTTCTTTTACACTCGTAAAGTTAAACGTATCTACCTTCGTAAAAGTTCTTAAAACAGGGCTTATTGATGGGTTCAATACGGAGTAAACCAACGGAAGACCGCGCTGGCTTAACACCCGGCACATACTGTGTTGGGACTGTTTTACAACTGTCTAACTTTGTGCAATGTTTCTTTTCTACTTTATTTGTAGGTACTTGTGCGTTGTTGTGAATAAAATTTTCTTTCTTTTGATAAAAATTATAAAATGGTTGATCCTACCAAGACCGAAGAATACAACGAAGTTTGTTAAAGGAATAAGAACCTATTGATGATGAAATAAAGTAAATTTTCTTATTTGATTTCCAAAGAAATTCCACTTTATTTCCTTGGCACTAGATCTGAATTTCAATGACTGTATTGTTTACAAGTTTTTGTCAAAGATGCCTTTGGAGGTTTTTTTTTTGTTAACTGCTCTAAAATTAAGGTAGCTTTTCTACCGTCTACTACTTTACTTTTAATTACCGTGTCATCCAATCGTTAAAGAATGATTTAAGATTTCATATGGAATAAAATGCTTAGCCAGAAAAAAATATATGCCTACTGGTTATAAGCATTAAAAGTGACAGTACTTGTCTATATCGCCAATAATTAGGTAAAACTGTCATTACAAACGCAACGGGCGATCAAAACAGAGAATGATGAGGCTGAGCACGGTTCCTATTGGTTTCTGAGTCTTGGATGTTTTCTATGTATTTAAGCATTTATTTCGTCTTAGGTTCAGAACTTAGCTCAGGACTTAATTTGTGTAAGATCGTCGATATCTATTACTATTATTGAACCCCAAGTATTGAAAAATAAAGTGTTATAACACCCTGGAGGATTTTCTTTAGGGATCGTAATATTATGTAGGTTGGTGTCGTTTTTGCGGGTGGTAATGCCATCTTATCCATTAATCTACCGCCAAACAACAGTGTTCGCATTGTTGTGTTCCAGTTTGGGGATAAGACAGCCGGTGAAATGACTAGCATATACTCGTAGGCATTCCATCTTAGTCCTCAGGGTTGGGATTACATTGCAGTCTTGTGAATGCGGATGTCTATGAGTCACAGTTTCCACTTACTATCAGGTAGCCTGTGTGTTCAGTTGCCTTATCTTCTCTATGCCATAAAAAAACCGTGACCTGACTTTAAAGTTCATAGGTTCTACAAAACTTGAGCACGCTTGTCCCTACGGGATGCAGCAAAAGTTTCGCTCTTAAGTTCAACGCAGCTGAAACTTTTAATTATAAATCCCGTTTAATATCTGGCTTTGTTTAATCGTTTTTGATCCTATCCTCGGGAGAAATGTGCAGCTGCTAGTTGCATCAGAACCAGGTAACTGAGAGAGTTTCATTTAATCACTTGTCTTTTCTTATACAAAGTACTTTTTGTAACTGGGTCATTATGGGGAGATACCTACAAACTGTCTTAGAAAACATTAGGTCTTTGTTTCACAAAAAAAATTGCATAGTCATTATTTTGGTCAAGAATGAGTTGTACGTAAAAATTAATTAAATTGTCAAAAATATTTTTATGCAAATCAACTCAGTTTAATTTTGCGTAAGGATTATTTCATTGTATAGAAAAAAAAATGAAACCACAGAAGTTGATTAAAGGGCTTTGGGTAAATTTGTTTGAAGAACATTGTCATATTTTTTTTCAGCAGCCACTCATGATTTTTGCATAGTTATTTAGAGGACCTGGAAATATACATAGATATTTATAATTTATGGCGTTTAATAACATCATAATTTACCACTTTTACTATTGGCTCTCACCTTGAAAATGTATGACTTTTACAAATGACAACACTTTTACACAAACCCTTTTGAATAATATTTTTAATGCAATTTGTAAATATTTTGTTCAAATTTGACCAACTTCTGCTGTTCCGAATCTGCTGTTCGATACCATGAAATGATTGATTTAAGTCGAATTTCATAATATTTTTTGACAAATTATTCCATTTACGGAATACTGTATTCTGACGGAATTTCAAAACAAAACAATTATAATTAAAGGCTATTACTAAAATGCAGTAGGTAAACCCACCTCAACTACTCTCTGCTTGGAATAGTGGTTGACTGGTAGAGAATGCCTTAAGGCAGTCCGCCATTTGTACTTACTTTTTGTTTCGTTCCACCTAAATGATAAATTAACTTACTTTACTTTAGTTGAACGCGAAATAGACTAGCAATTAAAAATGCAGAAGTTGATTGTTGTCTTACTTTAACTTCAATTCTAGAGCAAGAAACATAGACAGCAGTCAACTCCTGCAATTTTTATTGCTAGTCAAGCTAAAAAATCAATTTCAGTTGTTATTTGTAACCAGTAGAATTGATATTCGAAATCAATTCCGAATCCACGAGAATTCCTGCTTGGAATCCTATTTCCTGTTTTCTGCTATTTGAAAATGTGCCCGGAAATATACGACACAGGAATTGGTTTTACCTTCAAAACGAGTAGTTTTACAAATAACCAAATACCTATGCAAATCCGTAGCCCGAGCACAGAAAGACACCGTTAATATAACTGACTTTATGGCCTACTGGTTCCAGCCATGGGTTCAAATTAAGTTAGGGGTAAGCGTGATTTGATGAACGCGAATACTCGTAGTAGCTAAATAAGTCAACGGTGTTTATGTATCTGCTCATGGAAAGGGTGTCGAAGTCATAACCGTAGAGGTGCCACAGCCAAATGCGCTTGCTCGTGACCAAATGGCATCTTTCTGAATGACGCCTATCGAATTGCCAGACGAATGGTAGAATAGTCCCACATTAATCATCTTTGGTCCCCATAGACCTGGGTGGTATGCGTAAATAGATTTCCCCAGCGTCTATAGTTAAGGACCAAAATTAACAACAGTCACTTTTCCATTACGTCACGACAATTAACTATACTGCTGTATATAAGTCAGATGGTGGCATCTCAGAATAAACTCCCGTAGCAAGTGCAACCATTTTTCTAGCCAGTGAGGATTGAAACTGCTTCGGTCTGCTTAGGTTATTGAGTGTAAGGTACCGCCTTTTGGCGTATGAGGGCAGTATATAAATATGACTCATTTTCGTGACGTGCCGTAAAACGGGGTGAGTAAGGATTAAGGGGTGAGTAGGGGCACAACCTAAAATAAGTCATAACTTGTTACAAATAAGAACAATTATTAAATGGACAATAACGTTACGTTCATTGGAAATAGTATCAGTCTTATAATAAGTAATATATGCTTCATTTTAAATTGTGTCCCTACTCACTCCTTAATCCCTACTCACCCCGTTTTACGCTAATGGAAACGTTACCTGTGTTAATTTTTATCCTTGCACTATTTAAGTAAGTGCACTTAATGTAACATAATGTTTTAAATTCAAGCGAAAATGGCTTTAGGATAAACTAAAATTTGGCCAAACAACACCAAGTAAAAATCAAACTGAACCGATGCCTATAAATCGCCCCCTATAACCATAACCTATTCGCCTATTGGCCCACAATCACTCGGTTCACTCGACGAAGGGATATATTGTATCAGGATCGTTTTGAAGGGTAAGCAAAGGAAGGGACGAACAAGTTTTATTTGCACGGACTGAGTGATATTTGAATAAGGATTTCTTGAAGCAGTGTGGGCTTTGTTCTTAAAAAGGAATAAAGTTAGGTCATCAAAAATGTTTATGCCGATTATTTAGATCTCGCAACGGAAGTCAATACTGAAGTAAAAAAGTGTTTATATTCTCGCTAAAGGAAGACGAATACTTATTGTTAGTCTAAGAATTTAGGTTGCTCTTTCGAGAGAAGTAGTTAGTAACCTTTTGATGGTTAAATGCTCTGTTTAAGCATTAGAAAAGTGGGTTTATTGAACTTATTGGTTGGAAATCATTAATCGATTACACACTTCCACGTCTTCCACATAAGAATTCCAATTAAAGACCACTATTTATCATAGGTACTTTGCCGTCATAAAGATTTACTTCTGTTCACTGGGCACGATGTAAAATTACCTCGCTTCAAAATTATCTCGTTTCATTGGAGCATAAAAGGAAGACTTCAAACTTTTTAATGCTGTAATTCTTCCGCCTGCCAATACAAAATTTTCTATGTTAAACTGTAATAAATTTTGCGTGTTCAAATTACCGCCAAGCTGGAGTCGAGACTCTACCGCAGTTTAATCTGTTCTGACTATTATTAGTCGTGTTTTTTTATTACACTAACATCAAAAAAGCTTAACCGCCAGTAGCTGTAAGGTCCCATTTAGTTTAGACGGCCACATATTTGTTAAGTAGGTCAAGACGCCTACACGCAGTGAAGAGGGACAGACGACGACTGCCTTCACTTCCCGTACCTATGGGCTTAAATATTTTGACGTGCGGTTTAAGTACTTGAAGTTTGTACATTGTTGCCTCACAAAAGGTTGGGTACACCTGGCATTGATAAAGGTAAATAAATGTCTCTGTTAAAAATTCAAGTTTTCGAGATGAGGTGCTAATGTATGTCCTGCCATAACATCCTAAGTCGGTAAAACAACGGAATTTTCGTTTCTTTCCTTAATTTAAAATATAAAATCCTTGCAGGGTTTTCAAACAAAGTTATTTAAAAAAGAACTTGACTTACGGTTCCATTTGGTTTTTAAATCACCTTAATAACATCCATGTAGAAGCGAAAGAGATTTGTCAGAATCGCAGCAGGTGGAAAGAAGTGGTCCCTCTGAGAAACAAGCGTGATAGAGTCAATAGTTACTGAACTGGGATACAATACTTGAAACTATGGGCTTAGCTTTTTATGATATCACTCGTGCTTTGAAGTAATTGTGCAACGTCAAATTAAGTTTCAAGTTGTCTCTAGAATAGACTCTAGTACCTATTAAATAAAGCTGACGATATTTCCCAATCAAAAATTATGTCGTATGTTTACTTACAACTTCACGTTATTATATCTTTCTCACTTGATAGTCTTAGTAAAGTCTTGTTTTATATTAAAACATAGTGGATAGAGACCCAATAAATTGTAACATCTATTTAACGTCAAACAAACAATGCCAGTGATATTACAAACAGCTGGTAGGTATTTTGTAGAGTGCAGTCAAACGGAAAACCATTGTAGCGAAACGGTTCCTAATATATTTTAACATTTCTCATTATTATTATATAGCGTTAGATCGTCTTCATATTGATCTTCGTTTTATAGTGTAAATAAACATAGTATTCAAATAATAAAAACACCAATTTGATTGCGTTCAGAAATATACCGAATGAAAGTCGATGTTTTGAGCTGTTCTACACTGTTTCAGCAGTCTTAATTGAAATGTTTAACTAACAATTGCGAAGCTTTTAGAACTAATTAAGTAAATTTGCAAAAGTACAAACATAACAGTGAGGTCGGACGAGCAGAATTCGGCGAATTTATAACTCTATAACAAAAGAACAATCGTCTTAGGAAACCCTTTGGATAAGGTGAACGCATTGACAATTTATACCATATTATGGGAGATGTTCAATGATTTCTGCAATCGTCCACTTGCTTCCCCCAAATTGCTTATAAAGTGAGGTCCATTCAATTAGCCTTCTTTGTACTAAGAGCATAGACCTCTCTTTCGCACCAAGCTGTTCTGGGGTCTCGGTTCTGCACTTCCTTCGTGCTGCTCTTTCCCAATAACCTATATCCATAAAGATAACTCAGTAAATCTAGAGGTTGTACGAGAAGAACAGTCAGTATAGGGACCAATAAAACAAGTTAGTGTGCATAGGCGGAATCGAGGTAAGTTTTTTTTGTGTCATTCTTATTGATTCTTATAGTAAAAACATAGTATACCACTGATACCACGTAACGTATACCACAAAATGGGGTGAGTAGGGCCACAACCTAAAATAAGTCATAACTTGTTACAAATAAGAACAAGTATTAAATGGACAGTAACGTTATGTCTATTGGAAATAATTTCAGTCTTATAATCAGTAACATATGCTTCATTTTAGGTTGTATCCCTACTCACCCCTTAATCCCTATTCACCCCTTTTGATGACGTGTAACTTTTTGTATTTTTCACAATGTAACTATAATATTTAATACTGTATTTAATAGTTCTTAGTAGGGTTACCCTTCTAGGTCTAACACATAATGCCTACTCACCAGTTAACCGCGTCTGGGTGACGTGGGGGTAATGAATGCACACCGAGTTGCAAGCGATGCGATATGCCTGGAATGGGTTTCGGTGTCGGCATGCGACACCGTGGGCGTTTGATATCTCTGTTACGAACGCTTTAATTCAGCGCATATCGTCGGTCTAGATGTGACATCCCTTGTTATTGTCTCCTTCATTACAAAAAATGGTAGTTACGAAGTATCAAATCAAGTCAAATTAAAATCATTTGTTTCAGCCTTCTTTGGACCATAATAATAATAATAAAGTGTTAGTAAATTAATTTAAAAGTTAAAACCTAATAACACATCTACAACGACGATATGCAGTCCTGGTAACTAAAGAAAATTCTTCGAAGTCATTTTATAATTAACTAGCGACCCGACCTCGCGTTGCTTCGGTTTATGTGAGTTTTCTGTCACAACCGTACATAAACATAAAACAGAATGTATTATACATAAAAACCTTTCCCTATCTATTAAAAAAAACCGCACCAAAATTCGTTGCGTAGTTTTGAAGATCTAAGCATACATAGTGATAGACAGACAGCGGGAAGCAACTTTGTTTTATACTATGTAGTGATTAGTCATAACAATTGTATTTTCAAAAACAATAGAGATTCTTATGTAAAACTGCATCTGCAGTGACATTTAAAATAGCATTTGTTTTAAATATACGTTAGCTTTTGCCCCAAGTCCAGACCAAACGGTCGATGAAGTGAGCTTACGCACAAGATATAAATTAATCCTAAAGATACCGGGTCATATGCACCCAGAAATACAGACGCCGGCGGTTCTAGGTTTCTGCATCTCTCTAAGCTACATGTAAACAGCTAGCCATATATTTGTAAAGCTGCATTTTCCTTTTCACATTTTCACTTATGTACAGTTAAAGCAGAAATATATACACGCATCTATATCACTGAAAATGTGGTCTCACACATAATTAATTCTACTTGACACGATAGGTGCACAGATATTTACGCTTTTAACTGTACTGAAAGTTCAATGCATGTTTAATACCTACTAACTGTTTCGACAGACTTGGTCCTGACCATTTTTATTTCCAGGCTATCTACTCAATATCCTCCCATAAAAAAACTTACTCTCAAAAAATTATTAGCCAAACCTGTCCAGCCGTTCTCAAACGATGCGGTTACCAATGAACACCATTTATTTTTTATTTATACACATGTATGTAAAGTCATGTAATTATTCATATTTTCACAAGATCAACATTATGCATGAACCTCGCAGGTTAATTTTAACTCCTACTTTAAACCAAAACGCTCTCGACGACGAAACTTTTAGTTCCGGGGAACAATTAATTAAGTCGACGCTCGGTGATTTGTGTTTCTGTTGGGAACCTATTTGTTCAGAGAACTAAGCTCTGCCCAGGTGCGCAGCACCCAAACAAACTACAGCAGGGAATACTCAAACATTATATCGTACAGTCAACAACTTTAATTGTTTAGCCACTATAGAACCTCGTCATAATAAGAGCGTCAAGCCACTAAAGGAAAATTACGTCAAAATTAATCATTGGCTGTCTGCGACAAGGTTCTATTGTGAAAGTGGTTGATTGTACTACTGAAATCGAAAAAAGAAGTTAAAGAAGTGATATAAAGTATTAGTACTTTTATGTGTAATCAAAGACTATATGATTTATCAACTGAATGATTTTATACTCTTCATTACTATAGGAATGTTTTTCAACACTTCAGTGCCTTGGCTTAAGGCCACTCGACTTTAAAAAAAGATAGCACTTTATTTATTTATTTATTGATACAAAATCCACAGCACAATGATAACAATTTTAAAAAGTATTATGTTTACATATCACTCGCCAATTACGGATTTACTGTTTATAATTGAAACTGTTAAATAATACACCGAACATTACATTCACACAGTACGACTTTGAAAAAGTTAAAAGAGAAAACTAGTAACAAACGGACATTTTGGAAAAAATAGAAACAGACGTAGGTAATTCAACCTTTTTTTTTTCAAACGGATACCTTAATTGAAAAAAATATTTAACACACCCCCAATATTGTTAAAAGACCTAGCTGACGACTCCCCACAACGTGAGGTAGACGTGGAACTGATGATGAAGACCAAAAATTATCACCGGAACTTCTAACCGGTACCTATTTCGAGGGTGGCGATAACATATCTCAATTAAGCTAGTTAAGCGACTTGCTTTTTTAATTATATTACATGGAACTTCTGTGTTTCTCCTTGTTCTGTGCCCGCGCACGATACGGGGTTTGGCTTTACATCCAAACTTTGTGCTGTTTGCTTAATAGCTGGCCCGATGTAGTATGACGGGCTGAGTGCGTGCTTACACACCCTTTCCTCGTCAACAGTTTATTCCTACATGTACCTATGTTCTAATGAAGTACATTAGTTTAATGTCTGCGGTGCTAGGAGGTAATTGACCAGAGTTTAGTAAAACACGCCCTGAGTCTATATGCTAGGTTAGAACGAATTTAAAAGACCTCATAGTTTTCTTTTTATACTGTTTACCTGTGTAAGTGAAAGTCTAGATTAACTATCAAGATATTGATACAATGTTGATGCACTTGTTTGTTTGTTTATAAGCAAAGACAAGTGTCACACCTACATACAAAATGAAAAGTCTAACTGTCGCACTCAGAGACATCAATTAAATTTAATGCTCTGAGTGCGTTTGCGTGAGTGATTTTATGTCTCTGAGTGCGGTAGTAAGAATAACTTGTTAATTACAAAATCCTTATTGTTTTTTTATATAGTGAGTAAATAAACACAATTTAGTTTAAAAAATGTGCTATTCCTAGTTGTCCACACCCCTTTTGTTCATACTGTGGACAACTGGAAAAAAATCCCAGTTAAAAAAATAATTACTAAACTACATTAATAAAAAGTAACACAGTTGAGTCAAATTAAAGAGTGCGAAATGTTCACATAATTTCGAAGGTGTGGACAACTGGGAATAGCCCAAAAAAAATCTTGCTAAAACTAGAAAGGAATTACTGACTTTAAAAACCCCTATTATTGACAGGTGTAACATTAAAATGTCATTGTTTCGTGTAATGGTCGTAAAATAATGCAAGAGCTCGCCAAGTCTGACAGGTGGTGAAACCTACGTATGGAAATAAAAAAAGAAATGCCACTATTATAATAGTTGTCAGTGTCAGTGGCAATCCTGAAATCCTGAATCCTGAATCCTGGTTTAAGAATTACTTAATAGTAAATTGTATAACTAGGGTCAAAAATAAGCCATAGTACCCCGAGATGGTTGTGCGAGGGGTAGGTACCTAATATGGCTTTTAGACCCGAGTTATACACTACTTTTCACTTCGATTGTGAGAAAATAAAAGAATTATACAAAAGTAAACACACCTTCACTGTTAGAATCAACTTGCTTTTCATTTTTCCATTGTGTAAAATTATTGTATGCCCTTAAATAGTTTTCACGAGATTTCACGGGAAAATTATTTTCAATCAGTTTTTTGGCCCTTTTCTCCATTATTGTATTCGGCGTAAGTTGCAATTCATTTTCATTTGACGAAATCTTAAAATTAACAATGATTATCCACCACAATGTATTCCGCGGCAAAATATTTATTGTTTTAATTTGGCGGCGTGTTTTTTTTAAACTACTTTGACACAGATACAAAATATACACTAAACGGCGCTGACCGAGTGAGTATTTAGCGCTTTAAAGCGTAGCTCAAACGATTTATGATATTTTAGCAATTGTAAAATAGGTACTAAAAAACACCTAATGTTTTGAGAAATGAATTCTGTTACCTGATTGGTCGATTTTAATATAGCTTTATTATGGTTGGTTGATATCAAATACATTTTTTTTTTAAAAGATTTGAATTAGTTAACGAGTGTACGTACCAAAAAGAACCTAACGTTCCGACTGACAGTCGATGTGTATTGTGATTGGTGGATTTAATTTGGTGAAGTATTTTGATTGGTCAAATTAAGATGTTTTGTAAATGTAAATCATTCTATTTTCAATTTCATATTTTCCCTAGTGAAAATATATATATTATATTTTCCCTCGGTTGTACATGTATCACTCGAGTCTCGCTTGATAAGTCTAATTTGACAAACTTTTTGAGCATGAGAAGTGAAAACAAAATTTGGTGATTACGATTCATTCATAAAACTGTGCTTAGCCATGTGGAATGCATGGTTTATAAGATGTTAAGTGAGAAAAAAGAAGTTACTTAGTGTTGGTAAATGTTAAACAAATCGATTTGTTTTACTTACCTCGCCCAAAAGCGAAACGCGGTAGAAAAATATAAAGTCTATATGCGCTTACTGCCTTTTCGTTTTGATTGACTCTATTATAGTGTTGCTTAGTGTTGATTTTTATTGACTTCTAAAATTTAAATAACTTAATAAATTTTCAAAACTGTATCCAAACACTATTTACTTTAACTATATAGTTATGTTCTTTACTCATATTCATTTCTTTTTCAATAAATAACCAAACTATTCTAACACTATTCTAACAAGCGATGAATGTTGCCACTTTAAGGTATACATTCGGCAAATTTATCTGAATTGTCTCGTTGATTCGTGCCGGTTGCCAGGCATAAACAATGAGTGCACCGGGAAACTGCGCTGCCGGCTTATTTGCATCCAATATTGCGGGTATTCACTGCCCGACGTGACACGCCTGCCAACATAAGCGCTAATTGGGTATAAGCTGCCAGTATTTTAAAAAGCACCGAGTCTATGGCTGATTGCGGCTGCCTCCGTTTCGGAATACAGAGTTTAAAAAAGGAATGTTATCGAGGTTCGTTGTATCAAATCGAATCAAATCAAAAATAGTACATTGTGCATCAAGGGCGGTAAGAAGAGGATTGCTAACGAGAGACTATTAGAAGCCCGACGCCGAAGGCGGAGGGCTTTTAATGACTCGAGTTTGCAATCTCCTTACTGCCCATGATACACACAATGATTTTCATCACATTAGCGAGGAAATAAAAAACAAATAGAAAAAAAAACCTTTTCTTTAGATTTCGCTGGCAGCAAATCATTGTTGAGTAGTTGAGCCGCATTTAACAAATCAGGTGGTGTTGATATCACTACAGATTCTTCCGATGAGGAAGTCATATTTAGTTTGTTTTTTTCGTACCTTTAAACAAAATACGCACGGAAACAACAATCAAACAAAATTAAACGAACTCGATTCGCGAAGCTAAAAGAGTTTGACAACTTTTTTTTAGTCTTCCACAGATAATGCCTAGAATTGCTTTTTTTTTAACTTGACAAATACAGGCCATTCTGCCAGATTGTACAAATTTTCAAAATGAAATTTAATAAAATAATTGCAAATGTCTCTGAAATAATGGTAAAATATAGAAATATAATGCAGACAAATGTGCCGTATAAGTTTAATTAAACAGTAAAATTAGTTTGTAGCCAAATTTTTAATATAGGAAATAAACCTTGGCTGATTTTACACCTCCTTGGTCTGAAATGATGTACAAGTGGAGTCTATATTTTAAAACTAAACTCATAACTCCCTAGGGAGTTATGAAAATCTATAACTCCCGCGGGAGCTAAGTCGGCTATAACTGCCCTAAACGCCTGCGTGTTATAAAACCCTTTCCGAGCAAGTGTGATGAAATATTTATTTACTCTCACAAAGGTCAGTGGTATTCTTAAAGCTATGACAATTTGATAATATAACCAGTCCTTGGATATCCTGTACCTACTAAGATATCCTATACGATTGCCAGAATTCTTGGAAAAATATTAGAGCTTTGAGGATGATTCCTCCATACAAAAATTAAGAATATTCTTAGAGGTTATAAGAAACTCCCAATTCGACAAGATTTTCGTCAGTACAATAGTAGTGAACGGTTGTATTGGTAAAGTTCAGAGCCTCAACTATACTGCGTCGAATCATATTACCTTTGACATGTTATCGTATTGTCGTTACGGTAGCTCTTATTTACTTCACAGTAATGGCGGCCGAGTTCAAACAATACGATATCATGTAAAAGACAATATGTCTTTACCCAGTAGAATATAGGCCTGGTACGAAACAATTTAATTTTTTAGGTTATGTCGTTAGTTTATTGGACGTGGTGGTAGCTGTGAGGGTAAATAACAACCACTAATCCCAAAAGCACAGAAGCAACGTGTCGCTAGTTTACTCTGCAAACGCACGCTGGGCGCATCTGACCACAAGTGGGTTTAACGATCT
Source organism: Acleris laterana (assembly GCA_963966035.1). Taxonomy (NCBI): domain Eukaryota; kingdom Metazoa; phylum Arthropoda; class Insecta; order Lepidoptera; family Tortricidae; genus Acleris; species Acleris laterana. Next base: position 5,312,193 of record OZ014454.1, on the reverse strand, counting down.
AACCCGCAAGCACGTAATGAAGTATGTGCCAAGTGGGGTGTTAAGTATTTGGACTTTACCTCTATTAGACCTGCTAAACGCAGTTTTGCACCAGCTGTCGGATGCCGACGTGCTAGCTGGCAATTGGCACGGTTTTAGTAAAAACAATGGATGTATAATCTCAGAGTCCCTAAAAGTTATAAAAAAATGCGACGATTGAGGCGGCGACGGGGTATCAACTTATTTTCAGCTTGAAAATTTATAAAATTATATTATTTGCGTAATTATGATGTTTGTAAAATTTTTTAGAGTTGTTGGTAATTCTGTAGCTCTGCCTACCCTACTCTGGGAATAAAGGCGTGAGTTTATGTATGTGTATGTAAGTATGTAAAATATTAGTGAAAACATTTAAACGTTGTAAACTTATATAAACATTTTTTACAATAGATGAAGGTACACGGAAACAACATGTCTAGTCACTTTTTATAAACAATGAAATTTTAATCTCGAAGTATCAAGTTCGTAAAATCGTTATAAAACACAATAGCTGTAAAATAACATGGTCCTATTTTTCAAATCACGATAGCGCAGAAAGTAACATACCTATAGGTGACATAACATGTTTATGGTAACTAGACATAGTTATGTTTTGACGGATAAAACGTGTTCTACTTATTCGACGGTAAATAAAAAAGAGGGTCTTACCACACCATTACCATAAAATGAACTAAATGGATTTAATGAGTAAACCGTAAGTTTTTAACTAGTTTATTTTCACCTAGAGTACTCATAAACACTACTCAACCGACATATAGTTATATTTGTTCCATAAAATACCGCTGCTGAAACACCGGGAGCATTTAATAACCCGTAATATAATAGTTTGGGCGGCATTAAACCTGTTAAACTCGGAAGCTTTTGAACAACTAGTTTGACGGCGGTCGGCGGACAATCAATATTCCGCTTGAGTCGGATCGCTGAAGCAATGCAGTTTGACTTTAGTTTGAATTCAGTTAAATTATTGAATAACTAGCTTCTGCTCGCGACGTCGTCCGTGTAGATTTAGGTTATTAATTCCCTCGGGAACTTTACAATTTTCCGAGATAAAAAATATCCTATGTCCTATTCCAGGACCTAACCTAAATGTGTACCAAGTTTCATCCCGATCCGTTTAGTGGTTGAATCGAGATTAAGTTACACGACATGACACTTAAATAAATCAAATAAATAAATATCAGGGGACAATGTCACACCAATTGACCTAATCCCAAACTAAGCTCTAGGCTTGTGTTATGGGTACTAGACAACGATATAAATACTTTTATAGAGAAATGTAAAGAAAACATCCCAGACTCAGAAACAAATAATTGCGCTCATCATACAAATATCTGCCCTTACCGGGATTTGAACCTAGGACCACTAGTTTTGTAGGCAGGTTTGCTACCAACTAGGCCAGCGCATCTTCAAAATTATTATTTTCTTCTATTATGTATTAAATCCACACAACGGCAACAAAGCCAGCCAACAAGACAAATTAATTTGGCTTATTGTTATGTTTGTTTGTCACAAGCACTACAATTAGCATATTTGAATTATTCAGCAGCTGTCACCTCCGCGCCGCATATGTTTGGGCACTAACTAGACACGTTAGCTGCTGTTTTATTCACTGACGCTGCCACAGAGATTGAAGAGCTTCAGGTTGCACCAGCCTTACCGTTCAGAAACAAGAGAATTGAGATGCGACTTGTATCAACTTGTTAGGGCCTCGTAGTTCTGAAATCTACTATAATAGGTGTTTTTTTATCACCCCTATGTTGTAGCTACTTTTTTTTAAACTGGGTGTCTTGTTGTTAGGTTGTCAACCAGTGGCAGTTACATTGCAATTATTTGTAATAACCGCGTTTTGTAATACCTGACACACACACGTTTACACTATGCTGGGATACCAAGCGTATCATGAAAATAACAAAAAGATTATGAAAATCAGTGAATTAGGATTGTAATTTATCAAGATTTATCATTTGTTGCCAAACAGTAGTGTTAGCATTGTTATTTTCCGGTGTGAGAATAAGACAACTGATAAAATAAAATTCTATCTGGATCGTCAGAGTTGGCAGCGCGTTTGCAGTCTTAGCATTACAGTCTTGGGATTGCATTCTTGAGATTGGCAATTTTTATGGGTCTCTTAGGCTCGTATTAATAAACTAATCTCAACTCTAATGCTCATCTCGAGATGTGTCAAAAGTGACAGTGTTCTATGGTTTGACGTATCTTGTGACGCGCATCCCAGCCAAGATGAGCTTATTAATACGGGCCTTAGCCCTTTAACCATCGGGTAGCCTGAGCTATTAACTAAGTCGTATCCAGTGCGATAGCTCTTACAAGTTGCTTCGGGTTTGTACTCGTCTCTCACTCTCTCTCATACGTTCTTATTAAGAGCGAGTGAGAGAGAAGTACAAATCCGAAGCATTTTCTAAGTACTCACAGGCTGTACATAAACAAAATTTTCGAACAATCATTGATGATTAAGACTTTTACAATCACTAATTGTATATGGTTAAACTAAATGGTAAATGCATTTAAACCACTTGATTCAACAAATTTTTCGCTAATACCAACGTCAGCAAGTGAATTTTCAAAAGCCTATAGTCAAAGCTCCAATGCACAATTAATCTATATTGTCTCTAATTAACGCGGCGTAATGCCTCGCAGAGGGTCGCAACTTCCCGAAATTGCGCATTACAGCCCTGTCGGAAAAACACAGTTGCAGTGTAAGCTGTTTTTAATTTGGACTAATGGGTAAAAAACCGCATTTTTTCGGTTAACGTAAGCCAGACTCGGAAATTAAAATTGCACATTTAAACTACTGTTTATTCGCGTAAATACATTCCATTTCAAGACAAACTTTCGATCGTGTTGCAACGGTTTATATTATACCTTGTACCTACTCGTAGCTTAGTCTGGGACTAGCTCAATTTGTATGAGTTTGTCCCGGCGCGGCAAGATATGGCGTGGCTGGAAAATGACAGTGACGAGAAATACAGTCACGAGATTCAATTTGGTACCCACCTTAGGTCCAAAGTCAATCTCACATTCTACAACAATAAGGTTGAGTTTCCTAAAAGTTACAAATGACTTGACCTCTCTAATCACATTGAAGACTTCAAACATAATTTTCTTTAAATTGGTCCCAAATTAACGCTCGCGACCGTACCTAAAATCGCCATCAATAGAACTTGCAAAAGATGTAAACAAAACTAAACAAACCAATTCACCATGATTACTCGATAATAACGTAGTTTTTCATCACACTTGCTCGGAAAGGGTTTTATAACACGCAGGCGTTTAGGGCAGTTATAGCCGACTTAGCTCCCGCGGGAGTTATAGATTTTCATAACTCCCTAGGGAGTTATGAGTTTAGTTTTAAAATATAGAATCCACTTGTAAATCATTTCAGACCAAGGAGGTGTAAAATCAGCCAAGGTTTATTTCCTATATTCAAAACTTGGCTACAAACCAATTTTACTGTTTAATTAAACTTATACGGCACATTTGTCTGCATTATATTTATATTTTACCATTATTTCAGAGACATTCGCAATTATTTTATTAAATTTCATTTTGAAAATTTGTACAATCTGGCAGAATGGCCTGTATTTGTCAAGTTAAAAAAAAACAATTCTAAGCATTATCTGTGGAAGACTAAAAAAAAGTTGTCAAACTCTTTTAGCTTAGCGAATCGAGTTCGTTTAATTTTGTTTGTTTGTTGTTTCCAAAGCGTATTTTGTTTAAAGGTACGAAAAAAACAAACTAAATATGACTTCCTCATCGGAAGAATCTGTAGTGACATCAACACCACCTGATTTGTTAAATGCGGCTCAACTACTCAACAATGATTTGCTGCCAGCGAAATCTAAAGAAAAGGTTTTTTTTTCTATTTGTTTTTTATTTCCTCGCTAATGTGATGAAAATCATTGTGTGTATCATGGGCAGTAAGGAGATTGCAAACTCGAGTCATTAAAAACCCTCCGCCTTCGGCGTCGGGCTTCTAATAGTCTCTCGTTAGCAATCCTCTTCTTACCGCCCTCGATGCACAATGTACTATTAAAGATCAAGTGAGGTCTTTGCGATGATTTACACATTAGATCATTGTTTTCCTATTAAGTTTAAGATGAAATAACTACCTACTCATTATACGTTACTTTTAATAAAAACACGCGTGGTGAAATATTTGAGGTTATGTGTCAAACAGTTCTAATTTGTTTACATCGTTCACAAGTTCTATTTACGGCGACCATACACGTGTTTTCGTTCATATACCGTCTGCATACGCAACTAACTATGGACTATATCGCTGTATACTCCTGATAAAAACCCTTCATGAAACTCTTCTCCAGTTATATAAGCCAAAGATAATAAATATAAAAAAAAGGGAAACAAATACTTTTTTTTAACGTACGGTCTAAGTAATGCTACGAGGTACGAGCGCTACGCCGTAGCCCGTAGCTGTATTTTTGCGCATGCCGAGATTCTAGGTTGTAATAACCACATCGTCTTTGACCTGTTATTGTAGGGTGTGTAATGATCGTTATAAAAATAATTAATATAATTTCATTTAATATAATAACATTTGATATAATTTTAAAGGATATAATCACTCATTTTATATAATAAACGATTGGTATATTATCAAAATATCTATTTTTATTTACTATAATTATCATTTGGTATATCGTTTATTTATTATAAACATCATTTGGTATAATCATCATTTTGTATAAAAATCATATTGTATAACTATCAAGTGGTATATTATTTTTTACGCATGTTTTTTTGGTACAACGCTGACAGTGAGGCAAAGTCGACGGAGCTCCGCTTTGCGGAGCTCCTATTCCGCGTAGTTATGGCGCTTCGCGCCTTGACACAATTCTAACCTAACCTAACCTATACAGGGTGTTTTTTTGGTCAACAACTTCGACAATAGGGGTTACTATATTTTTTTATACCAACTGTACTTTATATGAAATTAGCTTTATATCATAAGTTGATTATAGTAAATATGCATTATACTTAATGCATGTTATATAAAATATTTTTAGAACAAGTGATCGTTATATAAAATGATAATTATATCATATTTAAATATATTAAATGTTGTTATATGATTTAATTATTATATCAAATGAGCGTTATATCGACTGATATTATAGAAAATATTTTTATATCGATCGTTACGCACCCCTTATTGTATTGTCAACGTTTTAATTGCTGTTCAGTAAATAAGCGCACTATAATATTGTAACGATATCAATAAGGGAAAAGTTTAGTTAATTACTTTTTACGAAGTGTCGAAACTTTATCTACCCGTAGAATAACGTTACTGTAAAAAAATAACAAGCAGTGACGTCCCTCCTTGGTAGAGTTGAATTTCATTTTATTAGCTTTTGTTAACTTAAAATTTATAAAGATTGCTGTAGTCAATGCATCGGTCTAGTCTTTTAGTCTATTTACCAGAACTTTAATTTGTGATCTGTGCAAAGAAATTTATCTTGACTATAGCACATAGGACTGTGAAATAGTTTAAAACTGCACGATTAGCAACACAACTAACATATAACGTAAACAAAAAACAAAAAATAATATCTTTTCAACCCCATCTTTGCTTAACTCATTCAGGGGGGTTATTATGAAATAGCTATGCAGTTCAGTTTACGCTGAGAGACAAGGACAGAGCTATATAACTGCTATAGCTCCGTCCTTTACGCTCGCTGTAAAATGAATTGCATAGCCATGTCATAATAACCCCCCCGAAAATATAATTTCCTTTTGTGAAAGTAAGAACACAAATCACCCGTCCTTTGATACGAGTGCGTAATAACAGTGATATGCAGAACTCGGAATTCGTTTATAACAGAATAATATTTCGGAAGATATATATAATATAAGGTATGTTTTTGTGTGATTCGTTTTTTTGAGACATACTGCAGACTATGATAGTTTTGCTTGAAATGTGAGTACAGTCACAACACGCGAATCTATACAGGGCCTGTAACTAAAGCAAAAAATTAAAACGTAGATTCTACTCCTCAAACTAGACAACTTTTGTTTAGCAACTTTTTAAAATCATAAAGTTTTTAGATTGTAAGTAAGTAAGTAAGTATTTATTCATTGTAAACTGTGTACAAAAGATGGAAAATAAAATGACAATAGCATCAACAGTTGCCCATTGCGAGCATACAATTATTGTGACTTATATCTAAAAACACATGAATTTAATAATTTATACATGTATCATGGGCAAAGAATTCGTTTAGATCATAAAATACATTATGGATAAGCCATTTTTTTAACTTAAACTTAAAATAATTGCCCTCTAACATTTTTAAATCATTGGGCAGCGCATTAAAAACGCGTATCGCCGTTATGAACGTGCTTTTATAGTACATTAAGTTGTTGGCTTTTGGACACAATAGATTATATTTGTACTTTTCCCTCAAGTTATTTTTTAGTGAGGACTTTTTAGTGAAGTAAAAAGCGTTGTTCTTAACAAAAAGACAGAGTTCCAAAATATAAATCCCAGTAAGCGTTAGGAAACCTTTATCCTTAAACACATTACGAAGAGATTGATCCTTACGCATGCGATATACTGTACGTAAACACCTTTTCTGAAGTACAAATGTCGTTTGCACGTTTACGGAATTCCCCCAATAAATGATTCCGTAGGTGAGTAGTGGAAACACATTTCCGAAATAGGAATTTCTAGCAACACTCTCAGAGCAAGTTCCAGAAAGAATTGATAAGGCATAACACTGACTAGAAATAATTTATTTATTGATTGATTGTTATTTTTTCAAACAAAGTAAATAGTATTTTCAATGTACTTGCAACTCCGTTTAATTGACATCGCCTGTCAGTCTAGTCACTCTTCAGACATAATCAATTTCATAGTACATTGCGTGTTCGAATTAACTTTAAAATGTAATAAAATTCAAACCGCAAGTTTTTTTTCAAAGTCGTCAAACAAACGTTGCGTAGTTTGAGGAGAAGAATGTACATTTTTAATTTTTGCTCTAGTTACAGGCCCCACCGTGTATATATCTAAAATTTCCAACGAGCATATTACGGTCATGATTATCGACGTTGATAAAACATCTGTAATTTTCAGACCACTATGTAAGTGCGAGAGAGACTGATGCTTTACACAACTGGGCCTCTATTTTAGGTGTAAAAATCCATACTGTCTTTGACCTGTTAATATACTAACTATATTTAACTTAGCCTAATAAGAGCTATCAAAACGTTGATAATACGATAACAGAGGGGCTATTGCCTAACGTACTCGCAATCGCAATCGTTTTCATTTTGAAAATCGAAGGCTTCTCCGCACACAAAATGAAAACAATTGTTTCACTTCGAAGTCGATTGCATTTGCGAGTGCGTTAGGCACTCCGGTCAAATACAATATAGTTTTTATCGCCTAGAATCTCGGACCTATTAAATAAATAAATAAATATAAGGGGACAATCTCACACCAATTGACCTAGTCCCAAACTAAGCTCTAAGCTTGTACTATGGGTACTAGACAACGATATAAATACTTATGTAGAGAAATATATACTTAAATACATTAGAAAACATCCATGACTCAAGAACAAATATTCGCGCTCATCACACAAATATCTGCCGTTACCGGGCCGTTATTCGAACCCAGGACCGCTGGCTTCGTAGGCAGGGTCATTACCCACTAGGCCGGCGCGTCGTCAATTTGTGTCGTCGTCTATTATGCGTTTCGATACTTTGAAAGATATCAAAATTTCTTGAACTGTATAAATACCCAATTATTTTATAACCATGTAACATTTTTAAGTAATTCCGACACACACATTTAGGAATCACCCTTTACAACCCAAGTTTTTTTTACTGTCGTTCGTCAATGTACGTTTTGTCCCTATAACATAGGGATGCGGTCTTACAAATACCATTAACTGTCGAACAGAATCACTTGACACCTACCTGTTGTGACAACGTGATCCGCATAGCAGCAAAGGTGTTAATTATTGAAGAACCTGAAACTGAGGCACGTGAGTCAAGCATAAATCAACCTTATATCGTTGTAGTAAGTTCCTTGGCTTGTGCCTTTTTATTCTGGTTCTAGGGCGGGCGTTTCGCGAAACGTCTCTCGTTTGCTCTCCAGTGTGTATGAATTCAATTTCTACAACCTTTTAATTTAATTTTACAGTTACTGGTAGTTTTAAGGGGCTGAGATAGTGTTTTGACGTTGCGAGATTGTGTCAATATATCTTATCTTATCTTATGAATGCGACAGTTTGGATGTTTGATACTTAATCACCAGACCTAGGAATATTCGGGGCAAAATTAAATGACAGCTAGGGATTGCCTATATCGATAAACTCAACTATCGATGCTTTGTTTGTAAAAATAAAATTTGATTGAAAGTATGCAATGAAACAAAATAGAAAAATAATTCTGGTTATTCTTTATTTTAAAAGGATTTTTTAACCTTCACTCATCATCATCATATATTTTTTCCGTATTGTGAATTTCAGAATGACTGTCCCGATAGTAAATACTATTGTTAAAATAAATGACTAGAATTTGTTAGGAGTAAAAACAATATGACGATGATTAGTGAAGGTTATAAATCCATTTAAAATAAAGAATGACCAGAATTATGTTGCTATTTTGTATAATTTGCATACTTTATAAAATAAACTATGTTTACAATCAAAGCTTGGAGCGATCACTAGTATATGGGAAAAGCATCGATAATTGAGTTTATCGATGTAGGCAAACCCTAGCTGTCATTTAGTTTTGCCCCGTATATTCCTAGGTCTGTTAATCATGATAAAACGGCTGAACGGATTCAGTTGAAATTTGGCACATAAATAGATTATAGTCTAGAATAGCACATAATTTACTTTTTATTCCAGTAAAATGTACAGTTTTTGTGGGATGCCAAAATTAGGAATTCTACCCGGACGAAATCACTAGCAAAAGCTAGTACAAAATAAAGTAGTGGGACTTAGGAGAACTTGACGTCAATTCTAATGGATAAAAAAACCCCTGTCAGTCCAGAATATACTCGTAGGTTTAACTGTCCAATATGTTAATTAGATTAGAAGTTATAAATGTTTTAATGATACTAGTAAATAACTTTTCCTTGCGTTACCTTTGCCTCTCTTAGCTAAAAATAGCTGTAATTTGTGATGTCAAAACTTGATAAAAAAAAAAGATGAAAGATGTTTATTCAGTAAGTAGGCCGCACGGACACTTTTACACGTCAAAAATCTACCAGCGCTTCGCAAGAGACCACTGTTGAGAAGAAACGCCGCAAGAAACTCAACAGTCAGTCGTTTTTTTAAATATACAATTTATTATAGAACTTAACCTAACATTATACAAAACAATGAGTATAACATACAATAAGAAGTAAATAAATTCACGCGTAATTGAGCAGGAAAATGTGTCAAAACTCAGGATTTTCACCAGAACTAATCAGTAGCAATAGAAAAATAAAAATTATAAAAATTAAACTTAACGATGAAGGTGCAAGACAACTACAAAAAAAAGTTTCGATACGTTCTCCTACAGAAACTGTTTATTTGTTTAATCACACAATAATTAATTCCTTTATAAAATAAAGCTGCAGCTGTTCTTCTTCCAAGTGAGTCTTTTTTATATCGTATTACTTACGACAAGTTCAGGGACACCCTGTATAGTGTATAATATAACTAAACATTATGTTGTCTTGTTTTAATGCACTGGGCCTCTATTTTACTTCGTAAAACCATGTTGCCTTTTACACGACATAGTATAGTTTTTAACTCGGCGACTAATGTCATGTAAATACAAGCTGTCTTACGTTGGCAATATGAAACCATGTCAAATTGTATGTATGTATATAAAAACTATATTGTACAAAAGAACAACCCGAGCAATACAACTTATATAAAAAATAATGTACAAAGACGAACTTATTTGTTCCTTTAAGGGATCTCTTCCAGCTGGCTCTTGAGAGATTATGAAAAGTGACACGTGTACAAATTTATTTAGACGAACATAAAAATACAAAATAACCGATAAAATATTATATTATTGTCAAAAGCAATATGGTTTTACTGAATCAAATAGGAGCTCAGCTCGTGACTCTTATCTCACATTTATCTATCAATGTGGAAGCCTATCGGAAAACACTAGATTTAAGTGATACGGCGTTTATTACAGCACCTATTAACGACTGAGTTGGACAGTATACATTAATACATTTGTGTACGTATGTGTTTGGCTGTTGTCAATACTTCCTGTACCCTTACCATGAATTACAATTGCCGTACTCGCTATCGAGTCGAATGCTCTGTCCCTCGCACTCTATGAGAATACTGCGAGGTCTGAGACGGACAGAGCGTCGACTGTAACTCATGGTAAGGGACTGAAAGCCGGTTTGCCAACGGATGTGCCGTACCAGCATCCGTTATTGGTATCCATTGAACCGTCAACTTGACCCGGCTGTATAATTGACCAACAACCAGACTTACATGTTGCCATACGAATAGTAACTAGAGTCTCATTCAATTTAGATGATTGATTCATACAGAACCTTCTAACGTAAGTTTTAACCACAATAGAAAGGGCCTTAAGGCTTAACGCTAACGTAAACGATTGTCGAAAACTGTTAATGTTATGAATTGATATAAGCGTTCGATAGAACCGTCCGTCAAATAAGGAATATGCATGGATCTTTTAAATTGAATTTCTCAATAATATATAAAAAAACCTTAAACAGATCACCATATTAAAATTAGCCAAGAAATACAGATGATACAGGCATTTTCAAACTGCACTGTGACGTCATGTAACAGGTCGGCCATATAAACTCGCAAATCTTTTTCTAAAGAGATAGGCACAAATATCTGTTTGTTAATGTCTTAGTACAAGTTCTTCATATATTTATTTCATCTATTACAATACAATCGTATCTACAATTCAAAGTTAAAAACTAAACTTATTTTAATTAAAATAAAAGTAAGCTACTGAAAAATTAAAGATTAAAATAAAAATCACCACTACAAAAAGAATACCCCGTCTAGCAGGTCCGCTCGCGGCATAGTCCCTATAACACTGGCTGCATTACCTCTCTGGATAGCTAGCCCAATCCTTTGGGAGAGGTAAGAACCAGCTCTAGTTATTTTTATAGCTATTCAAAGAAATATTTTTCTCAGCTGAATGTTACATAAATCAGCCATTATTGAAGCTCATGAATAGTCCCTATTAACTTATCGATAACGATTATCGTTCGCCAAATGCATCCAGTCAACGGGCATTGTAGATGTAACGTTAAATTCACTGACAATGCAGTTACTTAGCCTAGCTAACTATTCAGACAGATAACTGTCTTAAAGTTAGAGTACAACCATCGACTTATTTATAGACGACTCTTTGTTCGCTAGAAACGATTTACGTGATTCGCTTTTTTTCGCAGATTGTTTCAGTTAATTTTATGCCTTTTCCAGAAGTTAAAGATTGAACTTACTTTATTTATAAACTACTATTGCTTACTATTTGCTTTTTAAAATGAGTATCGCAATTAAAAACTTTAATTAACATTTCGTACAACAATGTTAAAGATGCAATCTTTAATTTGATAAAAATCTTAATTGAACTTAAGCACTAGTAAAAAAATGGCATCTTCACCCTCGTGATCCATTAGCTATAAAACTTTGCCATTTAATGCAAAGTTTAATACAGAGTTTTTAATCAGATTCAATTGCTTGAAAAGTTATGGCTCATTCAAGGCGAAGGGGTTGTTTTGTAAAAAAAATTACTTAAAACAAACTTTCCAGTAAAGCTATGTCTGTCTCGAGGGTAAACCATCGATGTACCAAATTTCACGCAAAAATCAAAAGACAATCAAACACAAATTGACCTAGGCTTTAACTAAGTTCTAGACTTGTACTATGGGTACGTAGTAGACAAAAAGTATTTAATATTAGCAAGGAAGGATTACTCAAAAGTTTAAATCTCAAGTGTTATAATACGTTCCAGCGTTTTCAACACACTAACATCATTTTATGGCGGCATCAACCTAAAAAAGCTCTTATTTGTCAATTATTTTCGTTGCATCTCTTTTATTCGGTATAAATAAATAAATAAATATAAGGGAACAATGTCACATTAATTGACCTAGTCCCAAACTAAGCTCTAGACTTGTAATATACCCTACTACACAACAATATAAATACTTTAATAGATAAATATATCCGTAATTTAATTACATAGAAAACATCCATGGCTCAGAAACAAATATTCGCGCTCATCACACAAATATCTACCCTTACCAGGATTTGAACCTAGGACCGCTAGCTTCATAGGCAGGGTCACCAACTAAGCCAACGCGTCAAATCAAAAGTAAAAGATATAATATAAGCATACACCGGTTTGACGGGGGCAAAAATGTAGCATCGCTAGTGATTCAATATCGACAAAATTTATCGACAACGATAAAAAACAATTTTTGATCATCATTAAAATAAGTAATGGCCTAGTTTGAATAACTTTTAATTATTTACAAACCTCTTATAATACAAACAACCGGTATCTGACATTGACTCTGGACTCGAGTCACTTTTAACAACCGTTGAAATTACATTGAATAACAAATAAATTCAGTACAACAATATTCTTTAGCATTCCGACGAATTAAGAACCTTTTAGTTTTTTAAGTCGGTTAAAAATGTTTCTTAAGAAAAAGATCGTTTAACTTCATGGAAAGGTGATCATTTAGATATAGAAGATAAAGGTATTTACCTTCAACTTACTTTTGCAAGAGGAAGATCCATGTCACGAAAAAAATTGTCGATAAACTTAATCGATATTTAATGAATCACTAGCACTGGTACATTTTTGCCCCCGTCAATCCGGTGTAGGAATATAAGTATAAGAGCACTATTTGGCAAATACCACCAAGTGACGTGCCATTACAATAACTAGTACGTTCTAGCCCTAAACAAGGTAGCGAAACACGGCCCTTGCGTTCTTTATATAGCGAGTGACGCAGTGCGGCGCCGCCACTCCAACCGCAGCCTTAACAAACTGTGCCTCCGATGAAAAGGAAATTAAATGTCATTGTCTTGTGACAGATCGCGTGGGAACGATTAATTCACCACTATTATCTTTATTGTGCCGGATAATCTTTTCAGTTTTGTTTTAAGACAAAAACTAGAGTAATTACTTTAATTTATTGTTTATTGCTAAACGCGGAGGTAAGTAATGTTTTACAATTATCGCGGCAGTCTGGTTCGTTATAAAGATATTGTCACTTAAAAGATTTCAAAACTTCCATCTACCAGCTGATCTAGTCTGAGTCTATTTATTAAAAACAAACTGCCTACCTGTAATCTGAAATGACGAGCACTTTGTTTTGTTTCCTTAGTCTTGGATGATTTTTATGTCTTGTTTTTTTCTTGATATATATAAGGTGCTAACAAATTAGTCACGGATATTTTAAGATATAATACATTACAGTAAAACAATTAACTTTTAACTGTAATTAAGGAACCTTTCTATACCATTTTATTGTTTAATCTTTAAAATAATCACCCTTATTATGTACCTGTCAAGATGTTAAACACTGTTTGTCAAAAGTTGTTTTTCGTAAATTTCATTATGATTAGGCGGGAAAACTGTAGGTTATTAAATACTAGCATCTGAATGATAGTTTAAAGAGGTTCTAGAATGTCTAAAGAGGTGTCATTTAATTATGTTATTAACAGGCTGTTTTAACGTAGCAAATTTGTTTCCTACTTTTCTCCAAAAAAACATAAGAAAACTTATAATGTTTCATACTTAAATATACTCCGAGAACCGAGTACTATCAGCTGTAAAAATATTCGTGACTAATTTGTTTGCACCTTATATGTATAAGTATCTTAAATGATGTTTAGTTCCTATACTAGTACAAACTTAGAGCTTACTTTGGGTGTAGAACAATTTTTGTAACCTGTTAAAGCGGTAAGTAAATCTAAACTATGCATATTGTCATGACTATTATCTGCTATTCTTAGAAAATACTAAGTTATAATTACATGACAAAGTGCTAAACATTTACATTTCTAATGCGGTATCCTCAGCACATAATAAACAAGTATATTTGCTTATAAAACCTTCATTAGCATTGTGCAAATCACATAAACAAGCGTAAACTCAAGTATGTAAATCTGACAGTTAATTGGTATCAAAGCCAATTAGGAAGGAAATGTGTGTTGTCCCGCCCTCGTGCGTTGACTGGCGAGTTTGAATTAATTGCTGAAGTAGGAACATATCCTCGGGGGGCAGTAAATGGCCTAATTTTAGTATTTGTTTTATTTCAGTTTGTAATCTCTTATGTAATGTGCGAGGTGAATGGAGGCGCGTGGATGTGCGTGGTGAGGTGATTTATTATATTATTAGCTACTCGTATATAGCTGACGTAGATAGTTTAGATGCCACACATTACTACTGCTTTTACAAATCAATATACCTACATACATACATATATACAATACAAATGAATGTCTAGGCCTTATGAATTACTTTTTATAAATAAGACGCAATGGGACCACCATCTTATTTTGGTATACCTATAGCTAATGAAAGTTACTTGGTATGTAACCGTATGGATACAATCTAGATGTCATTTTCTAGTTACCTTTATGATACATGTGCATACATTGTACATAACACTTATGCCTTTATAACAAGAGAAAACCTTGTTTCATTTCAAGCATCGTTTTCAAAATCTCCAAAAAAAAACGCCGCGGTTCTACGGAAATAATAAAGATGTAGACAATTAAGTAATTCTGTTAGCTTTCCGATTCCGATAGCGTATATAGATTGAGTATGGTCGTGAATAACTAATATTGAGGCTGAAAGAGGCGACGCCGCTCGCTCAAGCCAATTCAACTGTCAATATGTGGGGAGGATGTTTAATGAATTGAGTTTAACTTTTGAAAAGCTTTTAGAGGTCTTAATTTAATCTGCCCGCATAAAAATGTACCAGAAGCTGGTATAGGTAAAAATCTATTATATGTAGTTGTAGCACATCTGTACCTCTATTCAACTTAATAATTGCCTTTGACATGTTTTGGTATTGTTTTTAACTCACCCGTTATTACTGTCAAGTAAATAAGAGCTATCAAAACGTTGACAATAAGGAAACACGTCAATAATACGGTTTTACCCAGTTGACTGCAGGTCCTGTCCCCATTATCCGTTTTGTTCAGAAAATTATTAAATTACCGGCGGTGTAGCGACCCAGCCTTCTTCAAAATGCGGAAAGCATTCAGACAATGCGTAAAGTAAGTGCGTTATTCCATTATTTGCCTGAGTTACAACTGCGGAAGTATAGGCTTTTTGGGTTCCTTAGTCAAACTACGAACACTTATAGTTTCGCTATGTCCGCCCGTCCGCAGCCTAGCTCAAAGACCCTAAGAGCTAAAAAGCTGTAATTTGGCATGAATGTACATATTAGTCACGCCAACAAAACGGTAAAATAAAATCTTGTTTTTTTTTAGTTTACGTCCTCTTCACGTAACGTGGGGATGTATTTTATTTTCTCGTCTACCACATAGTGTGGGATGTCCTTGGAAAGGTATTAAAAAATATATGCGGGTTTGCGAATACAGCTTTTCGATTAAAGGATCCGTTTATGAAATATTAAGCTGTAAAGCGCATATAACGAATTTAAAAGGAAAACTGTCACGACTAATTATGTAGACTTCATTAGGCGACTAAAGTGTTTATACCTACTAAAAATCATCAAAGACAGCACCTAATAACTATAGAAAATTAGTTCATACTTACACGTTATTTTTTGAGATAGTTTTTTGTGTTGGTCGTAACGGCTTCGGAACCCTACACTGAGCATGGTCCGACACGCTCTTGCCCGGTTTTTTACAATAAATTGCTGGAATTGCTAGTGGAGTAAATGATAATAATAATAAAGTACTTAATTGAGGTCCAGCCCCAATAAAGTCTCCACGTTTGCGTCATTAATAATACAAATTCACGCAAGTGATTTAATTATAAAACGCTCATTAAAATTCCAGGGATCCGGCGATAAACATTCTGGGCCAAGCAAAAACCAGAACGTAATGTTGGAGCCATTTTAGAGAGAATAAATAAAATATGGCACTTAATGCGGTAAAAAGAAATATTCACAAAGCGAAGATCGATTGGGATATTGTGAGGATGTTAGGGAAACAAGAAAAGAATAATTAATTTGTAATGTTTTGAATACATTTTCAATTAATAACGTTTTTCTTTTTAATGTTATTGAATTTCAATTGTTTTTGCCAAATAATAACAATAATAAAAAAAACAGGTTAGGTTAGGTTATCAATAAATTGACCTAGTCCCAAACTAAGCTCTAGACTTGTGCTATGGGTACTAGACAACGATATAAATACTTACATAGAGAAATTTATACTTAAATACATAGAATACATCCATGACTCAGGAACAAATATTCGCGCTCATCACACAAATATCTGTCCTTTGTAGGCAGGGTCACTAACTAACTACCAACCAGGCCAGCGCGTCGTCAATATAACATTTTTTTTTGACAAACAGTCAGCATTAAAATAGCAATAAACCGATATCATAATATTACCTAAAAATATATCAGGGTCATACACAATCACAAAAACAAAAGTTGTCTCTCCTGTGGTCAATAGTTAAGGGCTTGTGTGCATATAAGTTGTGTTTTTATTTGATAGGACTAAAGTAGACGTGACGCCCTTTATGCGGATGTGGGTTCAGCCAGAGAATTAGGCTTTAAACACGTTAACTTTGGGTATGTCCACAGGAAAGACGCGAACCTAAATCCGTGTATGACCCATCAGTCAGTTTCTCCAACTTATCAGTGCATGATTGCACCAAATAATGGACCTTTACTTTTTCATATACATAAATCAATCAATAATGCTTCATAATAACTATATTTAATTCCAAGTATTGTTAAGATGCACACGGGATTTTTTTAATCGTTCTTAATGTATGGACGTCTCATTCTATTACACAATATTAGAGTATAACAGCTATAAATTGCCGTTAAAATATGCGAAAAGTTGCTTTAGATATTTAAAAAAACCTTCAAACACAGCACCTATTTCACCGCGAATTGAAAAGACAAATGAAGTCAGAAGCTGTGATCGTGTAAGCGCGGTCTTGTAGAATTTTGATATTGCCAGTGATATACTCAAAATCGATAGTAGTTCGGAGCCAGGGAGGTTTGCCAAAACAGGAACAGATGGTCTCCGTGTTCCCTACGTAGCTTCTCTAATGGGAAACAGATAATGCTCTCGTTACTTACCCTGCGGAATGGATACGAGTAGAAGCATCTGTAGTATTTAAAATGAAAGATGGTTATAGGTTATAGGTTGTAGCGGGCTAATTTCCGCAACTCGACGACTTAACAAATGCGCCTTTTTTGCGTGCTGGGTTTCTGGCACTACTCTTGCCAGCCCAGTTCAACCAGAAAGCCTAGCAGACCCTTGATGTTGCCGACGGCCTCTGGTAGCGACCTCGGTGTTCCGAGGTGACGTGCCCGGTATGTTGCCACCTCTGGACATTCCATGATGACGTGGGCTGCGGTTTCCTCCGCCGTCATACAAGCTCTGCACAGGGGGCTGTCTGTAACACCTAATGTGAACAAGTGTTTGTTAAACAAGGCATGGCCAGTTATGGCTCCAGTTAACAATCGGAGTTGGGCCCTTTTGAGTAATCGTAGCTTACGCGACAATCCGGGATTGATTATCGGAAGAGCTTCCTTACTCTGCCTGCAGGTGTCTAGGTTGCTCCAGTGGTGCTGGTGCTTTACCTTGGTGATTCGCCGCAGTTTGTTCCGCAGCCAGCTGGTCGGCAGGGGCAGAAACGGTTCAGGACCTATCAGTTCCATTTCTGAGCCCCTTCTCGCGAGTACATCAGCCGCGTCGTTACCGCGTGAGTTGCTATGTCCCTTTATCCACTGTAGGGTGATGGGGTTTAGGTTACATACCTTAGAGAGGGCGTTGTGACATTCGTATATTAGCCCTGACGTTACTGTATAGCACTGTAAGGCTTGGAGAACTGATCGGCTGTCGGAGAGTATACGGATGGGGAGATCCTTTACCTTCCTTTGCTCAATCGCTATTGTAGCCATAATGATGCCCACGCATTCTGCCTGGAAGACTGTGGTATGGGCTCCTAATGGCGTTGAGATATGTATGTTTAGATCTTCTGAAAAAGTACCTGCTCCGGATCCAGACTTTGTCTTGGATCCGTCTGTGAAGATCCTCACTTCCCTGAGATTGAGGCCTTCCCACGGATCTTCATACAGTTGAATTTTGTACTTCTTGTCGAAGATAAACTGTTTCGGTATTCTGTCGGTAGCCGCCTCTATGAGTGGCTCCTCGTTAACCGCTTCATAGAGTATTTCGGTGTGTGGTACCCTGGCAGGTTTCCACAGGTGCAAATTCCTAAGACGTACCGCTGTTGCCGCCGCCTCCTGCTGGATGAAGAGGTGCAGTGGCGGGAGGTCGAGTATGGCTTCCAGGGATGCTGTGGGCGTAGTCCGCATGCATCCGGTGGCTGCCATGCCGGCTAGTCTCTGGAGTCGTTGTAGTTTTGATTCCACAGTGGACAGTCTGGTGCGTGGCCACCAGACTACCGCACCATAGGCAATGATTGGTCGTATCACTGACGTGTAGAGCCATAGGATGATCTTGGGGTGTAGACCCCATGTTTTACCTACCATCCTGCGACACTGCCAGAAAGCGATTGTTGCTTTGTCTATCTTGCTGTTCAGGTGGTTGCTCCAGTTCAATTTGCTGTCAAGTACGACTCCTAGATACTTTACCTCATTCGATAGCTGGAGTTCTGTTCCAAACAACTTGGGGAGTTGGTAGTTGCCCAGGCTGCGTTTGTTAGTGAACAATACCATCTCCGTTTTCTTTGGGTTGACAGATAGTTTGTTGGTTGAGCACCAGCGTTCTACGATACTTAGAGCTGAGCGGGTGACGTCGCAGACCGTGCTGGTGACGTTGCCGGTTGTGAGTATCGCTATGTCGTCCGCGTAACCTACCGCGTAGTAGCGACTGTCGTTTAGTTTGGCGATCAACTCGTTCACAACTATGTTCCATAGTAGCGGGGAGAGAACGCCGCCCTGGGGACAGCCCTTTGCCACCATTGCTAGTTGGTTGTTGTTTGCATTGAGTCTGATGACCCTTTTGCTAAGCATATTACCTATCCATTCAACCAGGGTCGGGTTCGCCCCGTGCCTGACTAGCGCGGTTGTTATGCTGCTGAAGTTGGTCTTGTCGAAGGCCCCCTCAATATCTATGAAGACGCCTAGGCACATTGATCTGTTCTTGATGGCTTCCTCTACCTTGCTTACTACTGCATGTAGGGCTGAGTCTGTAGATTTACCTTGGCTGTAGGCATGTTGGTTTGGGTGCATTGGTGTGTTGACCAGGCAGCTCTCCCGCAGATTCCTGTCGCATAGCCTTTCCAGGGTCTTTAATAAGAACGAGGTTAGGCTGATGGGTCTGTAGGATCTGGGGTCTGAGTAGTCGCTCTTACCTGGTTTCGGTATGAAAATGACTTTGACCTCCCTCCACCGCCTGGGCACATACCTGTGTGCTAGGCAAGCAGTTAGGATCTCGGCAAGAGTCCGAGTTAGTCTTTCGCCACCCCACTTCAGAAGTGCTGGAAAGACCTCGTCCAGACCTGGTGATTTGAAGGAGTCAAAGCTGTTAATTGCCCATTTAACTTTATGGGGGTTGATTACCTTGTGTGCCCGTACCCAGTCTACCGTGGTAGGGGGGGCTTCTTCGGTCGTCCAGCTGGTCGACTGTGATATCACGCAGTCAGGGAAGTGCGTTTCTACGAGGACCCGTTCTGCCTCCTCTGACGAGCTGGTGAGTGTGTTGTCTGGCTTGCGTAAGGAACCCATGGTGTGCGTGGTCTGGTTGGAGAGAACCTTCCTTACCCTATTGGCCTGTGAACATGCTTCTATGTTGTTGCAGAAGTTACGCCATGAGCTCGTACTCCTGTACCTGAGGCGTTTCTTGTACCTAGACTTGGTCGTTTTGTACTTATCCCAGTCGTGGTCTGCGCCTGTGTTCATTGCTCTGTTCAGTTGTCGCCTCATCTTCTTCCTGAGCCTCTCCAGCTCAGGGCCCCACCATTTTCCTTCGCTGTTGCGGCTGGCCGGGGGGTTAGAGAGAGGACAGGCATGCTGATAACTTGCTACAATGGCCTCCGTTAGGATAGTTACCTGGTTTTCTATCGCTGAAAGAATCGAATCATCATCAAATCGATATCGAATGAAAGATGGTTATCTAGATCTTCAGAGGCCCTTGCCAAGATCCACTATGCTACGTAGCGTTTCTATTCGATTAGTTTCTAAACCAATCATGTCACTGGTAGATGACGTGATGCGAAAAGTCACGTGATCTACCAGTGACGCAATTGGTTAAAAAACTAAACGAAAAGAAACGCTAGTTATCGTAGTGCATATTGGCAAGGGCCTCAGAGTGTTTATTTTACAAATACACTCTATTTTATTACCCTTGACATCGGATAAAATATTGACTCCACAGCTGTCAAAATGGGAAGCACAGAGAGACCCCAGACAAAGCAACACTGAAAACATGTACGGATTCTCATAAATACATCATCCCAGACCAAAACAATCTATTCTTTAAATAAACACTTAGTAATTTCAGAACAATACGACACTACTTACGGCGTAAAAAAGTCTAGAAACTTTTTTTTATTTTCTTGTCTTTTAAGCAAAACATTATAATTCTGGGAACTATGGGAATTAGGCATCCAGGAGCGTGCAACTCAAGTGGATCACAAAACCCTAACTTGGTGGTTTGGTCCCTCGGGAATGTTTAAATTTTACGGAATAAAAAGTAGCCTATGATTTAATCCAGTGTATAAGCTATCTCCATTCCAAATTTCATCCAAATCCGTCCCGCCGTTGCAGCATGAAGGAGTAATAAACACACACACAAACTTTCACATTTATAATAATATTAGGAGGATAGTAGGATACAGAACCGGAAAATTACAATGGTTTATTAAAATTTATTTACATCTTCGACATACTTGGGTGTCTTCAAATGAAGTTACTAGGCTTCGTCTGAACCAGTGAACTGAATCCTAGACTTCGTCATCATTTACTAGGTACATAGAGGTTAATTCGCAAATGTTGGATGTTGAACGTAAAAATAAGATACACCTCTATAAAGTAAGTATATCAAACTATATCAGGTACGGTCACGGACTTAAATTGATGAACCACTGCAGAACCTTTTTGCATAAAACCAACGATTAATTTCTATTTAATTTCTATCTCATCACTATCACAAGGTTCTATGTTGGATCATCTTTTAAAGTCCTTGATGGTACAAGTAGATATTATTCAATAAATCGTTGCTTAAATACTAAAGGGCCACAAATCAAAATGTGTTTGTGTTGCATTTAAATTCAGAATGCTATATCAGCAGCGAAATATTGGAGTCAAATTATAAGTATAACAACACACGACAGTTAGATGTTCAAAATCTAAATTTTGGTCTGGATATTGCACATGAGATTTGAACATAGTTTGTTAAACAGCACCGCCCATTGAATAAGAATATGTTACAGATGTATTAAATAAACAAACGACATCGTATTTAGTAAAAAAGTTCGTATCTATCTTGCTTCCTCATTCAGCCTTACCACCAATCTAGTTATAAGCTAATTGACAAGAGTTCATTATTTTCAAGACTTTAATTTTATTCGTTTTATAGATACCGTTTGGAAGGAGGAAAACACTAATAGTTTGAAATTTTCTCTAGAATGAATAATTATTTTATTATTAATTTATTAAGATACTAGCGACCCGCCCTCGCTTCGCTTCGGTTTATATGAGTTTTCTGTAACACCAGTACATAAAATAAAAAAATATTATACATATAAACCTTCGTCATGAATCCCTCTATCTATTAAAAAAAACCGCATCAAAATCCGTTGCGTAGTTTTTAAGATTTAAGCATACATAGGGACAGACAGCGGGAAGCGACTTTGTTTTATACTATGTAGTGATACTTATTCCAAAAGCGCGTAACTTCATTTCTACGACACAATGGACATAATTACGTTAGTCCAATCTGTATATAAAAAAGTATCATGTCAACCGATAATTCTCTAAGTATCCATCTGTCAATAGTGTCAATGTCAAATTTAAACTATGACAGCTTTTTTTCTCGTGAAAAGGGCAATGGTATTATATCTATTCAGGCATAGTATTGGTAAAACTCGATATTTTTATTAACTTACTTGTAATTTTGTAAATAAAGAAAAATAAATCTAAATGAATATTTTGCCGTGTTCAGGAGGCAAAACCCTTTTGATTCGTATAGTAATTTGCAGGTGTCACCAAAATGAAATGTTGTCAATTGATAAATACGAAGTTATCCAACCAAATACGAAATCGCAAATATGCACTACATCTGCAAACACATATGGGTGTAACCGAATTCCTGGTAATAAAACCCTACTGGAACGTTCTACATAACAAGGCTATAATAGTACTGCAATTAATACGCAGTTGCATTCAGCTGTAATCCAATACCTGAAAGTAATACCGCGAAACGAAAACAATTTGCGAACGAGATTAATCCTGCAGCGTAATTACGGGCAGGGCGTGCATACATAATGGCGTGTATGTTCTCGACGCGAGATCCGCGAGATAATAGATGATGATGATGTCTTTTAACTGTTATTGGCATTGCTTTGACGACTCAATTTGCTTTAAGAACCGGAGGGACTATTGCTTAACGCACTCGCAATCGTAATTGTCATTTTGAAAATCGAAGGCTTGTCTGCATACAAAATGAAAACAATTGATCCGCTTTGAAGCCAATTGAGATTGCGAGTGCGTTAGAAAAAAGCGACGCGGGATCGTGAGATAAGTATGTTTTTTTCCGCGGCATTTTTGTTCATAATTAATGTAAACGTCTGGTAAAGTTAAGTCTTAACATGTTGCCTTTTTACCCTACTACTGAAGGAGGAGAAGGGTAATGTGTGTATGTAAGTATGATGTATGAATGTATGTATGGTTGTTTATTCCCTTGTTGCACGTACAGCCCGATTTCGACAAGCGACATTTCGTTAGATTTGTCTTAGCGTCGCGGGTGTCACTTCGTATTTTTCTTCGTAAGATGTGAAATTGCCAAAATATAAAATATAAAAATGATATTATATTGACGACATTATCCAGACAGCAGTTTGGTATTTATTACTTGCCTTGTTGTTAGACTTGTATAATATTTTTCATCACACTTGCTCGTAAATAGTGTCCTAACATGCTAGAAAACTCGACCGTATACCTATCCAAAATAATACCCGCGGGCCTTTTTTTACCATTACGCCACTAACGTGCGTAATAGCTTTTTAATCACACTAGCTCGTAAATAGTGTCCTAACATGCTAGAAAAATCGACCGTAAATCCAAAATAATACCCGCGGGCCTTTTTTTACCATTACGCTTCTAACGTGCGTAATAGCTTTTTTTTTAAATATTATACGTGGACTCAAACTATCACAATACGTCAGGACCCCAATTCTTGTGCCATTCGATATGAAGTTTCATTCGAGATGAAAATGTCAGTTGAATACTATTTCCTAAAAATCTCGCATAATAAAATAAACTATTGATCTCATATGTCACTAGAATCGGACTCCGAACACGTTTGACATTATCTGTGGTAAGTCACAGACAATGATGTAGTCTGCCGCTAATAAGTTAAAAATATGATCTTTTGTCTGATTTTATTTCATTTCCTCGCAATTGTGATGAAAAACATTGTATGTTACACGGGTGGTAAAGGAAATACAAAGCTCGAGTCATTAAAGCCCTCATCCTTCGGCTTCGGGCTTCTAACAGACTCTCGTTTGTAATTCTTTCTTTACCACCCTTAATACACAATGTACAATTTTTTTTAATATTATACGTGGACTCAAACTATCACAATACGTCAGGACCCCAAGTCTTGTGCCATTCGATATGAAGTTTCTTTCGAGATGAAATGTCAGTTGAATACTATTTCCTAAAAATCTTGCATAATAAACTATTGATCTCATATGTCACTAGAATCGGACTCCGAACACGTTTGACATTATCTGTGGTAAGTCACAGACAATGATGTAGTCTGCCGTTAATAAGTTAAAAATATGATCTTTTGTCTGATTTTATTTCATTTCCTCGCAATTGTGATGAAAAACATTGTATGATACACGGGTGGTAAAGGAAATACAAAGCTCGAGTCATTAAAGCCCTCAGCCTTCGGCTTCGGGCTTCTAACAAACTCTCGTTTGTAATTCTTTCTTTACCACCCTTAATACACAATGTACTAATAAGTACTCTGCTTAAGTGTAATTATACGAAGCGCGTGTCTTGGCATTTCCTCATACTCTTTCCTAGTTTTTATACTTGAACCAACTCCAGCTCTGGGCCTCAACAAAATTCTACTCGGTTAAATATTGCTTTTGACATGTAAATAAATAAATAAATAAATAAATGAAATTTTTATTTACCAACACAAAACAGTACATTAGGTTAAACAAGATAAAAAGGATCATGGGCACTTTTGTATGGAAATTGGGTGTGGCATCAACAGAATTGAATCCTTTACATTTAAAATGTATTTAGTTAAAACATCATTTCTTACTATAGCCGCAAATACCTAGCTTACCGGAGAATAAAAATATGGGCACTTGAAAACCAGATAATAAATTAATATAGTCCATATAAACTTTAGCTAAATAAATAATAAAGTAAAGAATTTTCTTAGAATCAGATAGTTGTTTTGTTGTACACAATACACAATTTTTAAGATACATTACACAACAATCGACCTCTGTGTAACTCTTTTCCGTTAAGTTGCTTAGGTTATGTTGATGATATAGTATTATAATCAAATACCCTAAACCCAGTTCTATAATATCCGTCAGAATACTATATTTTCCAATGTTTCTATGGACTATATCATCAACATAATCTTGTTTTCAAGTGCACATATTTTTGTTCTCCGGTGAGCTAGGTATTTGCGGCCATATTAAGAAATTACGTTTTAACTAATTCCTTTTTAATGATATAGGTTTAAATTCTGTTGGTGCCACACCCAATTTGCCCATGATCCTTTAGTTAGGTAGGTATACAAAATATTCTTACGTACATAATAAGTGCGGTAAAATGGACATGAGACTCAGCAACACTGCTGGTTTTCAGTCTCCAACCAGACATCATATTGTCAACGTTACGATAACTCTTATTTACTTCTCATTGACAGTAATAGCAGCCGAGTTAAAATAAATACGATAGCATGTCAAAAGCAATGTGATTTTACCGAGTTGAATAAAGTTTCAGTTTGTTTTTTAAGAGTATCCTTTCGTTGGACACAGCGCAATACCAAGAACTAGCAAATTCAATACGAAGCAAGTATAAGAACTTTTCTAAATTTAATTATACAGTTGCACCTTACTTGCTTTGTTAGAACTTACCCGGTGTTGCACTATGACCACTATTTGTTTCGTTATTCAAACTCAAACAAGCTCAAACTAACTACTGGGGGGTTAATATGAAATAGCTATGCAGTTCTGTTTACGCTGAGAGAAAAGGACAGAGCTATATAGCTGCTATAACTCCGTCTTTTACGCTCACCGTAAATTAAACGGCATAGCCACGTCATAATAACCCCCCTGATCTAACACAGTGGAGCTAACATGCTTGTGTTAACTAGTGGAGTTCTTTCAGGAGATAAGAGGATGATGATGATTTAACAGTAAAATAACTTGTCCAATAATAAAGCACTTTGTTACTGAAATGTGAGTAATAAGACTATTAACAATCAGTCCGACTGTAAGACTGTATTGTAGGTATGTTTCTTTATGAAGAATCGTAAACTTCTAAAAGTAAATTATAAAATCCTAACCTTACATAATCCTCTACCTTGACTTAAATGCCAAGTTTTGAACCAACCTCCTCTTGTTCCAGACATTCTGCGTGGTGTCCAAACGTTTCCGCAAGAACTACATCCACCGGTTCACCGCCACGCGCTCGCTGTTCTGGTGGTCGCCGTGGTCCCGCTGGCGCCGCGCCTGCGTCTACCTCTCCACCAACCAGTACTTCGACTACTTCGTCATGGCCACCATTCTGCTCAACTGTGTCTTCCTCGCCATGTCGGAGACCGTCGAAGAGGCTGAGTGAGTACCAGTCTATCTAACTATTCACTTGATAGCTTTGGATACCGTAGCATTCAAGTAATGCCGTTGTACAAAGAGTTTAAATTTAGACAATTTCACCAGCACTTATTTGTGCGCTGGCTTGGACAGTCTTTTGGTGATAGAGTTAATAGAGAAATGTAGATCTACGGTCCTAGTATGGCTGCGTCTATATCGCGTGTCAAATGTGGATACAGCATCCGTCACTGTCGTACTTATTTACGTGTCAGAAGATGACGGATGCCTTATCCAAACTTTGTCATGCGATAAACGCAGCCATATTAGGGCCCTAGATTACAGCCACGGTCTAAAACAAATATAGCAATATTCTTCCCATCAGGTACAGTCACGAGATTTAATTTGGTACCCACCTTAGGTCCAAACTCAATCTGACATTATACAACAATAAGGTTAAGTTTCCTAAAAGTAACAAATTTCTTGACATCTCTAATGACATTGACGACTTCAAGCATATTTTCTTGAAATGGGTCCCAAATTAATGAACAATTTAATAAAGCGGACACTCTTTTTTATGGAGAGAAAGAGAGAGAAGACATATAGATCCAGACATCGCTTGCATATGAAACCGAGTTATGTGGAATTAGTGTCTGAATGAGTGAATATCCACTATATTTAACTTCCTTACTGATCTGCCTCGGCGCATTTTGAACAGCCTAAAAATGTGACTACTATATCTAGTTCTTACTTAATTGTTTCATAACCAATAATTTTGACTACAATATCATCATTGCTATCAGTGTCATCTTTGGCATGACAGAGACGTTCAAACAAAATCTAAACTACCTTTACTTGGTGTTTTAAGAGCACCATCGGAATATCCCTCATCATAGACGTCCACTGCTGGACATAGGCCTCCTTCAAGGTTTGCCACAAGGACCGATCCTGCAACGCTCACATCTATCGGTTTCACTTAACCCACGTCGTTGGTACACCTTCTTGGAGGCCTATCCACGCTGCGTGGAATATCCCTATTAAAGTACATTAAGTAAGATAAAACTGGCCTTCCCGAGAGTATAGGTTTGACAGTGACACATCTGTCCTGTACGTTTGTTTATGTTGCCCCAAAATTCGGGCACTCTAGGGAGCCACGTGGTTTTGAGTCCGTATTAGCCTTCCTAATTTTAATTAGTTCTGCGACACATGAGGCTGAGCATTATTAAGGTACAATCTCATTATATAATTAAGCAAACATTGAACCTGGGTTTTAGGAAAATTTATAATTTGCATAATTTAGAGGCATGACTGAAAATTACTCAATCATATAAAAAAAAAGTAATCTTTATTCTTCAACTAGGGGTAAGTACGTATTATGATCTGTCAAAACCTGTCAAGTTCCAGATAATGAAAGGGACAAAGATATATGACTCCCATAGCTCTATTCTTTTTGGCTTTTGTAGGTACTTTAGCAAGACTGTTTGAGACTATTACCAGCGCTTTCCAAAACTAGACTATTATAAAAATACCGTTTTGTTCAAAATGAATTATTTTATGGTTAAAGAATCTTTACTATAGAATTACTATCGTAAGATCAAACAGGAGATGTGGTTGTAATAATTTCTTATTATTATTGTATAAGCAAATGTGTTCAAATGTAATGTATGTGTCTAATACAAAATGTAAAATGTTTTCTCCATAAATACGTATCTTCTCATCGCCACTTCTTAAGCTTTTGTTTGGCCGCGCGCGGAAAATAAATCTTAATTATATCTCGACAAATTATTCAAAATGTATTTATGAAAAGCATCCGCAAATTGCTCGGTCCTAGATTAATCCCGCGTCATTTATTTAAATAAGGCTTTAAAGGACGCGGTCGTGCTGCCGTAACTCAGCACTAATTACAATTTGGCGAAGTAGGTCAATAAAATTATTGACAGCTTTGGCGTGAGGTTAAAGGGTTATAACTGTAATTAGCAAAATAATTAGTTAAGTTTTTGCAAGTTTCACTTAATTTTGTAGTTAATTTTATGATGTTTTTATTTGCTTAAAACTAGAGGCATCAAAGCTAAGCTGGTAAATCTGGCAATGTTAGAGATTTTTCTTTTTTCTTGATTATTAAAGGTATCCACGCGTCTAGTGAATGAAGCACTAAATAAACAGCGTTAATTACCTTTAAGAATTCCTCAAAATTTTAAGAACTTCAACATTAAGAAAAAACTGAATTGAGACGATGCCAGCACCCAGACTGCATGTTAACGTATTAAGCATTTAAAATTTAATGTATTTGTTTATCAATAGAGTGTAGAATGCTTTGACTACACCATTGCATCTAACCGCCTTCTTTGGTAGGACTGCAGTTTTGTAAGACTGACATTAACTACTTACTATAACAATGCTTAAGTAAAATTTAAACATCTTAGGGGATCTATTCCATTTTTCTTCTTACCCATCTGGCTAAGATATCGTAGGTAATCATGTTATTGACACTATAGAAGCTTTCACTGACGTGCAAAAATACCTTTGTCAATACGATCAGAATACAAA
The DNA here is from genome assembly GCA_963966035.1 of Acleris laterana. Taxonomy (NCBI): domain Eukaryota; kingdom Metazoa; phylum Arthropoda; class Insecta; order Lepidoptera; family Tortricidae; genus Acleris; species Acleris laterana. The sequence continues at coordinate 5,283,399 of OZ014454.1, read as the reverse complement.
AATGAGATAAGCTGAAACAAAGAGGAATATAAATAACGCGAATCGACAAATGATAATGGTATATCCGCGTTGTACGATCTTAGTATACTTGAAGAAACAAGCCGTAATTGCATCAGTCTGAAGTGTCGCGATGTTAGAACTCAAGTTAAATACCCGTCCAATAAGCGAGAGGAAAATTTACAATTTAAAACAAGACATTTCCTGTCTGGACCGGGGCTTAAGCCGGATTCTATTTCAAATTGGATGGAGTGTACAACAGTTTACATTCGAGACGATTCAGATTTTATAGTTTGAAGTGTTATTAAATATGGAAAATAAGACCAGCTTGAAAGAGTTGCTGCTCATTTTGTTTATTTCTGAAACAAGCATATTTATACGGTATTGGGGTCAATTCGGGACAGGGTTCTCAAATTAAAAAAATCTGTAAACCTATATTTCTAGAATGTTTGTGTTACTAGAATAGAGCTTGCCGTTAGTATTAGTGGTGTTAGGAGTGGTAGGACCTTAAAAGGTTCATCATTCTTTAACGTACCACCAAGCAGCAGTGTTGGCATTGTTGTGTCCCAGTGTAAGACCACTTGTGAAATTACTAGCATAGAGGCATTCCATTCCATCTTAGTGCTGAGGGTTGGCAACACATTTACGGTAGGACTGCATTCTTAAGATTGTAGTCTTGAGAATGCAAACGTCTATGGGTCACAGAATAATTACCACAAAAGTCAAATCTCATGCCATAACAAAGGTTTCCATTGAAAATATTCAAAATTAGAGAACACATTTGAATTGGCCTCATTATTACTAAACTGTCATTTAAAAAATTTAATGTCCTTAACGAGTACTAATATAATACATATAAAATAGGAACCAAGAACGAATGGTATAAAGCACAGTCACGCTCAGGAGTTTGACCCTAATGCAGCAGACCCATTTACCTAATAGCATCGTGCTTCACGTTACTATTTCATAGGTTTAACTCCAAATTCTAACCACGTCGTTTCTAAGTCAAGATGTGCAGTTCAACTTGCTCTTACCTGAAACTACTGGGTTAATTCCCCACACACTCGAATTAGCGATTTACATATTGAATATCAATTCGCGCTTCTAAATTGATTGGAAATTGGAATTAATGGGCCTGGGCATATGGGGTTGGGTAGATAGTTGCGAGTTGGAGTGGAACAGTACCAATAGGTATGGCAACGGGATTGGAGGTGAATTTATAACAATAAATAGTTATTGGTTATGGGTCGTGTGATTTTAAGAGACGGTGCAATGTTTGTTGTATTGCAGCGTATTTTGGTCAAATAAATGTTGTATGTTTGATTTTGAGTTTTGAGTATCAGTATTTTACAAACAGGGAATACCGATTCCAAAATAATAATTTACATTATTGCGAAATTTCATCGTCATTTAATTAATTCATGGATTATATGCATAATTTTATTGCTACACGAAGGCAAGATTAGCTGTGATTTATCATTATCATCATAATTTCAGCCCACATCTACCCACTAATTCCTCTTCATTTAGGTCGATTTCTAGGTGATTTCAAAAAATTAAATCTATCACTACTACTTTTCGTCTCTTCACCAAGCGGTTCCAACGGAAGACCAGTGCTGGCTTTATGGCTAGCGAATGCTGAGTTGGGACCGTTTCGAAACTGTTTCTCTGTGTCTTATTTTTTGTATCTATGTACCTAATGTGGTTTGTATTGTTGCGAATAAATGACTCTTTATTTTTATCGAAAGCATATAATTTGGAAATTATGAAAATTCTGATTCATGACCCTTCGGAATTATATTATTATAATTGTACCCATACAAACAGCAAAATTCTCATGTTTAATGGCGGTTGAAATATTGTACGACATCTATTTTGCGTTGGATTGTGTTGGACACATACCTACTTGAATTATGAAAATTATTAGCATAAAATAAGCCCACACTCGTAGAGTAAAGCGACATCCGCCCCTTGTAATTTTATGCCACGTTTAGGCGGCATAAAAATCTCGGTAGTAAAGTATTACAATGTACCCCATGGAGTACTAACGATATTCTTAACTTGAAATTGAAATTTTGTCACGGAATTCAGTAATCACTGCATATTGATACTTAGATGCAGAAAGTAATTTACCGTTAGTTCATGACACAGATAAAGTGAATGTAATGGTCCTGACACCTCCCCTGATATCACTAAGATAAGTAAGTTTTAACCTCATACACGGAAATTGCGCCGACACTTTTGCTGTGAGCTTCTAGTTGCTTTTTATAAAACACAGTTGCTCAGATATTTCGCTATCTTTTTTCTGCGGCTAGGATTTGGACGCTGTTTGTCCGCAACTGTCCTTTTCAAGTTGCCCATGTGTTGTTATACTCGATACGAATAGAGTCTACAATTGAGTGTGCGCATACAGAATAAGTGGTATTTTTACGTGACGCAAGGTATCAGTATAATGATGAATGATGACGGGTCGGCCGGAGTAGGCGGGCGGTCGGTCGTTGCTGTTCTCCCTTGATTGAAGGATGGATGAAATAGAAATACACACAGGAGTAATAGTTAAACTATCAGTAAAATTTGTAATATGAGATAGACTTTGGTACATTTCTATAGGCCTTGCACCAGGTAACAAACGACAAACCGATATTATAATATACCTTTATTTCCCGAATTAGGAATTTCATAATTGGAGTTGATCGTGTTCCAAACGAAAAAGGCAAGTCTGAATTCTATACTAATCTTTTGTTTATTGACAGTAGAATAATACGCAGGACGCAAAATAAAATATTATTTCATATCTTAATCAACTCAACTTAATCTTTCATAAAATTCTAAAAGATCTTACGACCTACCCTACATTACGATTCAGCTCAAAATGAAAGTCTTGCAATTTTCCTGCAAGTCTGCTCATCCAAAGCGCATTACATTTGAGATATTAAATCCTCCCGCCAGCCGACGCGGCGGTGTATAAAGAATATTCTAACAGCATTAGTTAGTCGTCAATCGACAAAGCATAGCGTACACAAAGATCCTTCGCTAAGAGGATTACTGATATTTCTGGTTATTCTCTAACTCGTGCAAGTCGACGTCGACTTAGCTTAAGACTTATATTTTTTTTGACAGTAATCTAGTTAACACCTTGTAAGTGAATTTAGACCAGTTCCCGTAATTGAAACGGGCAAAAATTTGGGCAATTCAAGATCATAGTGTCTCAGGGCTGATCTGATCGGCGTCGAAGGGTAACCAGATATTTAGCTCCCCTGTACTTAACAAAGTCCTAAAAAGTTTTGACACATTATTTTGTTCTCAGCAAATGCTAGTCTCAAAAAATATGCCAGAAACTTAATCAAAGCCTAGACCACAGCATAGGATCTTTGAATTCCGAAGTGTTACAATCAGCAGTGCTTTGACTTTGCTGCTTTGACACCAATAATTTTGAAGTTTTTCTAATCTAGGGGCTAAAATGTTATGGTTTAGTCAATATTGTTGGTACATACAATCGAACAAGTAAGTAAGTATAAATAGCTGTACGTTTTAGTACCTTGTCACAGTAACGTATTATTCTGAGAGTGTGTTGAATTTAGTATATCAGTAGTTGCGACAAGGTACTAAAATGTTCAGCTATTTATGAGTTCGACCAAATAACGGTCGCGTTATGGAATAGTGCCAGAGGCTTGAGGCTTGTTAGGTATAACAGGGTAAGAAAGGCCGAGAACAGAGGATAAAACAGTTATTCGTCTGCTCCGTTAGTTTGTTATGTTTACTGAATAGCTAAAGCGGTGAAATAACTAGCATTGAAGCGTTCCATGTAAGTCCTGGCAACCCTAATTGGCAACGTATACATATTGAGTAGAAAACCACCAGAAAGAGTGGAAAACTACGGTAGGCTTAGGGCATGCAAAGCTCTTCATAGAAAGAGTTGACCAGAGCTGGACCAAAAAACTTTGGAAACTCAACAGAAGACAACTCCGAGGCGATATCGGAGTGTTTACAGGGCACTTTGGGGTTACACATCTCCTAGCAAAGATGGACCTATATGACAACACAGATTGTAGAATGTGCGGCGAGGAGGTGGAAACAAGGAAACACTTATTGTGTGAATGTGACGCCCTTGCCGGAGTAAGAATGAAAATCCTCGGTAGTGGCTACCCAGAACCGAAAGATTTCAAGGCTCTGCCATTGCACTCCACTATCCGCTATTTGGAAGGGGTGGAGGCTGCATTGGATTAAGAGCTAAAAGAGGGGTAATTACACAAAAGATCCCATAGGGTCGAAGTGTATCCGTAAGGACCCCATCAAGAAGATAAGATAAGATACATATTGAGTATCTTGAGATTGCAAAATTCCATGACCTTCAGAGCCAAGACCATAAGTAAAATAAAGCCCCGGGTGGTATGCGTGCTTGTATGCCTTGACTAGCCAGAAAAAGGGAGTGGAAGATCACACCTCATTAAACCCTGTTTGTTAGTTATGGTACGTTTTAGGATCAAACAATCGTGTACCGTAAAAAACAATAATTGCCAGAGTAATGCACCGATACAAGCACAAATAAAAGATCACCAAAAAAACCTTAGGATATTTTTTAGCAGGTAGATTTCCGAATATCTGTAATCATTTGCATGCCACTTAGCGGGTTTCCATTCGTATAATTATCTATTCGTAATGATTACATCTCAAATGCTTTCTACACGCCTCTTGCGTTCTTCTTTAGTCGTCCACGACTTGCATCCGTATAAGGGTATTGGCCAAACGTAGAGCGTAGACGTGAGGGGCTGATTAATAGTGATGATTATTACATAGAAGACGTTTAGAAATTAAGTTGCGGAACTTAATTTTTAGATTTCAGCAGCTAGTCTGGGCATTTTTAAATAGCATTGAATGTACTTCTAGCGATTTCCATGCGAGTTTTGATTTCGGCATCACAGTCAGTAATTTTCAGTCAACCAGGTACCTAAATATATTTAGTACTTTGTCTATTTTTCTAACCTTCGCCCCGACTCGTTCATTCATGAATCTAGTGTGGGATTTCTAGTAACGACCATAAGTTTGGTATTACTGAAGGTTGTTAATTTTGCTAAAAAGAAATGGTACATTCCTCCATCCATAGACACTGTCAAAATATTTTTACCAAACTTACTATACCCATTTCCGTTTTCGTTACGTTATTATTAACGCCAATATTTCACCAATGTTCACCAAGTTTCTACCTAGTTTGTTAGTAAAAAACTTACAAATGAATCCACAAACTATAACTCAATACCAACACTCCCACGCAGCCATTATCGGCAGCTAATGTGACTGTTTTATCGGCTGTTCGATCAACAGGTTATTGATTTAAACTTTACAGGCGTCGGATGCCATATCGCACCGACCGCCGTATTAACAACAATGCCAACAAACTTTACCATTTAAAACAACCTAACATCATCGCAATAAGATTCAAGATCCTTCTACCCCAGTGCGCTAGCAGCTTGTATTTCGACGCGACAATCTTGGCTCAGAGCCTTCTCCAGTGGTAATAGAGGTTCGGTTCAGTTAGCAAGCATAATGAACTCACCGTCTTTTGTTTGAAGTCTCGACCTAAAAGCTTTGCTTAGCGGTTTTGTAGATGGCATTTGATTTTACATTGTTCAAGATTTCTGAAACAATGGCAGGTTGCAAAGGGTTAAGAGATTAAATGTTTACGGCTACATGTATGCTATTAAGTTTGAACATTTAAAAATATTAGAGTTAAGTCAGTCGTGCGCTGTAATTCTTGTTGGTAGTCTGGGAGAAAGGAAGAATATTTTTGTTCATGTTTTTGAAGAAATTAAAGTTAAACTTTGTAAGAAATGAGGCATCAATATTGAAAACGGGTTTATATTATCGTTTGTCCGAATCGTCACTTATCCTAAAGCCATTTCTGCCTGTTTTTTTTTATATTGTTATAATAGATCCCTAACCTGACCAACTCACAGGTATTTTTGGAAAACTTAAAAAAATATCTGAGTCAGCTGTAAACCAGTGTCTGACACTTTATTAAGAAATCCGAGGGAGCAAATTGAAAACCTCCGAAAGGGACGTGGATCTAAAGGTGTACAGTTTAATTGCCTTGAATATTAAGTCTCTCATTTGCATAAGTGGGTTACAGTTAACTTCTACGAATACGAGTTGATGACAATAATTAAAACATTCTCTCGTACAAACGCCGTGGCGTAGTATTGCGTTAGTTCTCGTTTTCTTCTTCAATACTTTTTATTTACGTAGGGTATATATTTTAACACTTTAATTTATTTTAAAATTATGTGACAAACATGTCATATGTTTGTAAAAAAATTATAACCGTCAAATGTCAAAATTTACCAAGCGAACTTGCTACAAATAAAATACCCTAAAAATGGTAAAATTCTTACAAATTTTCATACATGGAAAAGGTAATAAATAAAGCTGATTTGACTATTCTAAACCTTTTCCATCAGTTTTCAAACTACCCACTCAAGCATCTAAAGCCTCCCACTCACGTCCGATAAGCTCTATAAATATTATCGCCGTGCTGTCAGGTTGCGATTGGCTGCGATAACGGGATAAAGCGGACGTCTCACTGAGCGTTGGCTCCTCCGTTTCATTGAAGGGTTAATAGGGGTTCTGGGCGTTTACTTGATTGCCTGTCATTTATCAAAAGATGATGAGGCATATGGCGACTAAGATTTATGGCTATTTTACCTATTCCATTGCACTTTGCAGTGTTACATTAGGATTGACCTAGTGTCAGGCTCGTTTCCATAAATGAACGCATTATATTAACTGATTTAGAGTACCTACTGTAACTGTAAACGTTATTCGTACAACATATACTTTAATTTCCATGGCAAAGTCATAAAAGGACGTTTTTTTATCGCTGTTAATAGGCCCCTTCAAGACACTAACACGATATGTCTTAGGCAATGCACCCAGCTAGCATGTAGTCGGTCCATGAAAGTTGCTTGAACTCCTGTGCTGGGTCATTATTCGAGCGATTCAACGGCGTCACTTTTGTGGATACATTTCAGTTTTTTGGTGAATTGGGCGTATGTTTTGACGCTGTCTTTTTTTGGAATAACGCTTCTGTGCCTTCCTTATTCTGTGGCTTTACTTCGTTAAATAGGTAATATTGTCAAAGTTTGTTCTCAGAAAATGCCACATATTTCGCCACATAACAAGAAACATTTCGATTAACCGAACTAGGCTAGTTATCAAGACCACTTCGAGTTCCAGTGTCGGGAGTTGTTGGCAGCCCGCCGGAAGTGAGGCAACTAGTGCTCCGCTAGTCCGGGAGGAAAAAGGGCGCATGTGCTATATATAGCTCAGGCAGATTCAACCGTACAGTGTTTTATCTTCTTTCCAACATTATGATACTTTGGAATAATAAAATAGGTACTTTCAATTTATTGAGGAATACCTTTTTACTCAGTCTAAAATCGTCTAGATAATAATCTCTATTTGCTGATGGGTGAGAGTAGCACAAAACCTACCGTCGAGGAGGTTCTTGGGAAAGGCCTATGTCCAGCAGTGGACATCCTTTGTATCATATGGTGATGATTGTGATGATGATTGTCGTGATTGATTTAGTTTTTTTAAATGTACAGCCCAAAACGTGACTGTAGGACGTTAGGACGATATTTCATAAACGGATCCCTTAATCGAAAAATTGTTCCCCAAACCCGCTATATTTTTGAAAGACCTATCCAACAACACCCCACACTATGGGGCACACGAGAAAAAGAAATACATCTCCACGTTACGTGTAGGGGAGGTACACTAAAAAACTTGTAGGCGTGACAAATATGTATATTCATGCCAAATTACAGCTATATAGCTCTAAGGGTCTCTGAGCTAGACTGCGGACGGACGGACGGACGGACATGGCGAAACTATAAGGGTTTGACTACGGAACCCTAAAAATGGCGCACTCCCAACAACTACTAACGGGCGCGCTCAGAGTCACTTTATATTCATAGTCATTGGTTAATTAGTGACGATTACTCATACGAGTATATCTACTAATTTGAGAAAGGAACGAATATTGTGTCTAAAATATCTTTGAATACGGCGGTAAGAATACCTACTATTAAAATAACAAACAATATTTAGAATTTCTATTTGCATCAAAACATAAAACCGAATCAAAAACAATTCCCAAAAGATGATTAACGGTGACGGCGGCCATTTTCCTGCAAAAATAATGGAGGCAAATTAAAAAGTTTGCCCTGGAGTCCTCCGAAATAATTATAAGACGATAAACTGAATGAATTGTATCGTAAACAACTTCGCGGAGCCGTCTTGTTACGCCTTAATTTATTTGTAGCTTCAGAAACATCTTGCCTGATAATATTTACGAGTTTTGGAACTCGTTGGTAACACGGTGTTATTTTTAACTTTACTTGATTGTGAGGATGTTTTGTTCTCTTTTGGATGGTAATTTCCAACCGGGTCTTGTGATTGGAATATTCAAAGATATACAAATGTGGACCCGACGCGACGATAATGCAATATTATGGTGTCTAGGAGTTAATTTTATGACGAGTCGCAACATGGTGTTTCCTGTTCTTAATGTAAACCTACTGAGTTCTTTAATTTACAGTACAATACAAAACAAATACGCTTTAGTGAATCCCATACAAATTCAAATAAACAAGGAAAGACAAAAACATTAAATTCTTATACGGTAGACTACGGGCGGTTATGCCTAATCCTACTAGTAGGTATTATAAATTCGAAGGTGTGTGTTAGAGTTACTTTCTCCATACTAAAAGAACCCCGCGTTTGTTTTTCACCTAGTATGGAAAAACAAACTTTGTGCGTTTACTGTAAAAGTTGTAATTAAAATAAATTTCATGTAGCTTTAAAAACTTCTTTAGTTCATAGTGATTCAAATCATGCAAAAAAACACTGAAAAAAAAAGAATTTATACATGAACTTAGTGGTTTTCCGTAACATGGACATAAGGAAAAATGACAAAACTCCGAATAAAATGATCAATATCTCGGAAACTAATAACAATTGCTTAACATACATGGGGGTTAAATCGATAGCTTATGAGCTGTTCTATCACCCCCTTAAAGCTATCGAACTAGCTACCAAACACCCTGTATAGTTATAGGTATGTATACTTATAAATAAATTACAAACGGGTGCCGGGCGCGGACAGCTTAGTAGTATTTTATTAAAAGAAAACTTAAAGTAAAGACTTGACAGTATACTCGTACAGAAACAGAGACAGGATCTCTGACAGTGAGTTCAGCTTCAATAATCAAAATAATGTCTGATAAATAGTTACAGTTGTTGTCGTGTCAACCTAGTGGGCACAAAAAAAATGGCTTATTTTTATAAACAATTTCGTAAATGTCTTTTTTTCATAATAATAATAAATTTGTATCAGACAAATTAATAAACAGACTGTCAAGAAAGCGAGCTATTCAAATGTTATAAAACAACCTGATACTTTTTACATTGACAGCTGCGAACAAAATGGAGCCGAGTTGGCCTACGTACCTACTCCTAAAATAATCAGAATAATTTCACCAATATCAAATAACCCAATGACCGCTTTACATAAAATTAATTATCTTTAGGTTATTCCATCAGCAATAAGACCGAGTCAGGGTAACCCAGACACAAACCAATTAACATTTGCAAATCTTATGATTCACAACTCAACTACCGTTTTCTTAGCGTTAGTATCTTAGGAAATCGTAACGATGACACGTTTAGCCTATTTGGTAGTGACCCAGCCAATGAACTTTACGGTCCCGGATTCGATGTCCAGTGAGAGTTCATTCCTGAGTCTTGGATACGTATTTTGTATGTTTGTTTATCGTTGTCTAGTACCCAGTAGTACGTGCCTAAGACTTAGTTTGGGACTAGGTCAATTTGTGTGAGATCCACATTTATTTATTTTTCCAGTATTACGAAGTCCTAAACATTGACACCCTTATAGAACAGAGCACGCAATAGCTAAATTGTGCTTGAAATAAGCACAATTTAGCTATTGCGCGTTCATGTATGGAACTCTAAGAACTGGTTTTTAGAATAGCTTTTATTCCCATTGAAAGTTAACAACGGACGAAGGTTTCTTGAAAAGGTAGGTAGTTTATGAGTCACTATAACTTCCCACCAAGTACCCTGGCTTGCTCGTATGCATCTCAAATAAAAAACAAGATATTTAATGGCATGAACAAGGTAAACTAGTACATCATTATCATTCTCAGCCCGTACTTATTAGTCCACTGCTGGACAAAGGCCTCTCCCGATGCACGTCACTGCTCCCGATCATTAGCTTCTCTCATCCAACCTACACCCGTCGACGCATATCGTCGCTCCATCTTGTCCCAGGGCGTCCTGCACGACGACGTTTGCCAAGACGCGATCACATCACGCCGGCTCCAACAGTCGTCAGTTCTGCGACAAACAGGACCGGCCCACTGCCACTTCCATCGTTGTCTCGTTTTGAAACCAACCGCGTCACTGGTAGATCACGTGACTTTTCGTATCACGTGATCTACCAGTGACGCGATTGGTTTAAAAATGAAACGAATAGCAACGCTAGTTAGCGTAGTGTATCTTGGCAATGGCCTTAGCTTGCTACACGCAAGTTGCAAACGAGTACACTGGTCTGCTTTTTACACTCAAAACTGTAATTCTTAGACTAAAACGGAAAACTAAGTTAGTAAAATATTCTAATTTTAATAAATAACCTTCGGTTAGAATCTTGAGGCATTTGGTCAAAAAAATTGGACACAAATCCTTGCAAGGGTATAAAGGGTAAGGGTACTTGTAATTTGTGTGATGAGCGCGAATATTTGTTCCTGAGGCTTTGATTTTTTCTATGTACAAACATGTATTTCTCTATAAACATATATATTCTAACGGTACGGTTATCTTTCATTTGTCAATTTGTGTCTTCTGTGTAGTGAATAAATGTATTTCTTCTTCTTCTTCATACAAGTAGGTTTATCGTACTAGACCTATAAATCCTCTAATTCAAGCATAGGGCTTAGTTTGTGACTAGGTCAATTTGTGTGAGACTGTCCCCTATTAATATTTATTTAGTTTTTAGTAATTACTAAAAACAAAATAAATATTAGGGGACAATAGAGCTATGGACAATAGCATTATTAATAATGCAACTGTCTATAGCTCTATTCGATTTAATTACTCCGTATTATCCTCGGCATAACGAGGAACTTTTACAAAAAACAAGTAGGAACTGGGGTTATTATGGCAAAGCTAAGCAGTTCAGTTTAAGCTAAGAGAATATGACGGAGCTATGTAGCTTCTATAGCACTGTCTTTTACGCTCACCGTAAAATGAACTGTATAGCTATGTCATAGTAACCGCCTAAACTAAGTTGGTCAAAGGTCATAGACCCTTTGAAGACACACTCGAAGATCAAATGGCGAAACAAGCCTTTTTTTAAGAGAATAACATACCTATGGTGTTTCTGTCTATTTAGTTGTTTGTTATTTTCCTGTTTGTACGATAAAGTATTTTACATACATACACAACTAGAATGTTCAAGACATACAATCCGCATCGGTGGCGGTGAATAACTTAAGCCGGCGGTCTCCGACACGGCCTTGTGATCAAATCCCGCTCGAGAATGGTTTGTCTTCACACATCGTCTATGTAGGGCTGCCATCTCAAGCGCTGACGAGGAACAAAGTCATCCTAACGAAGATTCATACCATAAAGAACATAAGTAAAGTACGATGACCACCTGAACCTGTATTTTGATGTCCTTTATCGCGGTGTGGATAAAGCAACCATTGCCATTCGCACTTACATACTAGTCAGAAAGTGACAGATTTTTTATCCACGATCGATTAACACGACCATAACAGGCTCGCTGGCGTTAAGTGGGCTCTGAACCCATGAACAGTCGAATACAATTTGAGAAAATTGTATCTATTTCTGGACCTTATGACACTATAATAAGGTGAAAAGTACGCTTAATTTGCTATCATAAGATTGTCAATGCTACCAACCATGAAGGCTTAATTGGAATGCCGCTGGTGTTAATTAGCGGTTCTTATTCCTAAACCCTAAACTAACCCGGGAACCCGGCTGAGCCGCGGGTCAGGGGGTAAGATAGTGGTAGCGATCCGGACAGACTCTGTCTGCACAAGTACCAAGCCCTAGTTCAAGGTCCGCCCGGAGTGCAACCCTTTAGAAAAACCCACCCAAACGCTTTAAGAGTATAGTTAACTATAGTGCGATCGCGACTTTTTCGTCTTGACCATACCATAAGAATAGTGTTTTTTTTTTTTTAATGGTAACATTTAAAATCTTTTTCCATTCTGGACGATGGGCAAAAATGTTCGCACCAGAGGGGCTATTGCTTAACGCACTCGCAATCGCAATTGTTTTTATTTTAAAAATCGAAGGCTTGTCTGCATACAAAATAAAAACAACTCTTCTGTTTTGAAGTCAATTGAGATTGCGAGTGCGTTAGGCAATAGCGATGCTGTAATGAAAAATGCCTCAGTTTGATCTCGGCAAAATGATGTATTTTTACTTTGACAACGACCGCCCTATGAATGGGGTTTTCTTGGAAAATCAAGTTTTGTAGTGAATTGGTTTAAAAATAAACGCACTTCCTTGCCTTATCGATTTTTATTAGGTCCTAATAAAGATACTGACATGCATCTCGTGACTGTTAGAGCTTAGGGTGGGGAGGGGGTCCATACAACATCCCCAATCCCCCATTCTTCCGTAAAGGAGAAATATAAAACAACCACTCGCACAATTTTTTACATAAATAATTTTAGTGTAATAATTCCGGCGCTATCCGGACCGATGGCAGCCCTGGAATAGAGCGTTCTGAAGCGGCACGTCGTCATTAAATGAGCTTTAATGCCAAGCAGTAGAGTTGAAGGTTGTCAAATTGTGGTGGCACTCGGCATTTCTATAGTGTGAAACGGGGTTAAGCCGAACTTCTCTGTTAGTTACAGATACATAATTAATGATACAGATTTTAAACGGAAGCGAACGTCATTTTTGAAATTCGATAATTTTAATTTTAATTTTTTTGGAACTTTTATTACTTATTGACCATTATGAAGAAGCAGTAAATAATTGAATTGAATTAAATTGAACTTTATGGTAGTTTATTAACTTTATTACTTCTGTTAGTAGGCTTTAATTATACTCAATTGAAGGATTTTAGGTAATGGTAATTTTCTATTAACTTAGTCTATTAGAACGAAGGAAATAGAAGCAAGTAACAAAAAGATTTATTGATTGATTGATTTAAAGTATATATTATTTATTTATACTGAATTAAAGTTAGAATTTCAAATAAAACTCGTTCTCAAACGCGTCATGATCATATTATGGGTAATATAGATTGAGAACCAATAATCCAATTACTTCAGCATTTTTCTTAGTTAGCGAGCTTTTGTTCACTCATGTGCACTATTTAAACCTACATTCGTATTCACAAGCTCGCAATACTGAAGTATGCTTAAAATGTTGCGATGCAAAACATACGTACTTTAACTAAGTTGCTGAACACAGAGCTAGTTTTTTGTAGGTTATTTCCCTCGTATTGAACAACGGATCATTTTATTCCAATTAGAGGTGCACATACACTAAATGCTCGGCTAATTGGTTTCCGAACGAAATTGAGCCAACACTGCATCTAGTGTTTTGTGTTTGTGCACTGTCAGTAGCAGACTCGGGTTTAACGTAAAAATGTTGCTACCAGCTACGGCGTAGCAATCGTAGCGCTGCTCGTAGCGTACTTTTAATTCTTCTGGGTATAACCATATTGCCGTTAACCGTATTAGGTTATATAAATAGAAGCTAGGTACTCCTAGTTATCATATTAATAACTACCTACATAAATGTAGTAATTATATTCCTGTAAATATGTATGTAGGTATGTATGTAAACTCTTTATTGAACAAAAATATTAAAACATTGTTATTAAATTATTGTACAAAGGCGACCTTATCCCTAAATGGGATCTCTTCCATATTATTATTTTTTATATTCAACCTGGTAAAGTGTACAAAGGTGAAGGACTAAAAAGAAACGGTTTCTGAAATTTTGAACATCTTTTTTAATAACTATTACTATGAATTTTCATTTGGGTTAAATTAACTTGATTTTACCATAATAAATGTTTATCATGTCGCGTTTATTAATTACATGTACGGAATTGATCCGACCAATATTATTATATTATTATGATCACTAGTAGAATGTGGTATAAAACATTTTAACGGTTCGGATCGGATATTGCAAAATTAAATCATGTAGCAGTAATTGAATCTGGTTAGCAAAGTTTCCCAGAATAATTATTAATGGTCCAATTTTGATCTATGTTACAATGGTCGAATTTGTTTTATAATAATAATAATAATAAATCATTTATTTTAGACCACCGAGGATCATTGTGTTAGTAATACAAACAGATAGATTTACGTGCGGACTAATGTTAGTAAACACAAGAATAACTTATTTTAATTGCTGCACGTGAAGCTTCCAACAGTGCTTCATGTACGGACAGTCGAGCCTGTCGGCGAACACGCTCAGGAGGCCGTTGGCGCTGGCCCGCACCCTGCGCACCAGGGAGGCGCTGCGCTTGCGCATAGTAGCGTAAAAGCAGTCTACTCGCGCTTCCGCAAACATCCCTGATGCACTGCAGTACCGGGGCAGCCCCATCAGCATCCTAAACGCGTTGTTGTACTGCACGCGCAGAGCGCTGTACTGTTTCTGAGTATAATTTACCCACAGGCTGCTTGTATAGAAAGTAGTACAGTAAGCTTTAAAAAGTGTGACCTTTGCTTCCTTAGAGCACTTAGCAAACCTGCGAGCTATCATATTCGCTCGTACAGACAACGCTCTGCGCTCGCGCTCAATATCGGCATCGTCCTTTAGGTTCGGTGTCAACAAATGCCCCAGATATTTAAATTTTTGGTAACATGAACTATTTTACTGCATGAGAGCTTCAATATACCCCCTCTAAAAGTCTAACACTCCTAACCACCTTGTATTTTAAGCTTAATATTTTGAATGACACCACATGATAACTTGCGGTTTTACTCTAAACCTAACCTAATATTTTTTCCAATAAAGAACCATTATTTGCTAAAGGTTACCTGGAAATGTCACATGTGCTGACCTTTTCTTCAAACATAATATGAATCTTTTCAAGTCGGAGTGAAAAGGTAGATAGTAGAGTGCATAATAGACATGCTTCTTTTAAGACTTTTACCATCTGGGTTTTAAATAGTCTGAGCTAAAGTGGAGATGAATGATTAATGCTTACTTATAACATAAAATAATGGTAATACCTTTTAATCTGAATAGGTACTTATAACCTTATATCTCACATATAAAACACACCTGAATGAACGGAAGAAATAGGCTTCTCTTTCATAATCAGTTAATTTATACGGTCGTAAGGGCTGTATTAAGAAATAGATTATGGCTGAGATATCCATCTCAAAACGCGTCAAAACGACAGATTTATAAGGGTTGGCGTTTAATTTGACGTGTCTTGAGATTGGGGTTATTATGACACAACTAAGCAGTTCATTTTACGGTGAGCGTAAAGGATGAAGCTATAGCAGTTACATAACTCTGTCCTTTTCTCTCAGCGTAAAATGAATTGCACAGATACGTCATAATAACCACCACAGGGCTGATTCTAGGCGCTAAAAACTATATCGTCTTTGATCTCTTATCGTATTGTCAACGTTTTGATAGTTCTTATTTACTTGACAGTAATGGCGGCCGAGTTAAACACAATAGTTCAAAGGCGATATGGTTTTACCAAGTAGAATAGAGGCCAAACTCAATACGCAACTTTTGTTATAGTCGACTAGTAAAATAGCATAATTTTGCAGCTTATTTTACAGGTAAAAATATCGCCATGTGAAGAATATATAGATAATGCCACGTTTGCCAAACTCGTGGTTAAATTAGTTGAACTTTATTTCCCGCATACTCGTTCGCGAGTGTTTCGCATATTTTATAGGCCACGTAGCCCGCGGCCCAGCGTATCGCGGTCAGACTCTTTAAAGTATGTTTAGAACTCGGAAAGTTGACGTTTAAAAAGTTTACATTTATGCTTCCGTGGCCTTGCCTCTGTAGCCCATAGACATTCTCTAGACTACGAATACAATCTTAAAACTGCAATCCTATGGCCGCAAATGCGTTGGCCAAGGACTAAGATGGAATGCCTCTATGCTAGTTATTTCAGAAATTGTCTTATCCTCACACCGGAACACATAAATTAATGCGAACACTGCACTGGCGGTAGGTTAAAGGATAATATGGTGGAAGCGATCCATACGGACCTTGCACAAGGTTCTTCCACCAATATTAATAATAATAATAAAATCTGTTTATTTCAATATTTGTGTTAAGTTTACAATTTTTACTTAGCTAAAATCTTTATCTATTTAAGATTATTTGGCTAAGTTAGTGAGGACACTATCACTATACACTAGCAGATCTATCTATTTTTTTTTTTCTATTTTGCCGTCGCGCTAACGTTTAGTCGAGACGTTAACGTGAATTTGTCGTAACGTCGAATGATTTGACGGTCCTCAAGATGATACTTGAAAGATATGCAGCTATGATTGGGTTTACTACGAATGAACATTTATGACATCAAATAACAGACAAGAATTACTAAAGACTTTGAAAGAAATAAAAGGAATTAAGTAAGTACTTTACTTTATTTGACACGCATTTGGACACATAAATAATAATGAATATAAGAAATAGTCACAGATTCATTAAATCAAATAACATTCAAGTGGTCTCTGGTGATGTACAAATGAATAAGATAAATATTGGAGGACATTCTCAAACAAATTCTAAAGTATTCTAAACATACTTAACTACATAGAAGACTTAAAAACAAATACTCGTTCATCACAAAAATATTTGCCCTGATCTGGAATCGAACCCGGGACGGCTAGCTCGTAACCAACTACATTCAAACTACAAACCTGAGTCTTAACCTTGTCAAGAGCACAAGTGTCGAATTAAACTGATCACCCTTCATAAAGTGATTACGCACGTCTCTGCTAATAAGGTTAGTTAGGAGCAATATTGCAACTGCCTGGACTCGGAGAGTCTAATTGCGAGAAGGCTTAGCTTCGAGACACTTTGATATTTAATGTAATTTGATTACACTCAAGTTAGCACTTTGAGATACGGGAGAAGAGGGGAATCGTTTTGTCAAAAGCATTTTTCTAATGAGGATTCACTGCGCTTTTACAATGTAAGGTTTTGTCGTGCCAATTTAAAATTAATAGATTTAGATTTAGATTTATTTATTTCATAATATAAAATACAGTTATATTGCACACATGTCAATTATACAGAATTCATATTATGATCGTCAAAGAAGTAAAAACAAAAAAAGTAATCTAGCAAAAGCCAATGTCATAAATGAATGGATTAAAAAAACACAAATAATAATAAAACGAGTCACAAAGTTAAATATACAAATGGTAGTACAATAAACAATGTCAAAAATTATAAAGGGAAAAATAAGGAAAAGAAAGGAAAAGGGAAAAGGAAGAAAAAGGAAAGGGATTAATATCAAGGGAATATCTAACACAAAATGAAACTAGGCCCAAAGTAAACTCTGGTCTTGTACATACCTACTATCCTCGTAAGGCGCAACGTTCTTTTAGCACATTTGTCAAAGAGACTTTTGGCTATAGTTTACCGACACAAGATTATTTTTCGAACTATTGAAATTTTACGTGAGTTTTACTTCCTATTGGTATCAAGGCAGAACGTTTGTACAAACATACCTACACGCCTTCATTCCCAAAGTGGAATGGGCAGAGCTACAGAATTACCAAGAACTCTAAAAACTTGTGGATATTTCTGTAACCACATTTTGCACAAACAGGCTAACAAGTTTACCAGTGTATATTAGTGAAAAGTTGCAAGCCCATCGCCTAACAATACTACAAGCCTTTATTTCCTTAGTCACCTCTAACGACTTCGACGGGAAGGCATGGAGTGTCACTATTCTCAGCCGGCAACCCCACAGCTATACCACAGCATACTTAATACCTATAGAGTAAAATAAAAAAGATGTCCAAGAATCAAATTGCAGAACCATAAACAAGTGGTCAACATAGAAATCATTTGCCTTTACCGGAATCGACCCAGGATTGCTTGTTTCGTAAGCAGAATCTCTTCGTACAATGTTAAACTAACGATATGTGACGACAGCTCCTCATATCGTACCCATACCACGTTTAAAAAATAAACCAGCAGCATTTTAGTTTTAGTTTCTAGGAACATTCAGTGGCTATGCTGTCTAAGCATAGGTTGTTATGAAAACTACCACATTGTATTTCAACAGCAGCAATATATTTAATTAAAGTGAAAACAGCGACGTGAAAAGCTCCTCTTTAGCGGGAATTCTTAGCTGCAGCTTAATCCGGAGACTAGTGCACTTTTGGACGGGAAATTTTCAACCCCTTCCACTTTAGTGGCAGGAACGCCAGCAATACGACTTTAGTGCCTTCCTCCAGATTTCCTGCCGTAACTAGCTCGCTAAAAATATGATTCACTTGAATTCTTTGGCAGATTATTGTTATTTCGCTTCTAGTTTGTAAAATGTATTTCTCTGTAGCTTTGTTCAAGTCGGAATACGTCGAGGACTATCTTATTTTGCGAGATATAAATATACTTTAAGTAAATCAGAAGACTGTCCATGTCTGAAGCCTAATCCTGTCAACCGTATGAATGCGGGCTAAGTTCGCCTTTGTATATGCCTTTTGGATTTCTGTTTATTTTTTGGATTGTTATTTTCCGTATGTATTAACGTGATAACTTTTTTCTCATACACTAGACATCTTCCTTCTCGTGTATTTTTTGTTTTCCAAGGTCAAACTAGAATCTCTTTTTCTAAAATCAGTCTAAGTAAATATTTTATAGAGACTCGAGCTGCAGTATAGGTTTCAATTTTATTTGTAAATACGATTACCACCTCTTTTATTCGTTGTATTGTATGTATAATAAAACAAATGATAGTGGAGCTACATCATAACATGCCATTACTCATAGGCTTGTTTTTTAAATTGATGTCTTTTCTAACTGTACCTATACGTACGTTCCCCTTTCGAAATAAAACTCTGTTAAGATAGAGCGTTATTGTTAATAGTTACATCAATACAATTTCCATAACAAATATTTCGCAGGTATTCGAGTCAAACATATTTAACGTCTATAACTATGCAGTATGGATATAGTTACTCGTTTCATAGGTCGTTTTGGACGATCGTTAATAGTGTTATTGCATGCTTACAACTCGCTTATCTGTGGGGGACGTAAAAACAAGAACACCGTAATGTTTCAATATATTTAACTTTATTGGATCCACCGCATGGTTAATGGGTATACCCAAAGGCTTCTGAGATACATTATAGTGTATTAAAGAGGGTAGAACCATTGATTGTGAGGCGTATTACTTCGTCTACGTAGGTGTCGTTTATCAAATTCTAACGGGAATCGTTATTGTTTTATAAAATAGCGACCCGCCCTCGCTTCGCTTCGGTTTATGTGAGTTTTCTGGAACACCCGTACATAAACCAGAATCTATAATACATATAAACCTTCCTCTTGAATCAATATCTATTTATTATTTTATTTATTTATTTATTTATTATAACAAACACAAAGTTTACATTTTTTTAAAAACCGCATCAGAATCCGTTGCGTAGTTTTAATGATATAAGCATACATAGGGACAGACACACAGACAGCGGGAAGCGACTTTGTTTTATACTATGTAGTGATAAATGTCAGGGGACAAAGCCACACCTAATGACCTAGTCCCTAACTAAGCTCTAGGCTTGTGCTATGGGTACTAAATAACGATATAAACACTTATATAGAGAAATATTTACTTTAATATATAGAAAACATCCATGACTCAGGAACAAATAATCGCACTCATCGCAGGTGCACTTACCGGGATTTTAACCCAGGCCCGCTAGTTTTGTAGGCAGGGTCACTACCAACACCAACTAGGCCAGCGCGTCGTCAAAGTAATAAGGGGTAGGTTCAAATTCACGTCATCCACCCTACTATTGAAATGCCTTTTTTAATAAATAAATAATACGGGAAGAATATACACACATCTCGTACAGTAGAGCAAAAAAACACTTATAACTAATCACGAAAAGTACCTATCATAAAGTGCTTGAAAAACAGTAAACGACAAACATTTACGTTTACTCATGAACGTAACTAATTTTATTTTTTTATTTTTTATGGCATAGAGAAGACAAACGAGCACACAGGCCACCCGATGGTAAGCGGAAACTGTGACCCATAGACATTCGCATTCACAAGACTGCAATGCAATCCTAAGACTACAAATGCGTTGCCAACCCTGAGGACTAAGATGGAATGCCTCTATGCTAGTCATTTCACCGGCTGTCTTATCCCCAAATCGGAACACAACAATGCGAACACTGCTGTTTGGCGGTAATTAATTAATTTACAATATTTACAATGCTATTTATACACATTTCGATTTACTGTCATAACAGTAAAATTTGGCACTAAGCTATAACTGTTTTTGGAACAGTAACGATTACTGTTTCGATCGTTAGACTCACATTAAATGTTCATGATGTTTCGGTTAAACATATACTACTTTTTAAGTGAAACTAGTGGTGTTAAACAACGATAAACGTATCAAAATCATGATAAATAACCTTATACAGGCATATGAAGCTTAGAACATCTAACACTTAGGAATAGATACTCGCGCTCATCACACAAACATTTTAAACTCGGGACCGTTAGTTTACAGTGTCGTCAAATAATATGAAGGTTGTTTTAAAGTATTTCTCAGGCTTCAGGTATCTTTCATATGTTTCTCCGATAGACACCGAAGTTGGCTTGCATAAAAACTTAACGCTCAATCCGCAAAACGCGGTATAATCCGGAATCTGATAGCTTTGAGGGAAACCCTGTCGCGGATAACCGCGAATCTATGGTAAGTTCGTGTGAACGTATCCTTATGAATTTTACTTGGTAACACTGCCTGAGCATAGATAGTAAAGAGAGAATAACTTTGTCCATAGACTACTTTTGTACTTTGTGAATTAGAAGCGGGAAAGTAGTGAAAGAATAAAATAGTGAACTGTTAGTAAAGTGATAATTTCCTGAGCCTGAGAGATTATGAGCTAAGTATATAGACTAAGGCTTTATAAGCAATATGCAATATGTATCAAAGTACTTATATGATGTAACTGAGATCTCATTTACCGGTCAATACAAATTAGTATAACATCCTATTCCTTGTCGGCCTAGCCTGGCCTATACTTACTTAGTGTTTATGTTTACCTCTAAACCAACAGGAGTGGGAGCGTAAGGGATTGAGTGAAAGATCTCCATGTAATACAATAGCGAAGCAGATAGAACATTAACTTGGAACTCAGGTATGATTTGGAGTATGCGTTCTCTGAACCTACATTGCGAGCCCCTATCCTTTCCTAGTTGTACATTGAGTTACACCTAATACTTATATCCTGAATCTATAAGGAATAACATTATACCATTATATAGATATAATACCCATCATGGGGTTCGCAACAATGGTGGAGGAGCTGGAGCGTAAATTCTAAATTCTACCAAAGTTATTAAAAATAAGTGTGTATGAAAAGAGGCTTAGAATACCTAGAGTGGGCATTGGTTGGACTAGTACTACGTGGAAAGAAAGATATATGATGCGTTTAGTATGAACATGACGTATCTTGATACATAAAATATCAATTACAAAGAAATGTGTATATTTTTTCTCCGCTAATCGTCCGATTAATATTGATAGCAATAATACACGGCATTTAAATTTAGTCGCATAATACCAATGGTTTGTTGTCTGTTATCGACTTCAAATTAAATTTCCAAAAAAAAAGAAAAAAGAAAAACTAAATGAATACAATTTTTATAAAACTAAAAAATATATATAGATATATATATGAAATAATACGAAAGTAATTATGTTTTTTACTAGGATTCATTATTGTAATTAAATGTATTTACATTTACAAATTATCCAAGTTAAAATGGATTTAAGGAACAATGAAAACAAATGAACACGTCTGGCGAATTACCACAGATAACTTGCAAACCTTTCCAGACTTGGAAGCAAGGCGATTTGCCACAGAATTTTGGTGTAATTCGTTAATAACTTATAATTATTATTTTTTTTGACTTCTGTTTTAAAGGAAGCCTTACTTATGTGTATAGTTAATTTCTCCATCCTAAAAGTATACGGGAGGGCCAAGTCTGTTAATTTTTGCTGTTTACGGGAGGTTATAATAAAAATATATGAAAAAAAAAAAAAAAAAAAAAAAAAAAAGGCGGGAGGCTCTGACTTACTATATATATTGACGTGGGAGGAATCCTACGGGCCATGGTACGGCCATTATATATTTGACGTGGGAGGAATCCTACTGGCCATGGTAAGGCCATTATTTATTTGACGTAGGAGGAGTCCTACGGGCCATGGTAAGGCCATTATTTATTTGACGTGGGAGAAATCCTACGGGCCATGGTAAGGCCATTATTTATTTGACGTAGGAGGAGTCCTACGGGCCATGGTACGGCCATTATATATTTGACGTGGGAGGAATCCTACGGGCCATGGTACGGCCATTATATATTTGACGTGGGAGAAATCCTACGAGCCATGGTACGGCTATTATTTTTGACGTAGGAGGAGTCCTACGGGCCATGGTACGGCCATTATATATTTGACGTGGGAGGAATCCTACGGGCCATGGTAAGGCCATTATATATTTGACGTGGGAGGAATCCTACGGGCCATGGTAAGGCCATTATTTATTTGACGTAGGAGGAGTCCTACGGGCCATGGTACGGCCATTATATATTTGACGTGGGAGGAATCCTACGGGCCATGGTAAGGCCATTATTTATTTGACGTAGGAGGAGTCCTACGGGCCATGGTACGGCCATTATATATTTGACGTGGGAGGAATCCTACGGGCCATGGTAAGGCCATTATTTATTTGACGTAGGAGGAGTCCTACGGGCCATGGTACGGCCATTATATATTTGACGTGGGAGGAATCCTACGGGCCATGGTACGGCCATTATATATTTGACGTGGGAGAAATCCTACGAGCCATGGTACGGCTATTATTTTTGACGTAGGAGGAGTCCTACGGGCCATGGTACGGCCATTATATATTTGACGTGGGAGGAATCCTACGGGCCATGGTAAGGCCATTATATATTTGACGTGGGAGGAATCCTACGGGCCATGGTAAGGCCATTATTTATTTGACGTAGGAGGAGTCCTACGGGCCATGGTACGGCCATTATATATTTGACGTGGGAGGAATCCTACGGGCCATGGTAAGGCCATTATTTATTTGACGTAGGAGGAGTCCTACGGGCCATGGTACGGCCATTATATATTTGACGTGGGAGGAATCCTACGGGCCATGGTACGGCCATTATATATTTGACGTGGGAGAAATCCTACGAGCCATGGTACGGCTATTATTTTTGACGTAGGAGGAGTCCTACGGGCCATGGTGCGGCCATTATATATTTGACGTGGGAGGAATCCTACGGGCCATGGTAAGGCCATTATTTATTTGACGTAGGAGGAGTCCTACGGGCCATGGTACGGCCATTATATATTTGACGTGGGAGGAATCCTACGGGCCATGGTACGGCCATTATATATTTGACGTGGGAGGAATCCTACGGGCCATGGTAAGGCCATTATTTATTTGACGTGGGAGGAATCCTACGAGCCATGGTACGGCTATTATTTTGACGTAGGAGGAGTCCTACGGGCCATGGTAAGGCCATTATTTATTTGACGTGGGAGGAATCCTACGAGCCATGGTACGGCTATTATTTTGACGTAGGAGGAGTCCTACGGGCCATGGTATGGCCATTATTTTTGACGTGGGAGCAATCCTACGGGCCATGGTAAGGCCATTATTTATTTGACGTGGGAGCAATCCTACGGGCCATGGTACGGCCATTATTTTTATTCATCATCATTATCATCATCATTATTATTCGAAGTGGAAATAATCGTGCGAGCCATGGTTCGCATATTAATTGTTTGTGTGTGATGTGAGAGGTGAGAGGGAGATAGATTATGAGGTAGAAGATCTGTTATGTTATGTTCAGTTCACTAATTAAATGAGATAATACTTTGATTAACGTATAAATAAAGTGTTACTAATGTAAGATTATTATTTTTTACCATTTATTGGTTAGCCGAACTTTAATAATTATATTTTACTATAAGCGTTTCAAATAGAAAAATACGACTGGTGTATTCTATGTTTAAACAATTTCTGAACGAAATTTTCTTCCCTCCCGCCCGATTCGTTGTCAAATGAAAAAACCTACCAATCTAAAGCAACCGTCATATGCCGTATTTGAGCATTTCTAAAAAAGTTTGTACATTTCATTTACGACTCCGATTTGCGAAAAAATTTGCAGTTAGGTAGGGTAAATGATACTGAGCCTAAATAACATAGTCTCCCAAAATGTCCCAATTAATTTGTATGGAAACTTCCTTTTTTGTTACCACGAACGGAAGAATTTTGGTAACAAAAAAGGAAGTTTCCATACAAATTAATTGGGACATTTTGGGAGACTATGTTATTTAGGCTCAGTATCATTTACCCTACCTACCTGCAATTTTTTTCGCAAATCGGAGTCGTAAATGAAATGTACAAACTTTTTTAGAAATGCTCATTTTATAAGTCTTAACTTTATTGTGAACTTCTTGAAGTTTTCTGATTATTAGTCGTTGTTACTACTTGATTTTGTTAATTAAGTGAAGTTTTTAAACAGTGTGAATATGATATAAGTACAAAGAGACAAACTCGGATCGTAGAAACTCTCGAGGTAAGTTTAAAATTCATCTACAATAAAGTATGGAATATAATTGATTAGAACAAGCTCTGTTATGGTGATAATTTACACACGTGGTAAATAGTTATAATTTATTACAGAAGTTACTCAGAAAAAGATAAGAAGGCACGGTTGCCTCAAATCGGGCAGAGTAACAATCAAGATGGAGGAAACATGGCGAAGAATATTAAATAAAGTGGTTTGCTAAAACTTAAAAATGAGTTAAATAATTATTTTAGATTCGTTAACGAACCCTCCGCTGACGAAATATCGGACATAGCAACTCGTCAATTGGAGGCAGAGGAGATTTTGAGTGAACTTAGTGTCAAAATTAAACAGAAAAGAACTACAGAAAGAAAAGATGACTCAGTTATGAGTGGTAAACTTCCAAGACTTAGCTTGCCAGAGTTTAATGGCAATATTTTAGAATGGCATATTTTCTGGGATCAATTTCAGAGTCAAGTAGACATGCGAAACCTCTGTGATGTTGATAAGTTTTTATATCTTAGCAGTGCTCTAAAGGGAGAAGCTAAGGATCTCATCGATGGTCTCGGGGCGACCAATAAAAACTATGGCATAGCAGTGGCAACTTTAAGAGAAAGGTATGGCAGAACAGAACATATAAAAGATGCACATTATTCAGCCCTGAACAAAATTACACCGGCAGAAAATTCTGTAGTGGATTGTAGGAAAGTTTTAAATGACATTGAAAGACATCTGAGAGTTTTAAGCTCTTTAGGTGAAAACACTTCCCACAGCTTCTTTCGTTTCCTGATTTATGAGAAGTTTCCTGAAGATTTGATCTATGAGCTAAAAAAGAGGATGAAGGAAGACTCTATAGATGAAATAAGGAAGGAACTTTCAAAGTTGATTACAGCCAGGGAAGATGCATTTCAATCAACTCACAAAGTCAGTAGAACAACAAGCTTTTCTTGCAGTTGGGGAGGACCTGGACATTACTGATGATCCGGATATATTAATGCAACAGATTGAACTTGACGCGGACCTTGATGTCCATACAACTAAAGAACAGAGACACATTGAAATAACTAAAATTAGCAAAGTTAAACATCTAGCTGAAATCATCAAATTGCAAAAAGAACATTTCCCTGCAGAAGTTACTGGAAAAGAAACGGATTTGACTCGTAATTTAGGTTTATACTTAGATATAGATGGAATACTTAGAAGCCGAGGGCGACTAAGCAATACTCGCTGGTCTTACGACATGAAACACCCTATACTGTTGCCTCAAAAATCCGATTTCACTGATAAAATTATCCAAGAGACCCATGAAGAAAATTATCATGTAGGAACACCACATACGCTAAATATAATAAGAGAAAATTATTGGATACTACGTGGAAGAGCACAAGTCCAGAGAGTACTAAGGAAATGCGCCCAGTGTATTAAACAAGGTGGAGGACCTTACCGACTACCACCTGCACCTATATTACCTACCGAACGAGTAAATTACAGAGAACCTTATACATACACAGGACAAGACTATTTCGGCCCAGTATTCGTGACTACAAAGCAAGGAAATGAAAAAAGATGGGTATGCTTATACACCTGCTTTGCCGTGAGGGCGGTCCACATGGAGATTGTAAAGGACTTGACAGCTGAAAAGTGCTTACTCGCATTCAGAAGGTTCATAGCTACTAGAGGAAGGCCACAAATGGTACTATCAGATAATGCTCTTCAGTTTAAGCTGACTTCAGAAATCCTATCAAGCCCATACTGCGTTAATAACAGTATCAAATGGAAATTCATTCCTCAGCTGGCTCCATGGCACGGTGGAGTCTACGAACGATTAGTCGCCTTAGCAAAACATTGTATGAAACGCACTCTCGATAAACACCTATTAAATGACAGCCAGTTGCATACAGTAATAAAAGAGATTGAAAGTGTAATTAATACAAGACTTCTAACTTATGTTGGCGCTGACTTGGATCGTGTATTAAGACCAAAAGATTTCTTAAGCTTAAATGATTGTTTAGTCCCTGAACCAACAGAATCAGATGTCATCGGCAAGAATACTGTAACAAAGATAGACCTTATTGCTAGTTGGAAAAGAGGGATTATGATTCGGGACGAATTCAAAGACATGTTTATAAGACAGTATTTACCAAGTCTACGGGAAAGATATAACCATTCAACCAAACAACCAAGATCCACCTCAAACAAAGTGCCGCAAGTAGGAGATGTAGTCCAAATTCACGATGACTCCAAGAAAAGAATAAACTGGAAAGTGGGAAAAATAATAACCCTAATCAAAGGTCAAGATGGACACTGTAGAGTAGCAAAGGTAAAGGTTGGTGATGTAGAATTCACCAGATCCATTGGTCACCTATATCCTCTGGAAAGTGAGGTGGACAGTAATACATCACAAACAACGCAGACTCAAGACAGCAATCCAACAGCACTAACCCAAGACGGGTTAGAAAAACGTGAGGCACTACCAGACAGGACAACTGCATTAGACAAAGATCAAAATATGATGCAAGACGTAATGGAATTTCCAGAGTCTCTCGAAAACACAGTAGATACCAATAGAAATTGTAGAACAGAAGCAACTGAAGAAGTTCTTGACAACGAGTTACTTACCAAAGAGTCCAGTTTACAAGAAGTAGTTATCCACCTAGAGTCGCCACCGCAGGCCCAACCAGAGTTACCATTCCAGACATATCTAACAGATGATGATGAAGAAAATGAACAGATTAGCCCTACTACCCATACGAGACCTGAGAGGATTGCAGCCCTCCGCGCTCGTGAGAAAATTGCCGAGTGGACACACCACTTGGTAGCCCTGCTATAAAAACTTCTTTGACGTCGGGAGTGTCGCGGATAACCGCGAATCTATGGTAAGTTCGTGTGAACGTATCCTTATGAATTTTACTTGGTAACACTGCCTGAGCATAGATAGTAAAGAGAGAATAACTTTGTCCATAGACTACTTTTGTACTTTGTGAATTAGAAGCGGGAAAGTAGTGAAAGAATAAAATAGTGAACTGTTAGTAAAGTGATAATTTCCTGAGCCTGAGAGATTATGAGCTAAGTATATAGACTAAGGCTTTATAAGCAATATGCAATATGTATCAAAGTACTTATATGATGTAACTGAGATCTCATTTACCGGTCAATACAAATTAGTATAACATCCTATTCCTTGTCGGCCTAGCCTGGCCTATACTTACTTAGTGTTTATGTTTTTTACCTCTAAACCAACAGGAGTGGGAGCGTAAGGGATTGAGTGAAAGATCTCCATGTAATACAATAGCGAAGCAGATAGAACATTAACTTGGAACTCAGGTATGATTTGGAGTATGCGTTCTCTGAACCTACATTGCGAGCCCCTATCCTTTCCTAGTTGTACATTGAGTTACACCTAATACTTATATCCTGAATCTATAAGGAATAACATTATACCATTATATAGATATAATACCCATCATGGGGTTCGCAACAAACCCCTTAAATCCCCGCGAGAAGTGAGCAAATATCTACCTAAATATGAGCACGATTTATTCTTTATAGAGTATTGTTGTGGCTTCTTGCGGTCTAATAGTTGAAGCTGTTCCTTCTATTCTAAGAGAATGGAGATATTTGTTTTAAAATGTTGGTATTCTTTCGAAATTGCTGTAAATATGAGATTATATCGGAGTTTTTCACCAATTCTTCTTTTTCTTCATACCCGAGTCACAAATACCACTTACCATCAGGTGGCCTGTCTGATCGTTTACCTTCTCCATGCCATAAAAAAGGTCTATAAGTCTGCCTGGTCCCAAGACTCGCAAAGTCGCAAGCAACAACTGGACCAATACCATTAGTAACTTTCGCTAAGAGGTTGCTTTCGAATCTAGAGGTCAAGTTAAACCAATTTCCTAAATTTCCCAATTACATTTGGTTAAAGTTCTGGATTATATTTGACGTAGGAAAATGTCAACTTTTAACCTTAAATAACCAAAACCAAACTGAGGGTAGTAGAGATTAATCTTAAGTAAGCGTCAGTCATAGAACTTATCGACGTACTCTCAGCGTTAGCTTGGCAGATTAACATAGCGAGTGGTTTGCCCGGGGTCGTATTCCAATGAGCCAAGACGGTGGTTTCAAATTATGCATGACATGCATCCGACTTTTGAAACTCGGGATAGGATAGTTGGGAAACTGCCATCTATAGGTCAAGTTTACGCTTCGGGATCTATGTCGGACGGGCTGGGTATTAACGGTCTTAAGGTGCTTTTCCAGCGGGGAGGCGAAGCTAGGCTAGACGAGGCGGACGAGGACTTCAGTTTGTATTAAAAAATATTTTCACCGAAGATGCGCTAGGAGGATGAGTAATAGTGAGTAAAGTCTTTATTGCACAAACGAAAATGTTTCATAAAACACGCTGAAATGAAAATTAATTATGTACAAAGGTGAACTTATCCAGTTAAGGGATCTCTTCCTACTAACCTAGCTAATAGAAATTTAAACTTCCCTCAAGTCTCGCCTCGCCTTGTATCGCCGGTAGAAAACCACCTTGACTTAAAGAAATCTTTCAAACCGTTTAAAAGTATGAACAAGTTTATACCTGTTATAATATTACCTAATTACCTATTTACATTAATACAATCTAAGCATAAAGACTTGAGATGTTTTAGAATAAAATAATCTAATGTAATCCAACGTATCTAATGTAATGCAGTGTAACTCTCCCTTAAGCCTGATTTACACATTGAGATAGAAAAGACCTCATTGCAGTCTCAATTGGGTAAGTCAAGTTTTTGGAAGAGATGTAAATTATATTTTTTTTCGATAGTCGTCATCCTTAAGATCATAGAACTGCGGCTCTTTTACTTTTATTTCCTCTAATATTTTAGAAATCTTTTTTTTAGTTATGAAGTTGACATTTGTACACTTCAATGACCGACAAGCTTGTTGCCTTCGTATTTAATGAAATAGAAAAAAAAACTGTCACTTCTATATCTGTCAACGTCAAATCAAATCAAAGTAAACAA
This sequence comes from Acleris laterana, assembly GCA_963966035.1. Lineage (NCBI taxonomy): Eukaryota > Metazoa > Arthropoda > Insecta > Lepidoptera > Tortricidae > Acleris > Acleris laterana. The sequence goes on along the minus strand of OZ014454.1, from coordinate 5,253,478 downwards.
ACGGTTTAATTCAAATAAGTAAATTCAAGTAAATCTTTGTAATACTCCATTTCCACAGTCCGTGTGGGATTGCCTGAATTCATTGCGTGGATTGTACAATTCAAAAGTGCTCTCGTGGCTATCAAAAAGCAGTGCAAGAGTCGTCGAAAAAGGAAGAAATCGGTGTCCAAGAAGAAGTGCCAAAGGGTTCGAAAATAAATCTTAGACCAAATATCGTGCAAAGGTCTTAAAGCAAAGCGGCAAAACGAAAGTCCAGAGTTCGTTCTGAGATCGTTAAAAATATTTCTAAAAACACTGATCACATGAAACACAAGCCAACAGAAAATAGCCGTTTTATTGAATCGTTTGTTTACTTTGATTTGATTTGACAATGACAGATATAGAAGTGTTTTTTTTCTTTTTCATTAAGTACGAAGGCAACAAGCTAGTCAGTCATTGAAGTGTACAAATGTCAACTTCATAACTAAAAAAAATATTTCTAAAATATTAGAGGAAATAAAAATAAAAGAGCCGCAATTTCTTGATCTTTAGGATGATGACTATCGATAAAAAATATAATATACATATCTTCCAAAAACTTTACTTAGCCTATTGTACCTATTTACTATTTAAGCAGCGATATTATTTTGCTTTCTGAGCGTTTTGCCAGAACCTATTTGATTATGGTTGCTACTGGATGTAGTTTATTTTGTGTGTCTCTTGATTATTTTAGTAATGCGTGTAAATTTATAGTTTTCTGTGGCAGTAGGTACCTAAATGTTTTTCTGACTCTGATTGTGTTTGTGAAGTGTTTTGAAGAATCTACATCTTTACAATATCGCTTATAATATATTGAACACAGGCCTTATCTACAATAATATTACAAAATGAAAACATTTGTATTTTTCTTTATACTTAATTAATAAACTCAAAAACTAATGGACCTATTTTGAAAATCATTTTACTAGTAAATATACATACATAAACTCACGCCTTTATTCCCAGAGTGGGGTAGGCAGAGCTACAGAATTTCCAACAACTATACAAGCTTTTTGATAATTCTGTAACCACATTTTGCAAGCCCATCGCCTACTAGTAAATATAATGCTAGGTAGGTATATTATTTTCATTGAGAAACACGGCTTTATTTTATTTATCTACGCGGCAGTCGCAGGCAACAGATATTGTTATTATAAATACTTACTTATTGTTTAATCATCTGAACACTTTCGTTGGTAAGCACGGCGGAAATTACTTTGGACGCGCTTGCGAACAGGAATAAATAATGACCCGACCTTTTTAAACAGAATTGCATTTTGAGATAATCAGTTTATCGTGAAAACAATGCCTTCCCTAGTATTAAAATGTAGGAAAAAATGTCGTTTACAGTGTGAAAAGCCCTCATACAAAGAATTGCCTTAAATTCAATCAGGTTGTAACATTTACCTTAATGACTTACTTGCCCGCGTGGTTGCCGGGTAAGAATAGTGCCGCTCCAAGTCCTCCCGTGGATGTCGTAAGAGACGACTAAGGGAATAAAGGCTGTGTAGTAAGTACTGTTAGCCGATGGGCTTGCAACCTGTCACTAATACACTGGTAAAGATCTTAGCCTAATTGTGCAAAATGTGGTTACAGAATTGTTAACAAGTTTTTAGAGTTGTTAGTAATTCTTTAGCTCTGCCTACCCCACTCTGGGAATAAAGGCGTGAGTTTATGTATGTAGGTATGCATGTATGTGTATGACTTACTTGCTAAGTTAAAATTTGCAACTGATCGAATTTGTAAGTTTCCGCGGTTTTGCGGTTTCACCGACGATATGCTAGTCCCTATTTCCCATAACTAAATAAGTACCTAAGACTAGACACGCCAAAGCTTGTCTTGGCATGCCAGCTAAACTAATGCGAACGTCCGCCGAGCCAGTCCGGTTTGCGGTTTTCGCCTCCATCACAAACTCGACGGCTTAAGGATGATATAGCGGAATACTGTACAGTTATATATATCGTATGTTTAGGTTTAATTATATACCTAAACATAGGATATATAACAGTACAGTATGTCCAGCTTCTTAACAGCTTTCGGCTGGCTATCGCTATCACTTTTGCCTTGAGTAAATAGGTAGGTATATCTACATTGTGACCCTCCCATAATTTGAAGACCTAAATAACCTAAAAAACGTCACGACTTCTGGAAAACTGAATAAACTAAAAAACACATTCTCGCATTTATAATAGTATAGTAATAAGTATTTTCACAACTAACATGACTAATTTCTTCTTCCCCAGATACATATTCCTTGCGATCTACACAGCGGAGATGTTAATCAAGTGCATAGCGAAGGGGTTCATTCTGAACAAGTACACGTATCTGCGGAACCCTTGGAACTGGCTAGACTTCGTGGTGATCACGTCAGGGTACGCGACCATCGGGATGGAGGTGGGGAACTTAGCCGGATTGAGGACCTTCAGGGTACTGAGGGCCCTCAAGACTGTCTCCATCATGCCGGGTGAGTTCCGTTTTATTTTAAATTCATCTCGCAATTTCCTGCGCGTTTATTTGGGATCGTCGGAGTAGCCTGACACTTGAAGATAATGCGGCTTTCGAAAATCCAGTAAGATTTGTTTTGCCGTTTTTTGTAAAAGTTAAAACATCATGAATAAGAGACATCAACACGAATATTTTGTCGAATCCCGCAGATGTACTTAGCCGAGGCATATATTTTGGACGTTTTAGAATCGGATTCGGGACGCCTAAGTTGCATTAGTATATTCTACAATAGGTAACCATTTTCGAAAACTGACAAAACGTATGGAATAACATAAGCGCCCGACTCGACCGTTCAGCAGCTTACGTCAAAACCTCTTTATGAGCTTAAGGTAAGTTTTGGTGATTTTTCGCAAATCAATAAATAATTTGGAACTGTCAAACATTTCAAATGTACACAACCAGGGTTTTTAGGGTGTCTTTTTTTCCTTTTGACGTACGCGGCTTCAAAAGGAAAAAAGGAACTATTATAGGATCACTTCGTTGTCAGGTTGTCTGTTTGTCTGTCTGCCTGTCAATACCCTTTTTCTCAGAAATGCGTGGAGGTATCGAATGATTCTCCCTTTAAATAGGTTTATCAACACGAAATATAGAGATAGCACAAAACTAACACAAATAAGCCCGCCATGCCATAATACCATTATGCCTAGGCCCGGAAAGAAGGGGATTGCCTGACAAGGTGGTTGGTGGCTATTTTCTCAAACAATGTGAGGAAATGATACAAATACATATAAGTACCTACTTGTAAAAAAAGATTTCGACGAACTCAGACAGATTTTTTTTTTGAAAACTACGAGTATTCAGATAATTTCACGCACCCCCGCCCCCCGCAGCTGCCGCCGCCGCCGTCTGCAGCCCCCGCCGCCCCAAACGCAGCACCCACCTTGTATTAAGTTGGGAGTGTGGGATTTTTTTCACGCCACTTTCAATTTATTTAATACATATATGTATTTAATATATATGCAGCGGACAGTAATGTGTTCATACACATTTATTTTGGCAATTTCCGTCTTCGTTTTTCAAAAGAAAAGCCATCCTTTTCGATCATGTTTGAGAAAATAATTTCATTTTTATGCATGTGCGGAAAGTATTTAATTTTGAAAATGACAGTCTGCACGTGTATCAAACGACGTTTTTTTATACATTTGCGAAAATAATCAAAGAAACTAAAATACCTAAAACAGTAATTAAAAGAGACAATTTTACTTAATTCATAGTCTGATGAAAATTCATAGTGCAATTTGAACATTAAGTGTTATGGACTAGTAAAAAAAACTAGAGCGACAAAATCCAAATTTCCGCACAATATACACCTACAAAAAGTAAAAATCACTAGTTCGGAAAACAAATTCAACATATACACACCTACAAAAGTAGGTAGGTGTACCTACCACTTTTTAAACAACTGTATAGTTTTTTTATTTTTTATTTAGCATTGAGAGGTTGCGAATCAACTTTTACTAGGTAGTAAGCTATATTAAGGTTCAAAACGCATGTTTATATCTATATTAGCGAACACAACGCGAAAACCAAGAGCTTTCAAGGAGTAACTTACTCATATTTCCATCAAACTTTCACTATCTACCAAATATAACGTAAAAGCCTCTGCAGCTAAACACTCAACGCTTAAAAGCTCGCTATCATGACTTTAATAAAGCTCGGCATGAAAGCCACTAACCACCGCTTAGCAATTGACAAGCTCCCACTTAGCTCCAGAACACGAAAACCGATAACCAAAGTGAATTCAGTAAATTCCGCTTGGGGGGTTTTACTTTATTCAACTTGCATCTGTCCATAATTGGAATCATTTACCGCTAGTATGCGGTGTAGTTTATTGGCCGCCTGTGTGACTACGACCTAATTGTGCTAATTATGCTTGTCTGTCGTGCATTCAGAAATGGGATAAGTTAAGTATAGGTTTTTTTTGTACTGTTTCTGAGGTTTTAGAATGGGACTTCGATCAATTGTATCGGAGAATTCGGACAAATACTATTTTCAACATAACGCTATATTACCACATTAAAAATCAGGCAAGATCATGTCTAGAGTTGGGTTTCGACGCTGTTGGGTAGGAACTAAGTACAAACACAAAAAAATATCTCGAAACAATAAGTACCTACTTACTTATAAACGAATTTTCTATTTTAAGTTATCTAGTGCTGTCTTAGATGTTTTTTTGTTGATATAAAAACTTTTTTGTAGCCTTCTTTAACAACTTTGTCTGCGTTATTCAAGTGTTAACACTTTTACTGACAAGAGTTCTGATTTTCATAAAATAATTGACTCGCCTTGCGGGTTGGTGGCAGTTAAATTGATTATGCCAAATTACAGCTTACATTACGAAGAATCTCCGTGGTAACCGGCGGACTTGCTCGTTTATTTTTTTTCGTCTGGTCGCATTAATTCGTTATCGACATGAAGATTACTCTTACCAATGCATGATGATAAAATTGTCGCTGTTTGTACTTACAAAATAAGTACAATAGATAAAAATCACTTCGTATTCGTATACTTAGTACTCGTTCTATGTTACACAATCGACATTAACCCAAAAATTGCCCGTCAGCACCGGACTTCCGAGCGCCATCGCAGTTCCCGTTAGGGCTTTACTTCGAAACATCATTAACCCTATCCCCCTCGTTCTCGAGTCGGCACTCAACACTCTGAAAGAGATAGGACTAAATGCCTGAGTTCGAGTCATTTAACAATCAAATACTGCCTAATTACCGAGCAACCCTTTATGTTACGGACTAATGGGCGAGCTGACGGCGTTTTGATGTAGACGCTTTGGAAAATTGTTTTTAAATGGGCTTAAGCGACGAAATAAACGATGCCGATTGCTCAAACATGCTCAAACTCGGGGTCTAATGTGAAAGTATTGTATTAATGTAGTAAATAATCTATGCTTCGGTTTTCGTAAGTCTTAGATTAACTTTTTCCATCAGTTCAAATAATTTGAAAACGTTTTTAGATCTAAAATTAAACGAGGAATAAAAAAGTGGTAAAATATCTGCAAAATTTTGAGAAAATCGTGTTTTTATGAATACAAAATGACATTTCTGCAGTAATTTTCACAAAACAAGCAGTAGTAACTAAAAATATTAGACCAATAAAACCAAACTGAGTACAGTTTGGTTTTATTGGTCTAATATTTTTATCAATTATTATAAACCTTACTAATGTCAATACTATGCATTTTGTTTTCTCTTTTTTAGGCTATTAGATTAAAAGTTACACTGCCACAAGTAAACTACCCAAACTTTATTAATATGTTTAAAAATCTGTAAAAAAAAACAGTTACTAAAAAAAACTAATTGTGTTACCGATAAATTAACCTAAAATTTCACCGCTTTCAATATGTACAGTTTATCAAGAACCACCCTGTATTACGAAATGCACTAATGACTAGACAGGTATAATATAACACAATACATATTATACCTGTTTAGTCTGTAATATTTGTTAGAGCACGTTAGAGTAATACATACTCTTTGTTTTTTTTTTATTTCGATCTAGGTACACAAAAGACAATTAAACAAAAGTTGATGTAATAAAACAACAAGTATTTTATGGAGTTTATTGTATCTGGCTGTTGGCCCATACTGTCTCAGTATTAGAAGGCGTAAAACACTTTAATGCACAAGACTATAAAAAACCGATTTACTCCAACGGTTACACCTAGCATAAACAACAACTTTTAAGAAGTAAGTACCTAAAACAGACATTTTAGTACACAATACATTAAAAAAGTTGTTTACTTATTAATAATGTTTATCGTCACATTACCTACACTAGCACAGTTATTGAAAGTTATACTTATATTTTTGCCGGCTACACTTATATCAGTTTGTTTTTCATTCTTAGTCACTAGTACCGCGTTGGAGTTAGATGGGGGAGAACTTTCCGTTGAATCTTTAGTAGACTGCAAAGGAATTGTTTCATCTATCACTTCGGTCTTGATATGCACGGAGTTTTGCATTAATTCCGATCTAATATCAACATCAGATTCTGGTTGTACATCTGCAAATATTTCTGATTCTGGACTAGTCAGTTTAAAGTCCTGCAGAGATTTCATAACCGATCGATCTTTATTAAGGATTAATGCTCTCGATTCGTGAGCCTCTTCGTTCTTAATATGAACTTCCTGGCTTAAATCCTCATCGATTGTAGATTCTATATAGTTTTTGCATTTCCTACGCATCTTGGCAAATTCAACCATTTGCTCCTCACTGGTACTTTCGATCTCTTTATTATCATTCTTCCGTATCTTGTTAGTCGCGAAATTCGCGCCAGAATTGGGCGAGGACCTACGGAAGCAATGTCCCGTGTACCGTTCCGGATTCGGTAACCTTAGATACTTCGCAATACGTTTTGGCATAGATGCTAATTTGTTTCTTCCGATAACTTGTTTCGTACACTTGCCTTGGTTGTAGTTTAGGAGAAGTCGATCAGTTGGAACGTTTTTTGGGCGGAATGCTTGGTACTTTTGTACCACTGGAACGAAATCATCTCTGATAATGAACATTCTTTCAGTCTTGAGCAGAGAGTTCCGCATGTCTACAATCATAACATCGCCACGGGTTTTTATATTGTTTATTGTAATAGCCGCTATCTCCCTAATCCGGCACGCGCCGCAGACACCCAAAATAAGAGCAACCTGTAACAAACAATTGCAAATTGTTTATTTTTCAAGGCATTGGCAGGGAGTGGAGGACCGAGCATGAGTGGTGTTCAAGAGTTAATTAATTATTACGACATAACCTTGATTATTCACGACAAAAAATGCGATAAGCTCAGGCGTATTGCGTCTGAGGGGCTATTGTAACTTTTTCTACTTACTAATTTTAAAAGTAGAACAAGTCTTAGTATGAAAAGTTACAATAGCCCCTCAGACGCAATAGCCCCCAGCCTAACCTTAGGCATTTTTTTGGAGTCCAGCCCAAAAAGTATATTTTGGCTTAAGTTCAACAAAGAAGTTCACGCGCAGACCAAGTAAATTGTTATCGTTATATGAGCATAAGCAAGCTTGTATGACACGTGTCTAAAAATGTTAAGATTTAAAAGTCCTACAATTAATAACTTCATCCATCGTTTTCTGGGCTTTTCAGAGAGACATATTATTTACTGACTTTTTCTAAATACCTAAGTCCAAAACAAAATAAGAGGACGTAAGAATGAGATTTGGCCTTAATGTAAATTCCGTTTGGTTATTTCAATCTGGCAACATTTAAATAACCATCAAATTTTTCGCGCTCACACTGCAGTTAATATTTTAGTGAGCGAATCGAAAACATTAATTAATTTATAAATATTTTATAGTGTGTGCAGATACATTTGAATTTGACAGTTATTTGAGAAGTTGCCAGCTTAATAAAATGATGATACGGAATAAACGCTCTTAACTTTGCCTTTCCATGACTCCATAAATAGAATAAAAGTTTGAATCTGCAATAAGCTTTAATCTTTGTAACTTTTGCGATCGAGATAGTTTTGCAAAACAAAGTTCCAAAGATAAAGGCCGTAAGATAAATACCGCACATTAAGGTCTCCCTCCACCCACTACATCGAATCACACCATGCCCGTTACCTTCCCAAACATGCAAAAAAAAATACACTTCTCATGCTCGTAAAGTTCTTTTTTATGCTGCTGGGCGTAGGCGGACTTATAACGGCATTATATGCACCAGCGCAATAAGAGTAGTTTATTCACCAAGGGAAGTAAGACACAGACTACTAATAAACACTTACTAGGAAAATGTAGTAAAGCTTTTTTCAAAGACCCTAAAGCTCTACAACCAAACATAAAACTAATTTCTATGGAAAAAATCTTATAACGTTACTGTTTTAGCGCTCTGTATATTTAATAAAATCGCTGGGATTTATTTTAGGTTATTTTATGTGTGTCGTATAATCATTAACCTTTTGAACGCCTTGCGTCGAAAATGTGTCACTTACACGCCTAACGTGTTTGCTATGCTATGCAGATTTCAACTTAATTCTTACGAAAGTCTCTATTAATCTTGAACTTGTGGCGAGGCGTCAGTGACAAGACTTTAAGCTGACGGCCAAAGCCGTCTGTGGCGTTCAAAAGGTTAAGGCAAACAAATAAAGCAGTCTTACCACTAAATAGTGAACTATTCCAGCTAACGATGAATAGAGAAATATGCTAAGGACAAAATAACATTCCAGACCATGCTCTTAACTCTTTAAATTATCATCGACATTCCGAAAATATAATTGAACAACAAAGCAGGAATCAAACTCTATGAGAACTTGGTTTATAACAATGGCAAAACTCGTTTTATTCAAAAGCAAAAACTGGGAGCCCAGTAATCCGTTTTGTAGGTACCGACAAAATTAAATGTCCCATTTCATCAAAAAGGATAATATTGAGTCAGATTTACCTTTACGTCTAAATATACGTCGTCTGGGGCTTCGTTGATGAATTTCATAATATTTTCCTCAGTTAAAATTCTTGAGCGAATGCACTGATAGCCGAAGTTTTTCTTTTTCAAAAACCAAGTCAAATTGTTGTAGTTCTGGATATACACGTTATGTTTGACCCGCACCGTCGACTTGAGCATCGAATAAACCGCCCATAAACTGGATGGCTTCTTCTTATTAGACAAATCTTTGAAATAGTCCAAAAACACATTTTCAGAGAAGGAATCTTCTTTATTCTGCGTCTTCCAATGCATGAATTTGTCATAAGCGTTTAAGTAAATCCCTTTGGATCTAGTTGGTAGTTGTAGCTCTAAGTCTGGCAAAGCATCATCGATTTCCTCACAGGAACTCATTTTCACTGACAACAAAAACGATATTATTAAACACAACACAGAATCACAGTCACAACACATTTCTTTCCCGCCATTTTGTATTGAATGGAAAATTCGCCGCGACGGCAAGCCCGGGCCGCTCCGCCACTCTGGTTCAAATGATCGTTCACTCGCTCGACCGTACTGTCTGCGCCATTCGTTCCGTTCATTCAACTTGCTGACTCACTCGCACGATTTTAAGCCGGCGAAAGCCGTGTCTCAAGTTAAGAGGAAATGCAGTCTGGGAGAGTTTGAAAAATAGGTTTTTAACAAAAGGTATTGCGTCGCGGTCGCTCTGCGAGAGTTTGGCGGCCGAACCAGGGAAAAGTTTAGCTTGCATTGATAATAGCTATGTATAATAGTCATAATCGGAATCGCGTATTCCCCTATATCATCTTTTAAATCTGTTTATTTATAACTATTACAATAAAGGCTTTAATTGGATACGTCTCTATGTTTTTATTTAATAAATCTTTATTTAAAACGAAAAAAACCAGGGGACCTAGACCGAAACTAAGCTCTACGCTTGTAGGTACTTTAGTTACTTATAAAGTTTTTTTTAAGTTAGTTTAATTTTATGCTCTTCCTAAATAAAGTTGTACTCGATGCACAACCTTTCACTTTTCTCAATCTCTCATGGGTTAGCTGGAAGAGATATCTTAAAGGTATAAGTTCGCCTTTGTATTATTAATTTTTTTTTCAATTTTTATTGTATTGTTTTTGTTTTTCTTTTATACAATAAAGTGTTTACATACATACATACATAAATTCTTATCATCACTACATAGTAGTAGTATTTATAAAACAAAGTCGCTTCCCGTTGTCTGTCCCTATGTATGCTTAGATCTTTAAAACTACGCAACGGATTTTGATGCGGTTTTTTTTAAAAGATAGAGTGATTCAAGAGGAAGGTTTATATGTATAATAAATTCTTTTTTTATGTACGGGTGTTACAGAAAACTCTTATAAACCAATGCGAAGCGAGGGCGGGTCGCTAGTATAGAGATAAATACTAAAATACAGAGATAACATCCATGACTCAAGAACAAATATTTGAGCTCACCACACAAATATCTGCCCTTACCGGGATTTGAACCCAGGACCGCTAGCTTCGTAAGCAGGGTCACTATCAACTAGGCCAGCGTGTCGTCGATTTATTAAACTCCTTTTTCTGGATGGTTTAAAAGGGCATTAGATGGTCGGACGATATTAAGAAGACGGCAGGGCCGACCTGGACTAGAACCGCCGCATCCAGATCTACATGGAAATCCATGAAAGAGGCATATGTCCAGCAGTGGACAGATATATGCTGAAGAAGAAGAAGAAGAAGAAGAATGGGCAATTGTGTGGTTTGAAACGTCTTGTTCTATACTAATTTAGTAATGGGAAAAAAAGAAAATAAGGACTTGACAGTGGCAACGTTTGTTAAGGAGGTTTGCTGCCTCCATATACTTTTAAAAGTTAAGATTTAGGAGGTTGCCTCACTTCTCTAGGTATATCACATTTGCAGGAAACGGCAAGGGTAGCTGGATGACTACCAACGAAAGCGAGTCGTTTATGCTTTAATGCATGTGTACTGCCAATGAAAACGATTGCGATTGCGAGTGCGTTAGGCAATAAGCCCTCGGGTTTTAGTAGTGATAGGACCTTGTGCAGACCACCTGCCTATTGAAATTATCTGTGTGATCACTGGAATAACCAGTGGTGATTAGCACAGAGGCATTCCATCTTGGTCTTTAGGATAGGCAACAGATTTGCAATTTTGAAAGTGCTCGCTAGGTATGCTTGTCTGATTTCACCACATAAAAATGCTTATGCCGGTGTGAAAAGGACTATTTCTCCAAATGATTTTAAATTGCAAACAGCAATTTTTTGATAAGGAACAGATGAAAATCATGCTTATAAAGGTTTATATCAAAGGCATACTTAAGAAACTAGAATAAATATCATCAGCTACCTGTATTTGGGATAGTGATTGGAATGACATTACTGAGTTTTATAAGTCTAGTGCTTACTCTGACGAAGAAAAGACCATGTGGCATTTAAACTATTGAGCCAATAACAGAAATATGTTTATTTATTTGTCTCAGTACCTATAATGAACAAAATAATTGAAAACAACAGTTTTTGTGTTTCATTTAATAACCTGGACAAAATGCCTAAAAATACAAAGCTACTATTAAAAAACAAAAAACAAACAAAAAACAGTTTTGTATGAAATAGTAAATTAAATCACATAGCATAATTAATCTAACCTTATTCTTTAATGGATTCTGATACCAATATGTGGAATAGCTAAATCAGCATTGCATATGCAGGCATGAACAAATAGATTGCGATCACATCCAAAATTTAATTATACACAAGCACTTTAACATGTGCGCAACAATTCTGAGTATACATTATCATGCATTGGCTCCACAACCCCCAACCCCTCCTGCATTGAGTCTTTCCATAGATAATCCCTATCTCTACCGATGTCTTTTATAAGTATGACAGAGGAATGGAAAGTGACAATATTTACATGATTTATTTTATTTGCTAGTAGGTACGGTTACATGCCACTTACTAATTACCTAATAAGTTACCTAATTTAAAAAAAACTGATTTTTTTATCCAGGTATTAAATAAATTAGGCTTTGTGTGTTAATGTGTGACAACAACGCTATTGCCACAGATGTTAAAAATGAATTTTAAGGATATTACCCGTGGTCCCACTACTTCATCCCAGTGCTCTATTCGCTTTTGTCAGAAATTTGCCAGAAACCATTTTATTTTTTTGGGATCGTTTGGTTCATTAGGTATCTTTAAACGCCGAAGGGCAAACTGGCCAGATATAGAAGTCGCGAGGCAGGGCTCTGTCGAAAAGAGCAGTGGGACGAAGTAGTGGGACCACAGGTAATGGTCCGAATGTTAAGGTAAATCAGACTTTGCAAAGTTTTATGTCAATTTTTATTTTGAAAACAAAATTATTTAATACGTATTAGGGTCTTTCTGCAAGGGTTTAAACTACTTCTTTTATATATGAAAAATGTTTTACTATTTTGATATAGTCAGTATGTGGTCCAGTAAGGTGGTACACACAGCAACACATCTAGCTACACACTTCAGAAATCTGAAATATTGCATGAAAGAGAGTCGCACTAGAATGCGTATGTTGTTGACATAATACACATATATGTACATCTCTTTCTTTTTCTCTCTGCTCTGTCTTTAATGGTTAGTTAGGTGTGATGTTGTGTGTACCTCCACAAATGAGTGTATTGCGGTGATATTATCATCCTGCTTTAATTCTTTAAACAACTACGAGCATGGTCTACATGGCGAAATCGCTCGTGGAGTGGAGGTAGCGTTTTAAACTGTAGTATCAGTGCTGTATAAGCCAGTACCAGTTTACTTTAGACAAAGCATGGTATAAGTGAGAAACTTCAGTAAATGACCTCTTGCATGTAGTTGTAAGACATCTGTATAGGCAATTCGATATTTTATATATGAAATTTGACGTAAATCCCATATTAGTTTTGTACACAACTACATGCAAGAGGTGATTTACTTACTTAAGTTATAAGCTTATAAGATATAAGAAAGTCATAAGAAAGCTTTCGTATCTAATCGAGAAAATTATGGGAGTAAGAAGATAGATTTGGAGTAGATTCCTACGCATTAAATAAAGAAGTATTAAAATGACACGGCTAAGGCCCGCAAAATCCTAGCCCGCGCGCGAAACTACTAAAGGGAACTCTAAGTTATGACTTACCAGTTTTCAGTCTATATTTGTACTCTAAGCCAGTTTAATTTCTGGGTTAAACTAGTTGAAACAAGCGTTTATTTTGCCGTACTTATGAGAGAAAATTTAAAGAAAACTTGTTTATTTATCGTCGGCTTAGTGCAAGAAGTCATTAACCCACAAAAAGTCAAGTCCGAGAAAAACGGGCCCAAAGTTTTGACTTAGTCAAATGAACATTATTGTTGTAGGTTCGGGTCTAGATTTAAAAATTAAACACAAGTGGTTAGCTAAATATATTTAGTATCAAAACCAATTAAAAACTTTGTAAAATAATTCCAAATAACTTTTTTAAAAGCCTAAATATGTAGTTAGTGACTTTTTGTCTTTCTCGCTTTAAGGGAACTTACAATTAGTTATTTTTTATTTTAATCACAATTAAATCGAGAAACACAGTTTTGAACGAGAAATTTGGTTTCATCAGCCTTAATTATTACCTTAGAAACTTTATGAACATTATTTACTAATTAACAACGCATAAACAGTTTTAAAAACTCTACTTCACAGACATAAACTCAACAAAACCACAAAAATAACATGAAATTCTCAAAATGGCGTTATTTGTAACTCCAAACTAAAATAACTTAAAAATGTTTTTTTTATAGAGGAACTTAATATTATATTATAATCCCAGAAACTCACAGCAAGCACTACTTACTTACTGTTATAAAACATAAAAACTTCTAAAAGTATTAAAATAAAAAGATCAGCCTTTGATTTTGAACTAATACTGTAAGTACGAAAAAGAGTTAAAAAACCTAGTCATCCATCTTTTTTACTCTTCGTCTTCTGAGTTTGAAGACATTTCTTCAGGTACATAATCACGACTTTCCTTGGCTGGCAAGTTCTGGTACCAGTGGTGAAGTTCCGCGGGTATAATTTTTTCATTGCACATTTTTAGTAAGTCCTTTTTTTAACTAGAGTGATTGGCAGTTTTTGGTTGTAAGCTTTTCTCAAAATGTAAGTGTTATAATTGAAACCCTGTATGGGTTTTTCAAGCTTACGTTTTCGCAGTTGTTTTATTGGGGCCATAGATTCGGATTTATTACTTTTTAATTCGTGAAATTCTTTATACTCAGATTTGAAATCGTATCTGTATAAAACAACATTCGGCCTTTTTTACTCTAGTCGAAAAGATTTCCCTTTAAGCCATCGCAGTTTTTCTCCATTGACGTCAATCGATCGATTCTGCATCAAGATATCTCTCAAGTCGTTTAGGTTCAAAATATCTGTGTGATTCATAACTATCGGTTCGTACGGTTTTTTCAGGTTTCATTTTTCTTATTTTTTCTGTTTGATCTTGCTAATCGAATAACATTACAGAAGTCTATCATTGAGTACACTGGCATTAAACGCAATTGGTTTCAATCGCATATGTGTATGACCAGACTCTAAATATTTATGTTTTATAACCTCGTGATGAGTTGTCTGAACTAAATACAACTGTAGGCTTAAAAGGAATTGATTACGATTTTGGCCTCCACAGGTGTCAGTGAATATGGAAATCTCTTTTACAGTAGATGGGAGACGTTTTATCCATAGATACAAAGCCGTACCCACCTCATCGCTTCCTTTTTTGCCATCCAGCTCAGACCAGAGGTAACAAAAGCCGTCATTGGGAGTGCGAGCTTCATAAATGGTAGCATTGTACATATTCAATTTGCGTAGGTAATAAAGAATAGAAAGTTCCATTTGGGATATGAAGTACCTTTTGTAAATCTAAGGTTATTGAATTAAAGCTTTCATCTTCATTAGCACGAATTTTGTCCAATTCTTTGGCTTCTCGACTTTGTTCTTTTAGTGAAATGTGTACCTAAGTCATATTTTTGTTTCCAAGATTCAAGATCGGGTCCGTTTGTATTTTTGATACTGTTATACTTTTGACATGTTAGACATTGGTCTTTTTTTGAATTATGAAAATCCAAATTATATTCAGTTTCAAATACATTTCTGTACACGTTTATAGTAACAGAAGTACGAGACGCTTTTTTGCATTCCTCTGTATAAAGTTCGTACATTCTTGAAATAGATAGCGTGCCATCTAAATAGAGTTTTGACGATGTTTTTCGGCAATAGTGCGATTCCATTGTAGGGTATGATTCGATGTGTTGTTTTATAAAATCCATATCGTCTTGTTTGGTTTTATTGTGAGCAACATGCTTACCACGTTGGTCTTCTCCTTCAAAAAGACCAGTACTGCCAACCTTGGAAAATGCATTGTTTATAGGGCCGTTTGAAATACAGAGGGTACTTTTAAAAAACTTTTCACATACCTTGATTTTACCTTCATCATTAGAAAAAAAATATGAACGTGACATGGTTCGTTTTCTAACTGCTTTAAGTAACACCTTTGTGGAGGATTTACTGATATGTTCGCGAGTATAAAATCCTTTTGACGACAGTTTTGTTTAAATTTTTTTGAGTGCTTTTGTTTCCGACTCATTATCGTCAATATCACTGATCTTATCAGTCAAAAAGTCAAAAACAAAACCTAGGTACCTATACAAAATCTCGCCCTAAGGACAAAATTGGTATTTCGCAATTGAAATACTTACTTACCTACAACTTAACAGCATAAAGTATTTTCACGTATCTTATTATAACATACATACATACATACCGTCACGCCTTCATCCCAGAGTGGGGTAGGCAGAGCTACAGAATTACCAACAACTTTAACAGCCAGTTGTTAATTCTGTAACCACATTTTGCACAAACAGGCTAAGATGTATATCATGTGTATATTAGTGACAGGTTGCAAGCCCATCGCCTAAAAATACTACAAGCCTTTAATCCCTTAGTCGTCTCTTACGACTTCCACAGGAAGGTATGGAGTGGTACTATTCTATTCTGCCGACAACCACACGGCCAATTTTATTATAAATAAATGACAAAGGTAGTTACGCTGTGATCTTCATTCTCCTTATTTAGAATCTTTTCTAACATCAAAGATCCTCGTCCTGCCTTAAATTTAATACCATTTCGCTTAATTTTGTAAGAAATCACTAACTTCTCGCGTAACGTCCATCCCCGGTCGCAGCCGCAACGGTATGACTTCGATCGCGGTGGCTGAACCCCCGTTACCGCGAGAGCAAGACGTACTCGTAGGTATAAATGAGTTGAAATATGAACTGTTGTGCAAGAATATTTCACTAAAGGTGTTCAAATTCATACAAGTTATTTGCCAAAAGTCACTAACCATAATTTATTCACGTGAATTACATGTCTTTGGACATAACAAAAATCGATAAATATCATTAATTACTTTAAAAAATCATTCTGATTGCCATTAATGCTGTCTCCTAGTTTTTTTAAACTTTATAAAGTGCTTTAGTTATTTTATACTAAAGTAAAAGTGGTAATGCGCATCCAATGCTCATTTTGTTAAAAATCATTAAAGCATGATAATAACTTTTATTTTCGTTTTACGGTTTGCTAAAAGTAACTATATGCATATAATGAATTCTAGCTCAAATACTTTCATAGCTTTATTCATATTCTTTTATTTTTTAAAGTTGATAAGTAACAAAAGTGAATATTTAAACAAAATAAAAAGAAAAAATATCAAATTTGTTTTGTTTAAAAAGTTAGTAGAGGTCTAAAACCAATTTACATCAAATCAATAAGGCAAAAAGTAAAGTTAATGACTTAATGTCATGGCTGTAACGCCTGTAACATCGAAATTATTCAATGTAAAAAAAAATGGATCCGTGCGTTAGAAAGAGTAAGTCGCGGCGAATCCGCCTGTGCTTGTACCTGTACTTAGTGATTTTATGCCATTAGTGACTTCTTGCACTAAGCCGACGTTATGTTGTGCTCTATGTAGGAATTAAGTACTCTGTGGTGCTCTACAATGACGGCTTAGCAAGTATACCAATATACAGAACAGAACTTTAAATTCAAGTGCTACCACAGAGTCCACAGAATAGATAATGTAGTATAGTGTGTCAAGAAAGCCTTGAAATTAAAACTTAGATAAAGTCATGAAAATGATTTTATAATTGATCCAAAGAGCTGAATTACAGTATATAAAAGCATAAATGGGCGTTTTCCAAAAAAAGTGTACACTGTTAAGGACAAAAATTAAGAAAAAAATTTTTTTTCGAAACGACACGAAAATTACCTATAGATACTTTATGTATGACTAATTTTCGTCATGCAACAGAAAAGTTAAATTTTCATAATTTTTGTTCTTCCAGTTTGGCTGTTTTAAAAGGGCCGACTTGACAGCTGTCATCTTATTCAGCTGTTATCTTAGAACCAAAGAGAATATAATCACTACGTTTTTGCTTAGAACGGCCAAACTGTAACCTACCTGTACCCTTTTTTTTTAAACCCCGAAATAATAAAACAAAGTAATATAGTAACCTAGTCTGTTTACTGTATTTATTATTATGCTATTTTACAGTGTATTTAACTCTTTGGATGAATTATAAAATCATTTTCATTTCATGCATGTTATGATTAACAGACTAGGTAGGTATACTTACTACTAATCCTTTACCTAAGTATGGTATTAAGTTTTAACTTATTCATGGTTTTCTATTTCATTTATATTTTTCTATTCCTTTTCTTTTGTGTGCAACAAATAGATGTGTTCTTTATTTTCAATTCTATCAACTGTTTGTCAATTCCCAAGGGAATAGCATTAAATGATTTCTACGCGGTCGGAGTCGCGAGCGAGAGCGAGTATTATGAGTAGCTAATTATTAGACTACTAGCGACCCGCCCTCGCTTCGCTTCGGTTTTTGTAACCTGTACTTACTTACATAATCCAGAATCTATACTAATATTATAAAGCTGAAGAGTTTGTTTGTTTGTGTGCTTGGACGTGCTAATCTCAGGAACTACTGGTCCGATTTGAAAAATTATTTCAGTGTTAGATAGCCAATTTATCGAGGAAGGCTATAGGCTATATATCATACTCACATAAACCGAAGCGAAACGAGGGCTGGTTGCTAGTTTATTATACTTACACAAAAACCTTCCTCTTGAATCTCTCTATCTAATAAAAACCCGCATTAAAATCCGTGGCGTAGTTTGAAAGATCTAGCTTAGCGTACATACCTACAGAGGGAGAAACGGCAGGAAGCGACTTTCTTTTATACTAAGTATGTATGTAAAGAAAATTACACAAACAAGGTTTTGCTTTTCATAAATTTATTATATCCTAAGCGACCCACCCTCACTTCGCTTCGGTTTATCTGAGTTTTCTGTCACACCCGTACATAAAACAGAATGTATTATACTTACATAAAAACGTTCCTCTTGAACCACTCTATCTTTTAAAAACCGCATCAAAATCCATTGCGTAGTTTTAAAGATATAAGCATACATAGCGACAGACAGACAGCGGGTAGTGACTTTGTTTTATACTGTAGTGATAAATAAATACATACTTTACGCCTGTAATCCCACAGTGAGGTAGGCAGAGCTACAGAATTACCTACTCACTACTCTAAAAACTTGTTGATAGTGGGAATTAAAAGAAAACTTTTTTAATAACTAGGTAATTATCTGTTTGCATTTATTTGATAAATTTACTTATTATGAACATGTATTGTTACATTGCCTACGTTAGTACAATTAGAGAATGATAAAGTTATATTATTTCCGGCCACACTTATATTTGTTTGTTTGTCGTCATTCGAAACTTGAACTTTTTGTTTGGACATTTTATTTTTTCCTCGTGAATCACTTGTATCGGATCGCAATGGAATAGTTTCATCGATCTCTTCGCTGTGTATGTGCAGAGTATCTGTCATGCCGACGGATTCAACATCAACATCAGAATCCGGTTGTAAGTCATTAATTCGGAAATTGGCGGTAGATGTCGTTGGCGTTGTTTGTAAATCATGATAATACACTGGGGATTGGGAATCGTCAGATACAAACGCTGTTTCAAATTCTTCCGGTGTCTCAATCTCTTCGGTCTTAATGTCAACCAGACAGAACTCCTCATCCGTAACTGTTTGGTTCATTGACTCATTACTTTTGCACGAGTCCCTTCCGATTGTTCGGTTCCCGCTTCTGCCTTCAGTTTCTGTATCCGAAATGTTCTTGAGTTTTTTGACAGTCGCCCAACCTAACCCGGAATAAGCGGCCGATCTCCGGAAACAGTGTCCGGTATACCGTTCCGGATTAGGCAACTTCAAGTAAGCTGCGATTTCTCTAGGAAAACATGCCAATCTATTTTTACCAATAACAGAGTTTACACATTTGCCGTACCTGTAGCTCATGAAAAATCTATCCGTTGTCGTTTTCTTGGGTCGTAATGCTAAGTATTTTTGTACGAATGCAACGAATTCGTCTCGGATGACGAACATTCGATTGGTTTTGTTATTCGGATCACTTACGACCACTAGATTGACATTGCCTTGGATTTTTATGTCTTTGGTGGTCAGACTAACGAGTTCGACAGTCCGGCAACCGCCGCAGACGCCGAATATAAGAGCCACCTGAAACAAACGATTAATTATAAACCGGGTTTGTAACTGAGTATTTTACGCACAAGGTCTATTTTGCCGGTACGTGAGAGAATATCGGGGACATGCGATGACTACCAAATTTCACGATCCCTATTACTTCTGAGCAAATAATTATACTACAATGAAGTTATTAAAACTGTAAAATGCTACGAGTATCTATAAAAAACAGTAATTTATTTAAAGTTATGCAATAGGTAGGCAATTTATTAAAATTCCTCTGATTTTAAGCAGGGTTTCAATCTTTACAACGCTCTGGACGAATATAAACCCATCACAGTCTCACAGAATTAAATAAGTCGTAGGTATTTAAGTTGTCATTAGCGTGTGAATGACGCCTTTTGTACCCAAGTGGGACCGAAAAATAATGTTAGTAATCTAAGAAGTATAAAACAGGTATTTATTATACCGGCGAGATTAACCTCGCCCGCGGTAGGTCTTTGCACTCACTAGGTAATTCCTTTATGGCATCCAAAATAATTCACTTTCCGCTCGGTGCAACAATCTGTTTCCACGCGGTACGTACACAATGGCAACGTTTGTTGCCTCTTTCTCGCACGCTTGCACGCTTATAACAGCATCTCTATCACTGAGATGGATAGATTCACAGCGGGACGTTAGAAAAAGATGGGAAACATCGATCGGGAACCGGCGCGCTATGCTAGTAACTTTATTGCAGAGGGCAGAAAGAACGCAATTGTTTTTTGCGAGTCTGTATAAGGAGGGAACTTTTATTTACCTTATGCGCTAAATATGTTTGATCCGGAGCTTCGTTTACAAATTTCCTAATGTTTTCTTCAGTGAAACTCCTTGACTTAGTGCTCTTGAACCCACTGCTGTTTCTTCTTAGAAACTCGGTTATTTTGGAGTAGTTCTGAAGATTCACACTGTGTTTTACGCGACAAGTCAATTTGAGCATGGAGTAAATTGCCCATACACTAGATGGTTTCTGTTCTTTGCATAACATAGTGAAATAGGTCATAAACACATTTTCTGACCACGATTCTTCATTATTTTTTCTTTTCCAGTTCATGAATGCCTCGTATACACTTAAATATTTGTCCCTGGACTTAGGTGGAAGTCGATTTCCCAGGCCATCATCACTTCCCTCACTAGAACTCATTTTCACTGACAAAAAACAAAGTAGATTATTTCATACGTTCACTAATCACAATACACTCAATACAATTTATTTCCCGCCATTTTAAAATAGACTTTCCTATGTGCCTGAGCCCGTTCGTCGCCGCCCGCGGATCGTCTGCAAGTGGTCGTTTCATTCGTTCGTGCCATTCGCTCGCGAAATTCGTTGTCCCATTCATTCAATTAGGCTTCCCGCTCGCACGTTATTCCCAAGCGGACTCGTACCTACTAAAGACAGCAAAGACTCCGCCTAGGGCATTTTTTTCTTACCTATTTATATCTTTACTTGTCCTGTCTATTTAATGTGCTACGTATTTTTTATTTTTACGCGAAGTCTATCTGAAATACAAAGTATTAAAACGTGGTTAGGGTTAGTTAGATTAAGCATTTATTGTATTTTTATTCAATTGTACTTTTATGCACGCTGTATTTCCTAAACAGAGGCTTATTCAATTGGTATAGTTGACTCACAGGTTGGTAGATAAGTACGTTTTAAAACTTGCTAATTACCTAATACTTAATACGGTTGTTTGAGACAGTCTTTCACGTTTTTATTTTTGGGAACGTGGCACGGTCCGACATGCATGCACATTTTTTTCTACATTCATGTTTTATTTTAATTTCTACACATAAACAACAGATAAACACAAACAAATATTTATACCGAAGGCAACAAAGCAATAGCCTCTTATTTATAAAGGATGGCACTACGACACCGGAACTAGACTACGTTCATATGAATAAATCATAAAGGCTAAAAATGGATGAAAAGAGACTCCCGAGGTCCCTTGTCTGGGCATGGCCGTCTAGACCGACCGGGTTTATACGTAGTCCCACCTGTGAAATACGGCGTGTGTATGTTTTTATTATTGTCTCACGGTATACTTTCAGTAGGACTAGACAAATTTTAGCCAAGAAATATATTCCTAAAGTCAATCCTGACCAGAGAGAGGTCGGACTAAGTAGTGCCTTATCTTCCTAAAAATCGCGGGAGAACGTAACTAAGATTCGTTATTATTTACAACGTAACGATAAAAAATAAGTACCTAGTACGCGGACACGGGCAAAAGTAGTTAATAAATGAAGCTTCTCAATTTGCCAAATTACATTTAAAGTACCTATATTGATCTCCCAATTCAAATAGCAAACCAAAAATTTCCGCACACAAAATGGTTCCCACGAATTCACTTACTAGAAATTTGTAGAGTCAAGTTCGTGGAAAGATTAAGTGCGAATTAAACAGATAGCCATCGGACATTTGCATGTAGCGAATAATCCGGCCATTTCCACTTCCGTGGAACCACGAATAAAACTAACCAGTAAACTTTTACTTCCCACACTTAGCTCCCGCTTGGATGCAACGCCGGCGCTTTCACGCGCCCACCCCATTGATGTTAACTCTTACGTTTATTTGGAATAAATGCAGCAGCAGTTAAAGAAAACCGGTCGAGCGTGAGTCGGACTCGAACACCGAAGGTGACCGAGGGTTCGGCTCGTACTTAAGTTTTATTTTTTACTAGCTTCTGCCCGCGACTCCGTCCGCGTGGAATTCGTTTATATCGCAGTTCCATACACATTTTTATCCTACATTTCACCTCCTTAAAGGATGACTTTTGGGATAAAAACTATCCTATGTCCTCTCCCAGGATTCAAACTATCTTTGCGCCAAAGTTCACCTAAATCGGTTCAGCGGTTTAAGCGTGAAGCGGTAACAGACAGACAGACACACTTTCGCATTTATAATATTAGTATGAATATGGATTGAGGAATTTTTCAGATTATTATCTTCACTATTTTCGTTTTGTTTGTTTTTGTTACCTTTTTACGTTAATTATTTAAATATATGAAAAAGCATCTAAGGTAAAAGCACCTATTATGGACAAGGCTCCAGTAATGAACATTATCATTTTTTTAAATGAAAACATATCAATACTAAACATTTTATTCTAATAGTAGTAATCCCGAATAATTTAATATAATCTAATTGTAGCACTAAAAGTATTACTTATCAATCTCAGAGACTTATATTTATGGAATTGTTCATAACTGGAGCACTGTCCATAATAGGAGCTTTTACCTGTCTCATGTAATACGAAAATAAGCATTTTCTAATTTCCAATGATGATGCTCCACTGAATTACTTACTTCATACATCTAATTATGCCAAATGTTAACTGATTTAAACAAAAACATACAACCGAATTGAGAATATCTTAATTTTTTTCAAAGTCGAGTTAAAAACGGTCTTTGCAGACGGTCGGACAACAATGTCATCTTATAAGGGTTCCGTTTTACAGTATTTGATATGGGACGTGAAAAATAACTTTTATTATTATGCATGAGAAAACCAAGCATTACTTACGGGTTGAAAATGTCTTTTTCTGAAGCAATTATCCTATTATAACTTTTTCTTTATCCTATTTAATTAATAGATGTATTTTCGAGAACGCGGTTACTAACCAATAAACAATAAATACTAGTTAGATAGCATAACAATAATAACTTGCTCTTACCAAATTCTAGTTTTACTCGTAAACTATTAGCACTACGGTTTTTGACATCAGAGCACAGATTATAGGTGTATTAAAGACAGATAGGAATCAAACTTGGAACTGACATAACGTTAGTAGTAGTTGAGTCCCGCACCGCAGCGTAAAGCAGTGGCGCTAGTATGCCAAAAAAAAAGAAAAAAAAATGGAGGAATGGCGGCAAATGAATTCTGAGAGCAGTTCATTTTCGGATTGAACGAAGTAAACTTCTTCGCACTTTTGGTTGATAAACACGAATAAGTTAACTTCGTTCAATTCGAGAACGAACTTTTAATTTCTGCAGTTTCTGTATGATAGGAACTCATGTTTTTTTTCCCGTGTTAATAAGATTGTTTCACTGATTTTAAACGAGTTAAGTATTAATACATTTTCGACAATAAACTGATGCAGTGAAACAAACAATACAAAATAGGAAAGTATACATAATAGGCGCAACTATTGTTTCCAATCCACAAAGACACACGTCCCAACATGTAATTTAGCTGTAACGAAATTGAATTATGAAATCAAGCAGCTGGGTGCGTCTTTGTGAATTGAAAATATAATATCGTAGAAATTATAAACCGTATTAAATTAAAAACATTTATTTTGCAATTAAGTCAAATTTTAAGTCACGAGTCTACCAGCGTTTAACTCTTACTAACATAGACATTATTTCATTGAAAAGATACAGAAATGAATAGTGTATGCACTGTTCCGCCATACTGTGGTCCCATTCCCATTCTAGTCTCATATTCATACTGTTTGGGTCACAGTACTATTTGCATTTATAAACGTGGGTTTTTTCAGTTTTTTGTAATACTTGAAAAGTTATATCGGCATTAAATCTAATATCATGAAAATGAAAACTACTTTGCATCTCTCCTAAATTTCCGTATGTCAATAGCGGAACCTACAGAGGAATGATTACTTATACCGTTGGTATTCAATTTACTCATTTAAGTACCTAAACTTTTGTGGTCCGACAAGCCCTTAGGCAGTGATGAAAGTGTTCATTACTCTGCTTCGTACCAATTATTAATAGTTAGCGCAAGTTCTAATTTCTTGTTGAGTTGCTTTTTCTAACAAAATTCAGATAAAGAGGCAATGAAAATGTTTGCAAATAATTGCACCATGAACTAGACGTTTCGGTTGGCAACCACGAGTATAATCCACGTAAAAAATATTGTAACATTCTCAATCTTAACTTGAAAAATATTATAAGAAAGCTGTTATACTGAACAGGATATGAGATACAAAATATACGAAGGTTACAATTATTTTTGATGCGCGCACAATACGATTATGAATAAAAACCACTTAGGTAGAAATATTAACGTGTTTCGCTGACCACTCGTAGATACTAGGAGCCGCGCCCGTTGATTCTGAAATAATAAAAAAGTTTTGTTTAATGTATGCAACACTTCATGCTTCAGCTACGTCTAAGGGGACAGCCCTTCGTGGAAACCTGTGATAAAAACTAAATTAAATTATTACAATGACTGTAAATTATATCAATATGTAATAGGAATTACTCTTTTAACTCCCGTGTTTAAACGACTTTAAAAAAAGGCCGAGGTTCTCAATTTGTCTGTTTTTTTTATGTTTGTTACCTTGGAACTTTCGACTGGGTGAACCGATTTTGATGGTTCTTTTTTTATGTGAAAGCTGTTGCTTCCCGTTTGGTCCCATTTTCATCACAATGAAGATCTGATGATGGGATCCATGAGTAATCGATGGAACTCTTCAAAATTTAAAGACACACCTAAAGCGATTTTGGTATTTTGCATTGTAACTCGTGTATTTGCTCTTGGAAAGCACTATTTGGTGAAGTGGAACTGATGATGAAGACCACTGATGGCCACCGGACTCCTAAACACTGTCAAAAGATAAATACTTACCATTTATTTTATTTGTGGACTGAAGTATTTCAATGCTGGGCTTGTTCATCTTCACAATCTTCTTATCTCGACCTGAGGTGCGCTGACACTGGTTATCCCTTGAAAATAATAAATGCTTAATACAATTCTTCATATCACACCTTAGGTATGACAAGGGCACAATTGCTCTTCTTGTCATATAGTACATTGTGCCCTTGTTCTGCCGAAGGTACGATATTTTAATGAATCTTAAAAATGTTATCATTGATATTATGGTCGATTGCACCATCATGTTACTTCTTTAGTCTTGTCAGATTTACTTAATTATGAAAGTGTGATACTTGACTAAACTAAACGGTACTTTGCCCCTGGTTTTCTTGATCTTTCAAGTTGGTAAATTACTAAGTAGCCAGTACCTAATGAACTTCACTCATTGCTAAAACCTTTTGCGAGTAGGTGAGTGCATAGTAATAAATCATAGAACAACAATATGAATGAATCAGATTTTTATTCGCGATAAGTTGGTGTGTAACTGAGAAAAACTCCTAGACTATCCATTCGTATAAATTAAACAAACTCGGCTTTAAAGACTGTTTATGTGTATATGGCGCGAATATGGAGCTCCCATTACAATAAGACACTACCTAGATACGTGAAGGAAAACCCTTACCTTACTGAGTGTTAATGGCACGGCCGGTTGCCCAGACAGAATCTCTTCTTCGGAGAAAAGCGTAGGACACGCCATCGTCATCCTACGCGGCTTTGGCCGTCCACAAAATAAATATTGTTTTTCAAAATGTTAAACACCAAAAAAATCATAAATTTGTTAGTTTTAGGTTTTTTTTCGGTGTTCCGACAACCTTCGGGGAGGGAAGATGGTCGCTGTCGTCGCTGAAAGAGGTCCGGCTTGTGCTTTTAATTTTATCTTTACTGATAACCCACAACTAATTCGGTGGACCGCCGTGGAATAACCGAGGGCATCCGTCACCTTCTGACAGGTAAATAAGTACTTGTCCAAAAGTGACGGATGCTTTTTCCACAGTTGATACGCGATATAGACACAGCCATATTAGGCCCGCTGCACAAAGTCTATACTCGTTGTTACTTGGTGAATGCCTTATTAAAAAAACGGCCAAGTGAGAGTTGGACTCGCGCACGAAGGGTTCTGTACCATTATATAAAGAAAAACACGTCGGTTGTAGTTGTATGGGAGCCACTTATTTTCCTTTAAGTGTCTACCTTGTTGCCATTATTAATATCGAGCAAATAATGGAAAAAAATCACGCTAGTTGTATGAGAGCCTCCTTTAATATTAATTTTTAGTATTTGTTGTTATGGCGGCAACAAAAACCGATCATCTGTGATAATTTCAACTGTCTAGCTATCACGGTTTATGAGATACAGCCTAGTTACAGACAGACAGACGGACGGACGTATAGACGGACAGTGGAGTCTTAGTAATAGGGTCCCATTTTTGACTTGCAATTAAGATGACCCTTTTGTCTCCAGGTCTGAAGACCATCATCAACGCACTGCTGCACTCCTTCAAACAGCTGGCAGAGGTCATGACCCTGACCATCTTCTGCCTGATGGTGTTCGCTCTGTTCGCGCTGCAGGTCTACATGGGGGAGCTGAGGAACAAGTGCGTGGTCAACCTGGAGGTGCCTCCGGGAGAGAACTTCACTGATGAACTGTGGTCTGAGTGAGTAGTTGATGTTCCCAATTAACACCAGAAGACCAGAGATGGTACTGCTGGACACCCTACCTGGCGCTCTGTTCTTTTTTTGATGCCTATCTTGCTTCTACAGCTAAGACTCTAGTTGTTGAACCACTATGGAACTGTCGCATAACGTTAATCATTAATTTTAGCGTAATTTCTTTCATGTGGCTTGACGCTGTCATCATGACAGGGTTCCATAATGGCTCAACAATTAAAGTCCTTGGCTGTACATCGGCATCACGTAAATTAGTGCTGGTATCACATTAAGAGTATGATTACGATATAGAAAACAAGATTGGCTTTAATACAGAGCTTTATAGGCTCTGATTTAGTATCTGCAGAAGACAGGTTCATGGAGAAGTGAGAATCCATTTGGATGTCTTGTACTATTGTGCCCTCGACCAACCTATAATATAATATATTTCCTGCTGGATAAATTTGCAGATAGGTATAGTCACGGTAAGAATAGGTTCGTCACTTTTGGACCTTAAGAACGTTGAAAAAGAGTCTAAAAGTTACGAACTTTTTTTTACTGTGACTGTACAGTAAGCATCAAAACTATCAAAAGTAGCTGATCACTTTTGTACTTTATCGCATTTACACATTTTACAATCTTGTTTGGCATTGCTTACGTGACTGCAAACCGACAAGGTACAGGAGTTCGTATCTAATTTTAACGCTGGCTATACCTCAACCAACATTGACATTGACAATTAAATTTTAAAAGAAAACTGGTTGGATCGAAATAGCTGCCAAGCAGAGCTAAGGGGATCTCATTCAAATCCTTGAAACATAACATTCCTCAATAAACTAAACTATTCCCATATCCACGATTTTCTAATAAAACTGGCCAAACATAGGATTATGCTCAACTAAACATTCAATTTCACTTGCATCAAAGGACACTTCAAATGCGCTTAAAATCTGCCGCAACAGGAATGCATAATAATGCAGGTTTAGCGCGTCGATTACGTATTCAAGTGTACGCTTGTTGCGGTGGAGAGAAAATACAGGTTAAATAAAGCCATTGCTTTCTAGCTGTCGACATAAACGCTTTGTTATCACAGCTGTGGCTGCGGTGATACTGATCACTAGTTCATTAAAAGATTATACCTTAGTTACTGTGGCTCTATCTAAAACGGATACAAAGTCGATTTAGCACGGAATAAAAAGGGTACATCGTGTACAGAGTATACTAGACTTATACCATTTTGTTACTTTTCATCTCTCCTGTTCGGAAAGTTTTTTCGGAATTACAGAAATGCAACATTTAAAAAAAGTCCTCTATTCTGCTGCCCGCCATAATGCCATGATAGCACAGCATTACACTAAACTTGTTTGGCACATTCGGCATTGCCATCTAGAAAATACACATACTGCCAACATTAGAAAAGTTTAATCGAGTTGGTCACGACCAAGGAGCTTATAATACAACACTGGAGGTTGAACGCCGAACATCCGTTCGAAACAAGAAATTTGACCTTTATAAAATGTGCGTGTAGTATTTTACTTTTCTCACAGACGAAATGAAAAGTGGAGTCTCTAGCTCGGGTAAAATTACCCATTTCCCCTCGAAAGAGAGGAGACTTATTGTCAGCAATTTACACTTGTCATATATTATACCCAATTCTTACTTTCCTGTATTAGTCTGTAAGTCTTCCTAAAATAAATAAATAAATAAATAAATAAATAATAAGAGAAATATCTCGGGTGAAATGGGTCACTTGCAACCCTTGATTATCAATCTACTAATTCACTTCTCATGCTCTTAAAATGTTACTTTAATCTCTGCACTAAAGCTCCATATTTATTCCTAGGGTTTTTTTTTTAATTTACTTTGGAAAACCCTAAACAACCAATCGCGGTGTTTGTGAATAGATGATTATCGTAATTTTCAGTGATTGTGTATGGACCATTTCTTGAGCCTGGAAATAACCTCAAAATGACAAATGTGCAAAAATATTAAAATAACGATTTAATTTCGTGAAACACGATTAATGATAACGAAAATGAATCTATTTATGTAATTAAGTATATTAAGGATGAATTCATTTTATTATGCATGGTCCAATTTTGAATTTTGAATCTGTTGACTAAATATGCAAGCATTTAAAGCGTCACTTTACAAAAATTTAATAAAAGAAAAACCAAAACCGCGGAACTTTGTAAGAAACTTTGTTATAATCAACATTGTAATATTGTATAGATCGTAGTGTTTTTCCTCACATTCAAAGCGAAAAGTTGAGTGTTTAACGCGAGACTAAACACCCGTTATAATGACACTCGAACTATAGCCACCCGCGCCCGTGGGTAAACATCTCGTGCCATTATTGCTTGATTTAGTCTCTTGTTGAACAATATACTATTACTTGAATGGTGTCTTACTTTAACATCCTTTTAGTAGAGAAAGAAGTATGTACAATTTTGCTGCCTTTGTCAACTTCAACTGCAATTTTTATTGCTGCTCATAATCTACGCCGCGTTTTACTCGACAGTAATTCAATTCATTTTATGTTACAGACGTGTAAAAGAGCCCTCATGTGGTCAATTTACTGAATGTATCTTGAACTGAATTTCATAGTAATAACAAAGTAATCTAATTGTATAAAACTGACGTGACTGACTGAGTGACTGACTGACGTATCAACGCACAGCCCAAACCGCTGGGTCTAGGGACTTTCAATTTAGAGGGAGTATTCCTTAGACACCCGTGCACTAAGAAATAATTTTTCAAAATCGTCCCCCTAAGGGAAGAAATAGGGGGAGTAGCGAGAAACTTCTACGCATACAAAGTCCTCTAGTAAATAATATTTTTCCAGTTGGATAAAGAACTCCTCACACTGGCTGGTGGACGACGAGGGGGTCCCCATCATCTGCGGGAACCTGACGGGCGCGCGCCACTGCTCCTCCACGCACACGTGCCTCTGCGTGGGGCCGAACCCCAACCACGGGTACACCAACTTCGACAACTTCCTGTGGTCCATGCTGACCACCTTCCAACTCATCACGCTGGACTACTGGGAGAATGTATACAATATGGTGAGTTATGTACCTCGTACCATACAATGAACAGAGAGTTTTCTGGAAGTCAGACTTTGAATCTACGATCAAGGCAATAAAGTTCATTTCCGTTTGTAGTAATGAATCCAGCCCCCTATTTTACCATAGTGTCAATGATATGTGACAGGTGTCAATTCGGTATACATTGCAAAGTCAACACGCTGATGCATCACTGGGTTTCGTATAAGCTGCGCCTTGTACACTGAAATGTCACCTGTCACCTGTCATTATCAAGATGGTGAAATAGGGGGCTGAACTCAGTCTTGCAACTTAATACCTTAAAATCGCCATAAACGAGCTATGAAAATTGCATATTGCAGACAATCTTGCTGGATATGAATGATGGAATACAGCCTAGCAATATTTTCGGCGATAATGTTGCTGCAATATAGTCATACTGACTATCGCAATCTAACCAGCTAGACAAGGATAAATTCGGCTAAATCAACGAAAAATACCTCGGCTACGCTGCAAGATTGCACCATTTGTTGCACTAAATTGCGCAATGTAGTCGGCAACTCGTCGGCTATACAGTTGCAGCAAGAAATTGTCGAAAAACCAGTCCTCCTACACAGCCGCATTAAGATGCTTCGCTCGTCGAAATTTTGAGAGCCTGTTAATGATCAAGTTTGAGCACCATAAAGTGAGGACGGGGTGAATGCAGGTAACTATATTATTCTGTTTACATATAAGGGGTCAAACTTTAAACGCCATTACCAAATAAAACCGACACAAATAAACAAAACTGTAAGTAGGTAATGTAATTTTGGAGCTCAAACGAAATAACAAAGAAATTAATCCTTTACAAACAACGCATTACTCCAGAACACGTGGCATACACTAGCAAAATAAAATGTTAAATAAAATACACTGCAACTCGAAAAAGTTAAAATTATACGAATAACGTAAAAGGAGGGTGTTGATAAATATCACTTTATTACCGAATGAGAGCGACATTTTTCATTTAACGCCGAAACAGCGTCCGTTTGTCAGAGGCATGATTTACCTCCCATCGGGAGGGAATTTATACCCGCATAACAAGTGTAAAGAGGGAATCGGGAAAGATTAATGAATTATGGATACAAAAATCGGACCTCTAAAAGAGCACTTGGGTTTTCTGACAAACAAACTCTTTTGGTAATATTTTCGGTACCAATTTTTTCCCGACTGTATTTTTTCTTACAAAATGAGTTCATGCATAGTCAAATGTCAAAAACACAAATTTAACTAAAAAAAAACTGTACCGAAATATTGAATAGTTATTTATTTCCGTTTTACCTGCAAACAGACAATTTATTTGTTATAAATTGCTGCTTTTAACGCTAAAACGTACGTTTGCTGTATAAAATGCAGGATTTGGAATGAGTAATGCTTCCATTCGCGTCGTAACCTCGTCACCTGTTGTTCCGTTAACCTGTACCGGCTGACGGTTCAACCAATCCCGGCTTTACTGGAAGGAAGCTCGGGCGCCGACGTTATATCTTAACTCTGCTTGATTTAAGAAATGTTGACATTAGATTTATTTAATTTAATCGTTTCAGTGATAAAAAATACCGATCTGAAATCACATTACACGTCGCAACATTGTTCTCCTGGAGTTCTTTCAACGACTTTCCCCTAGTTTAATACTACATATTATGTCTATTATATTTACCTATGTGTTTTATTACTAATTTGTCAGTAGGCTGTCCGTTGTTTGTCAGGCTGGCATTAACGAAACAGAGGGCCCAGACAAGATGCACTACGCTAGCTAGCGTTTCTCTTCGTTTAGTTTTTAAACCAATCGCGTCACTGGTAGATGACGTGATACGAAAAGTCACGTGATGTGCCAGTGACGCGATTAGTAACTAATTAACTGTTTCAAACTAAACGAATAGAAACGATACTTAGCGTAATGCATCTTGTCTGGGCCCTCAGGGCTTTTATTCTAGGCGTCAAAAACGATACGTCTTTCACCTGTAGCGTTATGATATTGTTTTTACGCAACACCTGGCCATAATGTGAGTTTTATCGCACGCTGCGCGCACGGTAAAACTCGCATTGTGGCCAGGTGAAGACGTAAAATTGTGTACTCATCACGGGCAGTAAAAAAGAAAGCCCTCTATCGCATATTTACAACCCTCGCCTACGGCTCGGGTCTCAAATACCTGCGATTTCGGGCTTTCTTTCTTTTACAGCCCTTGTTAAGTAATGTACTATTAACAAGGCTGTCATTACTGTCAAGTAAATAAGAGCTATCAAAACGTTGGCAATACATTAACAGTTCAAAGACGATATGGTTTTAACAGCTTGGAATAGAGTTGTAACAAACTATCTAAATAGTAACAACGTAGCGCTTAAACTACTGAAAACATAAACAAGAAATAAGTAAGTCGTAATAACATACAGATTTACTAGGTATTAATTTAAAAAAATGCTATAACGTATAAAATAAATCAAAAGAAAATACCAGGCACTCATAAACCTACTCGAGTACGTAGACGCCAACATATAACATTGTAGCGCTCCTCAGAATGTTCGTCATATTATATGTATAACATTTCATGCTACCCGAGTTGAGCCCGGGTGAAATTGTTTTTAGTGCGGACGGCTGTCTGGCACGTGCCATTTACGGTCCTACCGCAACAGGACACCTGCCTTTACCGAGAGGACACAGTACAAACAGACAATGGAAATGTGGGGGATATTTGAACCTTGTTATACCTAATTGTTATTGACTAAAGCGTACAGTGCGATAGCTCTTAAAGCGATCCTCGACTTTGTACCTCTTTTTCCGTAATACTTTTCAAACCCCGACCAAAAATGAGGGTGTTATAATAATAAGTTGCACCTGTGTGTTTGGTGTGGCATCATATCTCCCAATCGTATGAACTGATTTAGACGCGTTTTTTTAAACGAAAGCGTATTTAATCGGGACCTCTTTCTTAAGAGGTGTAAATCACAAGTTCGAGCAAGATTAACATTAAAATAAGTTGCTCTCTGACAAAATGTTTCATTTTTGGTCTATTAAGTATTTAAATCTATAACCATACGAAAGATTTGGAATCGAGATACCTTTAAATAATAATTCAAAGTGAAGCTACTTTGGAAAGGCTTTTAAGAAGATGAGCGCTTCTACACTTTTCGCAACAACTACTCTGTCTGCAACAAACTACTAAATTCTCCAAAGGGCGCCCATCTTTCACAGTTTAGGTAGTTTGTTGCACATTTTTACCCCAACTCTTGTAAATAGTTCTTCGCACACGTTTGAGATATAACTTGCAAAAAGAGGTCGATTTACACATTAACATTCTTTACCGTAAATGTAACGAGACTATAGGGGTATTACATCATTCATTAATTACTATGTATTCCTGCTGTGTGATTTAGGTGACACATGATAATGATTATTAAATGTATAAAACTATCGTCAAGATTTTATTGTTTCTATAAAAACCTTTCAACGAGCAATACGCAGAATTTTCCTTTCATTGAAAGACTTCTCGCCTTATGTTATTTTGAACAGTATTGTCTATAAAGCACCAGTGACATTTATATTAAGACTTTACGAGCGTGCGTCATTCTTTTTCTAAATATTTTTTGTTTTAGTTCCACCACTACACTCAAACATGCATCCCAAACTGATTCAGTTATGAGTAGCTAAAAGTATACTCATTCCATTATTGGCGTAACGTGATCGAAATTTACAAGGCATGTCACTTAGACACTTTTTCATTTGAATTTAGTTAGTACTCGTACCTACCTACTTTATTTCACGCTAAGTAAAGTCAGCCTACTGTACTTCACGATTCAGCCCGCAGATGATATCAACTCTCGCAGAATTAATTAAGGTCCCGGCAAAACAGCCCTTTACATTATGAATACTCCCCTAAAGTTCATTCCAGGACGTGGCCAGCCCTTCATTTCATCAACGTTCCCTAGCGACATTCGATGCCAAGGTTAAAATTCCCGTAGAAACTGGAGCCAAGTTTCAACAGAAATGTGTTAAAATTATAACGCGAACAGTTAAATCTGGGGATGGTTAACGGGGGAACGCTTTTGCTTGATGCTTATTTAGGGTCGAGTTATTTAATTAATTGCTTATCCAGCTTGAGGTTCATCCAAACAACGCATTTACTGCGAGTACCTAACGCATAAAAGCGTTTTATACCTGACTCCTGTTTGTGCTTAACGGGTGAATTAACTTTTAAATCCACACGACTTTTGTCTCTTGCGTTACGATACGATCAACTTTAACATTAATTTTAGTATACTAAAATCGAGCGTGTAATTTTTCAAATACAATTATTACGATTAGAATTATTTTGTAAAAGGAATCCTATTATAATGAAAATATAAAAAAAAATACGCTTTGTAAAAAAACATGACCGCTTTTCTGCTGCTGCGTTACTGGACGAAAACGTGTGGGTCGAAAAGTTGACACGCGTCCACCTTGGGAAAGACCGGGTAAAATGGACAACAGCGAACCTTTTAAATTTGGAAAACGGTTGTTCTCATAATTTTTTTACCCACGTGAAAAAGAAGTGTGTATTTGTGTCGACGACGCGCTGGCCTAGTTGGTAGTGACCCTGCCTACGAAGCTAGCGGTGCTGGGGTCAAATCCGAAGAGAATCCGAGATATTTATGTGATGAGCACGAATATTTGTGCCTGATTTAGGGATGTTTTCTATGTATTTAAGTATTTAAGTATTTAAGTATTTAAGTATTTAAGTATTTAAGTATATTTTTATTGTACACACAACATCACACCTAACTAACCATTAAAGACAGAGCAGAGAGAAAAAGAAAGAGATGTATATATGTGTATTATGTCAACAACATACGATTCTAGTGCGGCTCTCTTTCATGCAATATTTCAGATTTCTGAAGTCTATAGCTAGATGTGTTGCTGTGTGTACTGGTACCAATGTACCAGTGACACGATTGGTTTAAAAACGAAACGAATAGAAACGTTAGTTAGCGTAATGCGTCTTGGCTGGGGCCTCTGGTCAGAAAGTGACAGGTGCTTTATCCACAGCGACAAACATGACCATAAATAGACTCTCTTGCTGACGATACTCAATAAATTCATGATGTCATTAAAAACCTTGTAAAATATGGCTATCATTATGGCTTAATTCCATCATAAAAAACCACGCACGCCCAATTATTTATTACTGCAGCTATGAAAATTCACAATCTATAAAATTAATGACCGCTGGTAATGCTGTTGATCATTTACGCTGACAATGAATTTGTATTAAAACTTATATTCATATATTGCCGTAAAAGATTATTGTCAAATTCAGACAGCCCGAGCTATGCCGTAAGGCCAAAGACGTTAATGGTTGAGCCACCATAGATCTCTGTCATTCATCATGATCGCGTCAAGTCACGAGTCACGACAAATAAATTACTTCAAAATGAATCATTGGACTTGACAGAAGCGCGCGCACTGGACTAGACCCCTTAATTGAACAATTGTCCTCGGGTGTGATATCCAAGGAATGTTGCAATGTTTGCAATGTTGTGCCCGTTGATGACCTTTGCTTTGAACGAGATGAAACGCAAATAACTTGCCGTAGGTACAGTCAGCAGCAACAGTAGCTACGCAACCGAAGGGGTCTAAATGATCTGCACTCGACTCTATTGTTACGAGAATACGTCGTGTCTAGATCATTTTTAACATGTTATTCTGATTAGCTACTTTTGATGCTGACTGTACCAAATAAAACACAAATACCTAGAAGCAAGAGGGTCAAATTAATATTGTTAGTAAATATCGTGTGATCTATTCTTCTCTGGCTAAGCCGTATTGCTTTTGACATTTTACCTAATTGCTTTTGATAGTTAACGTATTGCCAACGTTATGATAGCTAGAAAAGTGCAAACCCGAAGCAATCGCACTATACTCTGTATCACTATTACTTTCCTAATTGTTCCACTCAAAGAACCGACAATCTAAGCCGCCCAAACCTTAAATACTAATCGAATAATATAATATAATAAAAGTGGGTATCTACATTCTTTAACGTTCGGACTGTCTATACTTAAGTGACACGTCCTAAGAAAACCATTTCATTTTAAATGAAGCGTTTGCTTTACCGCCTTTTTATTGGAATTAATTCAGTCATGCGAGCACCCCTCAATTTATTACTGTGCTATTTTAAAAAAGTCCCGTTTTTGTTAATAAATACTTTGTATGTAAGTAAACAAGCTCTACACTAACTTGTACGAGTAAGTGGTGGTGGATAAACCATCCGTGACTCTCACACTTACATGCTAGTCAAAAAGTGACAGATGTTTTTCCACACGACCATAAATTGACCCGCAGGGTCCATTAAGATGTCATACTTCAGAAGTAGTTATATTATAAGTTCCCTAACACCAATAATATGGAGAATAAAATTTATGGAAGCAATAAATAATAGAGTATCCATTGAATAGTATTTAGTATTTTCTAGAAACTGTTTTTTATTTTCGTTTATGAAAATCTGATTCAGTTAAAATAACGTAGTTTTATCACGTGCAGAACGATTTTGAATTTAGTTTGTGAACTTTTTGTAGTGCTGTGTTTTAAAATACAGTCACGTTTACGTGCCAAACTAAAATACAGTATTTTCATTCAAATTTGTTTTCAATTCTAAGGGAAGTTTAATTTACTGTGATTTTATTGTTCGTAAATCATATATGAGGATTTTAAAATGAGCTTCTGAGATGTAGAATCTGCACACAGAGATTATTGGAGGCGATAAAATTTACGAAAAAGATTGAATATAAGTTATGCGGTTGCCCTGAAAAACGCCTTCGGGTTTTTATTTCTCTCTCACTCGCTCTCATACGCTCTTATGTGAGTCCTACTGAAAACTTTTTCAATCCTCTCACACTGTACGGTCGGCCTGTAAGTGGTCTACCAGTTTTGACAAAAGTTTCGGTGAGATCTAATTATCTATCGCTAAAGTTGACACTTTGCACTGTCATAATATTATTGCAAGGGAAAATAGAACTTTCAAACTTGTTGTGTCAATAAGTATGACGATCCGTTTTGCGTAAAACGTATGTAAAATATTACGATTTATTTTCAGGATTGTAACGATTTGAAAAGTTCCTGAAACTCGTAACATGCTGAATACTAATATTCAGCTCATTAGCATAACATATTACTAGTTACACATTTTATACATTGCTAGAGCAGTCGCCCATACTTCAGTTTAGCCATGTTTTTTTACAAAAAAAACCTTCATCTTCAATCACTCCACCTGTTAAAACCGCATTAAAATCCGGTTCGTAGTTTGAAAGATTTCAGCGTACATACATACAGAGGGACAGACGGCGGGAAGCGACTTTGTTTTATACTATGTAAAGATTTATCTTTGTTTATTATTCACTGCATTGTGGTTGCCGGGTTAGAATAGTTCCACTCCACGTCGTAAGAGACGACTAAGGGAATAAAGGCTATGTAGTACTGTTATGCGATGGGCTTGCAACCTGTCACTAAATACACTGGTAAATATCTTAGCCTAATTGTGCAAAATTTGGTTACAGAATTATTAACCAGTTTTTAGAGTTGTTAGTAATTCTGTAGCTCTGCCTACCCCAGGGAATAAAGGCGTGAGCTTATGTATGTGTATGTATGTATTATTCACTTAACTTCATTGTCTCCAGGTGCTATCATCCTGTGGCCCGATGTCAGTATCGTTCTTCACGGTGGTGGTGTTCTTCGGCTCGTTCTACCTCATCAACCTGATGCTGGCTGTCGTGGCGCTGAGCTACGAGGAGGAGTCGCAGATCACCCAGGAGGTAACCATTAAGGAATACAAATAACCGGTTATATTTTTAGACAAAAACTGTTTAGAACCAGTTAAATTGCATTCCCGAGTAACCATCTTACCACTACCTACTTAATGAAATAAAAGCACACCCTATAGAGGTATAGTCACTCTAGGCTAACTTTAAATCTTGGACAAGTCTGCAATGATGTTGGATACGAGCAAGCGAGCGAGAGAGCGGTCCCAACGGAAGACCAGCGCTGGCTTCACAGCGAATGCTGAGTTGGGACCGTTTCGTAAAAAAATGTCTGTGTCTTGTTCTTATTTGTATCTGTGTATTGTAATTTTGTATTAATATAAAAATATTTACTCGTTGACGTAAACATAACGTTAAGAATTTCGGTTTTTCAATGTTTCCGTAATATTTTATAGCTTTTACTATATTTGATGGACTGAGGTCAATTCATCATAACGCTGGACGTAGATTGAGCTTATTGAGCTACGATATTTTAATATTTTATGCATCAAATATGTATTTCAGACTTTCTTCGAATATTGTTGAAAACTACCATTAGTTGCAATATTGCCGAATGGGAAAGTAAATTCAATCCAAGAACAGTTTATTCGATCATAATAATGTAAAACAATGGCCATAAGTTAAGCGAACCAATCTTGAAAATGAAACTTAGGATACTTTGGAAGTTTGAAAAGGTTTGTGGTAGACTTTTTGTTTTCTTTTATTTTTGTTAGCCCGTGAATATTTCCTTTTTGGCGATAGCGTTAGGGCTCTAACCCCCTTACTTATAAACTGGCAATAAGCTTGGAATAGTTTACGCCATGGTTTGTCACTTTCTGTCAGATGCAAATGTCACAATTACAGGTAAGGACAAAGCATGGCATAAACTATTCCAGGCTTATTCCGTGTTTATACGTAAGGGGGGGGGGGGGGGGAATAATCAATGACTAAGTTACACGTACGTTCTTAGCTTACGGATAGTCAGATCAAATTTAACGTCGTTATTGTTTTCACTTAAATAAAATTAAAATCCTTTTAACCAACCACTACTTTATACCGCAAGGGATATTATATAGGCATACGGGAATTCCATCGTAGCCTATTTAACGCATTTGTAGTCTTGAGGAAGCAAATGTCTATGTCTCAAATCATTCCCATCACTTGGCTTGTTTGCTAGTTTACCTTACTTACCAAAAGGACAGAGCTATATAACTGCGATAGCTCTGTCTCTTACACTCGCCGTAAAATGAACTGCATAGTTATGTCATAATAACCCCCCAGTTGTTATTTTCATTTCTCATGGCTGAATGACTTATTCGTCCGTGTTCATTATTCGTTAGGAGAGAAAAAAGGACCTGAACGAGCATAGAGACGACTCGACGTTCAGCTTCGACCCCACGTCTCTGGCCGTGAAGACCCTGGCCAAGGACTCTAAGAAGAGGATAGACGCGCGGAAAGGACTGCTCCTAGCGTCCTACTCCAGGAAGAGGACGAGGAGACGTAAGCGCGGCAAGAGCGCCATCCACCACGCCGCCGCCGTCGCAGCTGTTGCTGGGAGGTAAGAACTAGTCCAATAAATCAAGCTCGTACGAGCGGTGATGCCAACTTCCCAACAACTGGGTTTGATTCCGATCTGATTGGTTTACACCCCCGATTTCGACACTTAAATCGAAGCGCAGGTTAGGTTTAAGTTTGAAGCTTCACCGTGGTCATCAGTACACGGTTACTTAGCCCCACCGCCACAACAAAGCGGGTACCCGCGGGGGGAAACACTATCTATGTATAGGTAGTCAAGTCAGAATCATTTTTAATAAACTCATCAGTCATGACTAAATAACACTTAAAAATTTTAAATAACGAGCATTTCGATGAAGAAACCCAACTCGAAATTGCTAGCGGAAGCCAGTAAAAAATAATCTTCAATTACATTACCGCAAAAGGTCACTGAAAACCAGCGTCGCGGTTAACGCTGTGACATAGTGCTGAGTGGTGTCAATTTCGACGTCACAGAATCACCCGTGGCAACACTATCCTACAATTGTTTTTTTTTTCTTTCTTTTTTATTGTTTTTTTTTATTATTTTTATTATTACTGTGTTGCCATCCTTATTTTAATGATGTTTTTCTCTGTTCTGTTTTTTTTCTTGTGTTCGTCGAATAAATGTTTCTATTTCTATTTCTATTTAATAATAGGTTTTGTATCTAAGGCGCAGAATCTAAACACGTTAGGCGCTCTGACGCCACTGCGAGTTCAAAATACATACAATTGGTAGCCGGTAGCGTCGAAAATGATTGCAACACTAGGCTCCTCTATTCTAGGTGGTAAAACCCATATTCTGTTATGGTATTAATTTTTACTCAGCCGTTACTGTCAATTAGGTAAATAAGAGTTATCAAAACGCTGACAATACAATGACAGGTTAAAAACAATATGGTTTTAACGCCGAATGGAGGCCCTGTGCACATCGCTTAAATATTTGTCCATACGAGGAATCGCGCGGGACCGCGACCGCTAGTTTATTGGGCAGGCAGGGCACAGACAAAGCTAAATGCGTCAATAACTCTTTAACATCCACACTCTGAGTCAGATGACGATTAGTGACGATTTTTCCTACACAAGTTTGAAACAGGGACGAGTTCATTGTCTTTAAACGTCTTTCTGAGTGCGGCGCCGCGGTGGTTTGGGACTGGGAAACCTTAAAAGGAGAACTAAAAATCTAATAATATCTCGTTAGACTTTGCACAACTTTTAAAATTATTTATAAATTGCTAGGAAGCTTAATTAAACATTCAATTAATCCGAAACTCCATTGCAACTATTTACCGTCCGCACTACACTAACAAAAAGCTCCCAAGGATTGATTAATAACTGTTAAATTAAAGCTGGAGGGGAAAACCCATTTATATCCGGGGCAAGAGTAACTCTAACCGGGTTTGTGGCAGTTGGGGGCAAATTTATCGGATCTGCTTTCGGCGGGAAGCTGCGATATTAGCACAACTCACGGGGGAACGTGGCCGCTTCCTGAGGCGTTATTCTCTCATGCGATTACGCAGAGCGTACTGTCTAGTAACTGGATTTCTGGGCCACTATGGAACTATGTAGATGCAATAAGTCAAATGGTGAAAAATCGTTACGTATTAATTGAATGCAGTTTTTTGTTTTTTAAAACATTTATTTTATTTTATACTTTTTAGTGATCATAGTAAGATGTTATGTAGTCCCACTTCGTAGTTAATGCGAATGTTTAAGATATTTTAAGCTCGCCGCAAGTAACGCCGCGGGAAACTATTTTTTTTACGGATCCCCTCATCAGATTGAGAGTAGGTGACAATGGGACCACTCAGGAAGCATACTCTATTAAACCAAAAAATATTTTTAAAATCGATCCATTAATGACGGAGAAATCGGTGAATACCTATGCATAAAAAAACAGATACATACAATGGAACGTATCACCTCCTCCGTTTTTGTCGAATCGAGTATGTAAAAAATATACATTTATTTGTATTTAAATATTAACCTTAAGAAAATAGAAAGTATTGTTAAAATAAGCACCTAGTTTTACTCAGTTCTGTGATATTGTGTTGTATTTTACGCAGATGCTTTATCCAATTGTATTTTTAGTATTTTCAAGTGGGCGTTTGCATCTGCAGAACCTCGCCCAGACAGACTAACTCGATTATGGCCGAGATTTCGAGAGAAACCAAGTTAACGCCAAGTTCTAAATCTGTACTCTGTTGCACGTCTTTAATAATAAAGTTTGTGTGTCTCCAAAGCGTCTCTTTGCAGTCTTGAATTCTATAGACGGAACTTTTGTTTAAGAAGTTTCGAGAGTCAAATGCTAAAATATGTCTATGTTTTTCTAAACGAAGCCGTACTAAGAATTGTTTGGCAGATGTCATTTGTTTTTTGTGTTGTTCCACCAGAGGCGCTATTCCCCAACACACTCGCAATCGCAATCGTTTTCATTTTGAAATTCGAAGGCTTGTCTGCATACAAAATGAACACAATTGTTCCGTTTGAAGTCGATTGAGATTGCGACTGCGTTAGGCAATAAGTCAGCTGGGCCATGATTTCACTTCGTTTTTGAAGCCATGTCTTTTTTACAGAATATGGCCGCCTTAACTATCAATTGAATAATATTACCAACGTTACATAGTTGGATGCCGTTTATTTAACAACTAGCTTTCATGTAAGCGGAAATTGTTATCCCGAGGAAACTATCAAAATTTCCAGAACATAAAGAACCCTTTTGTCCCCGGTACTCGTCCAAACCCGTGAACAATATCACATATCTACTTTCATTTTTATAATATTACTAGCGACCCGGCCTCGCTTCGCTTCGGTTTATGTGAGTTTTCTGTAACACCTGTACATAAAACCTTCTTTCTGAATTACTGTATCTATTAAAAAAAACCGCATAAAAATCCGTTGCGTTGTTTTAAAGATCTAAGCATACATAGGGACAGACAGACAGCAGAAAGCGACTTTGTTTTATACTATGTAG
Organism: Acleris laterana; assembly: GCA_963966035.1. Lineage (NCBI taxonomy): Eukaryota > Metazoa > Arthropoda > Insecta > Lepidoptera > Tortricidae > Acleris > Acleris laterana. Next base: position 5,211,275 of record OZ014454.1, on the reverse strand, counting down.
TGATTAGGATTCATTCCAAGTAGGTACATCATCAAAATTCCAAACAAAATAAAACTTAGTTTTGACATCAATAAAAAATAAATATCAGGGGACAATGCCACACCAATTGCCCTAGTCCCAAACTAAGCTCTAGGCTTGTGCTATGGGTACTAGAGAGCGATAAATTACTTAAATACATAGAAAATATCCATGACTCAGGAACAAATATTCGCGCTCACCACACAAATATCTACCTTCACCGGGATTTGAACCCAGGACCCGCTAGCTCAGAGCGTCGTCATGTTATCATATTTCCAATGATACAAGTTTGATCGCTCTTATTTACTTGACCGTAAAGGCGACCGTTATAAGCACAATGTCCAAAGCAATATGGTTATACCGAGTAGAAACCCAGGTCTTTCCCGACGTCCCACATCTATTGTTTTTATAACTCGCATACTCTAAAAACGCACACGTTCAAAGCATTGGTCTAAAGTCAGGAAAATGCTTCCATGCGTTGTTGGCAGTGAATGCAATAAAACTTTGCCGTGTCCTCTATTCACATTCGGAATGCCGCGCTTTGTCAAACTCAGACTAAATTCGTCACTCCACAGCGCTATTCGGAACTCCAAACCATTTGGGCATTACGCTTCAAACCGTCGAGCTCGTTGCGAGATTCGGCAGAACTAGAGATAGGCAACTTGGGTATTTACTTCGGGTATTTATTGGGTGCATATTGACGATGCAGTTAGTTAGTAGTGACCCAGCACTCTCAATCGCAATCGACTTAAAAGTGGAACAATGGTTCTCATTTTGTATGCAGACAAGCTTTCGATTTTCAAAAATGCTTACGAAGCTAGCGATCTAGGTCTCGATCCCTGGTAAGGGTTTATTTATCTGATACATCGTTTATGTCTCTATTACTGAGAGAGGTACATGAGTGTGATATTTTAGAGCACAATGATGAAAAAAAAATTTTGTTAACATTTTGATACAAACCTCTAACTCTATTTGGGACTAGGGCAATTTATGTAAGTTTTTGTCAAAAGTTCATAATACAGTGTTTCAGTTAGCTTCAGAATCCCATCGATAACCTAATTCACTACATCTGCATACTGGGTATTGGATATACACCCGCCGCCCATCGAAAGGTATAAGCACGTATCGGCAGAACTCGGGCGCGCTCGAGTGCCGGTGAATCACGATGACAGCTACTCGATTCAATTACGAGTAGGTACATGTAGCCGTCGAAATCAAAGAGGACCGTGTAACGACTGGCGTTTACGTTATTCTGATTACTATTTCCTTGTTAAAAGTGTAATAGCAATGACAAAAACATCGCAACTGCCAACCGCCATAAGATCATATGATACCGTCGTCACGCAGAATTCGTAACTGTCATTTGCAGACTTATTTTGCAGTTGTGTGAAAATTGCTTTGATGTCAATTTGTAATTTTGCATAGGTTTTGGCTCAGTACCGAATCCTCTGTGTAGCAAAATGTCCAAGACGCAAAATGTCCATTATGTAAAATGACCATTTTGTGAAAGCGACACGGCTAAATAACAACAGGTCTTGTAAAATGACCAATATTTAAAAAGTCCTAAACGCAAATTACCTAATGTCGACCACTAAGCTGATTGGGCTAACAGCTTTCGATAATATTTAATAATGTGCTATTCCAGTTATCAGCAAGGGGCGGAATTTCCATAGCAAAAAACAAACATCAAGAGGGATTGACCATTGTGTTTTGTCGACTATCGATGATTAGTTGTCACTTAGCTCGACTTTTTTTTTGATGTTCTCTATATAGAGTACCAAAAAGAATTACGTGTGTATAAAGGTTAACAAAATAATAAATTAATAGAACAGTAACTAGTTTTATTTTTTTACAATTTAAATATAAAACCAAAACGGAAATGTTACACAGCATAACTGTCAGTAGACTAACCTTCATTCATAATAACAGCATCGAAATCTATATCTACTACCTACTTATTATACTTTCTTCATCTTGTCTGTAGTAATAAAGAATTGTCATTATTTTCTCTACATTGTCATCATTAAATCACATCATTCGTTGTAAATGCATTTAATTTATACACGCGAGTAATTTTTTGCATAAAATCGGCATAATCGCGAATTTTGTCATAATCCGGAATCCTATCTAGTAAAATCGATAACTGGAATAGTCGATGAAACATAATGGTCAATCCCTCTTGACATTTGATTTTTGCTATGAAAATTCCGCCCCTTGGTTATCAGCTTTCTTGATATTATATAATTTGGACAATGCTACATAGACTTATTGCTATTTTGATGTTCTGCGTTATGAATGTTATTTTAGTTGGGCATAACGCGTGACATTTCGCTTCTTGGTAAATTTGCGTCACTGGACATTTTGCTGAGATTGAAAAAGGAACTAGTTTATTGTCTATAAAATGACTGAGTACACTGGTTAATCCCAACATTATAAAACGCCGCCGCCGCATCGGAGCTAGCGTAATTGACCGGTACGGCGATATAAATTTTAACTTAATTATCACAGCTTTGACGAGGTACCTATAAAAGGCGATAAAGTGGTTAAACTTGCCAACCCGGCAGGATTTCAAAATTGTGGTGATCACAAATCGAATGTAACTTTTTTTTTTTTGACGGAGAGGAAATGCATTTACGCTTCGTCCCCCCCGGCTAGGGTAGCCTTATGGGGGGGTATGACGGACTCTCAACCACCTAAATAGAACTTCAAACCTAACCTAACCCTGCCTAAGCGATAAATATTAAGCAACAAGATTACAAAATTAAATATATTGATTTATTACATAAAAGTAAATTAGCCAGTGGGGCTGTTTTTCACGTCGGTAATATGGATTGAATCTACTAGCGCTTCGGACGAGACCATCATTGCGGAGAAGAAGCGCCGCCTGAAACTCCAGCAGACATTTATCATCATTATTTCCATCAGGGGGGTTATTATGACATAGCAATGCAGTTCAGTTTACGCTGAGAGAAAAGGACAGAGACACATAACTAATACCTACAACCTACCACTTGCCTGCCACCTGCTGTAACTGCTATAGCTCCGTCCTTTACGCTCACCGTAAAATAAATGATAACCCCCCTGCAGAACTAAACCTTCAGCTGAATAAAATTTAAACAAATGACACGCGATGTAAAAGTTTTGTCAACATTTTAAACATACACCCCTTATTCGAGAAGACATCGTTGGAATGGATAATTCCATGATATCCTTGGTTGTCCCGTAAATATACACGAATGCTTCCCGGAGGAAAGTCTGCGAATTCAATTGGCCCTCGATACGGGGGGATGTTATTTTATTACCTGCCTCGACCTCTTATTTCATAGGATTGTCGTCACAAAGAGGTCACGTTATATAACCCGATGGCGTCGTTTCCTTTATAGAATTTATTGTCTTGTTTTAAAATATACGTATTGAGCTGGGTTTGAACAATGTGAACGGTTATTTTATAATATTGCACTGATTTTTATAAATTGGGCGTGCAATCTCGTTGACATTTATTTTGAATACATGCAGAGGCTTAATTCTGATCGGTAAATCCTAATAACTTTTGACATTTTATCTCTTTACACGATTAAGACAAAGAAAAATGTTACTTATAAGAAACTCTATTCTATTTAATTGAAGGCAAAAGTAAAAAAACAATTTGACCTTCAAAGACAGCGTAACAACGATTGTTTTTTTCCGAATATGACAACGTACTAGGTCATCACTCTCTTGGCCCGCATACCCATGGTTAAATTACGGCTAAATCATAAAGGTTTAACCACAAAATAAACGTAGAATTTCACTACAAAATTCCGTTACAAAATAAATTTAAAGGATGTCCTCAAAAGCGTCACCACAAATCACAGTCATGGCTTAAAAAACTCTACAAAAATTCAATCACCCCATTTAAAAAAGCCAATCTCTGAACACGCTCCGACGAGTTTAACCGCAGTGTCGTAAAAGTCGGTAGAAATAATCAATGGCGACCATTTATTAGTTTTTCAATAGTTGCAGCCCGCGGCGGTTCCGCTCCATCCAGTATAACGGGACCTCCGTTATTGACTGTGCTCTAACAATCTTTACAAACTTTTTATTTTATTAGAGCACTTAGACGATATTAAAACTGGGTGAGTTTACTGAGTATAGAGATACAATGTTTGTTTATAAAGTGTTTTCAATCCACTACTGAATTCGACGTCGCTGATTTGTTTTTATATGTGATATGAAGTACTTAAGGCATGCGAAATGTTTTAACTGACAAAATAAAACCTAATAGCATTAGACTGCCAGTAGTAATTACTAAAACGACCCTCCTCCCATTCTCGTGGTGTGATACATAAAATACTAAAATCCTTAATGCTTTTTGCAGCTGCGTATGTCACCTGAATTTCGATTGAAAGAGTTATAATTATCACCTATATCTTTTATAAGAAGAAGTTTGATTGGCTTGTTAATATTTTTTTTACTGCAAGTAAGTTTCTGCAAAGCTATTAAATAGTCCTAAGCTGGATAGTCAAATAATTAATATAAAACTATAATCCGAAATTAATTATCCGATAATAATATAAGCAAGTAAAGTCTTCTTGCGATCTTTTTTTCTGCGTTACGACTTACTGGGCCTAACCTTAACCTTTCAACTCACTGTACTGTTTGAAGAACGAGGGCAGTTTTACGATAACCTTATGTTTGATATTAACAAAAAGATCTTAGTGAAGATTACAGACAGCCAATTAAAATTTCCTCAACTTAATTATTGACACAAAAATATAAGCTTTGACATTTCTGTGAATTTCCATTAACATAAAGACTAAGATTAGATCTAAGACAGAATCCTCTGTAGAACCCATAAACATGCTATACAAGAATTTAAATATGAATATTTAAATTTGAATAGGATTAAACCGCAATCACTAATTGAAAATGCACTTGAGATGTAATTCCGACTGACCTTAATTTATATTCAAATTTAGAAATGAGTAATATTCAACAGCCTGTTCCACCAGCTCATACCAAGAAAGTTAGCGCATGAACTGCTTAAATTACTCAGTTAATAAGCCTTGATATAACTTAAAAAAAAACTAACGACCTCGAGCGAGCAAGTGTGTCAACACCGGGCTCACACCTGCGACCTGGTAGGTCGTCAACACGTACACGAATTTGCATGATAATGTGTTTGCACGTTTAGCATACCCTGATGGAACTTAGTGTTTTAGCTGCAGGAGATAGAGGTGATAATGTGGGCTTTTGTAGAAATTGGAAATCCATTTTGATTATTTTGAGACGGAAAACTTGATAAGTTTTTTGTTACGGTTTAATTTATGTGCGTTTGTTGTGAATAAAATGTTTTTCTTTCTTTCTTTCTGATTGTTTAGTGGGTTTCGTAACAAAATAATAAGGACTCTTGTTGTGCACGACCGTCGGTCTATTTGTCAGTTTTGGAACAGTTTTAAATGTTAATTTCTTAACTATTGCGGGTCAATGTATTTTTTTTATTGGTAATCGCGAAATTTAGAGTTGGGCCATTAATACATCATAATTACCTATTTTAAAGGGCTTGATTAACACTTTAGCACTTTATCATACAGTCGTGTGGTTGCCGGCCTAGAATAGTGCCACTCCATGTCTTCCTGTGGAAGTCGTAAGAGACGACTAAGGGATTAAAGGCTTGCAGTATTGTTAGGCGATGGGCTTGCAACCTGTCACTAATTTACAGATGGTAAACATCTTAGCCTGTTGTGCAAAATGTGGTTATAGGATTAACAACAAGTTGTTAGAGTTGTTGGTAATTCTGTAGCTCTGCCTACCCCACACTGGGATGAAGGTGTGACGGTATGTATGTATGTGTATGTATGTATCATACAGTCTTGTGGTCATAAATGACAAACAAAAACTAAATTCATTAGAAATGAGCGAGTTCAAGTGCTCAAGTGTCCAAGTTTTCAAGTGCTTTAAAAAACCGACTTTAAAAAAACCTACAATACCGCACATTTTTTTCTTCTCGGATTTAAATCGACAACGTGCTTAATAGACAATACAAAAATACACAAAATAATTTAATCTACGTATACATTTAACCCTAAACGAATTTCACGGGTCGAGTCTATGACATCATTACACACGTCGCAAATGTGTCACGCTACGATGAGCACGGTCTCGACTCCGCCTCGTCACGCGTAGCCTGTAGACCCCGGCTACGCCGTAGCGCCTCTACGCCACTTCATTAGCGTCAACAACTTGGGAAAATAACTCGGATTGAATCTGTTTGTTTGATGAAGGTATTTGTATGAGGGAATTTTCTTACCACGTGTTGTTTTAATAATAAGGTTATTGATACTTTTGTTTAAAAGGGTCGACGTATATCTTAAACGATTAAAGATTTGTGGCTTTATATTTAAATTTATTATGACATTGATGATATAAATGCCTGAAATTGATATTGTGCCATGAAACAACTTTCTTATGTTGTGGTTGATTTTGTAGTTTTCGTTTTTTCTTGCTACTACTTTACAATTTTTTTTGTCTTTTACCTCATTTATTTTTTTGTTTAAAATTGATTTAAGTTATAGCTATACAGGGGGATTGGGTAAATCGACGTTGCCTTCAATCATAGTATTAGCCGGGCCATATTATGGTACAGTCAACAACAAAAAAATGTTTGCACTTTTTCACCTTATTGCATTGTAATAAGGCGAGGTACAGTAAAACCAAAGTCGCTTCACTCTCTGGGGTACTATTCTTCTCGGTAAATCCATGTTACTTTTTGTATCTTATCGTATAGTTTCTAACTAGGCTTTCATAACTGTCAAGTAAATAAGAGCTGAGCTGTCCGTTGACAATACAATAACGTACACATACATACTCGTACATACATAATCTCACGCCTTTATTCCCAGATTGGGGTAGGCAGAGCTACAGAATTACCAACAACTCTAAAAACTTGTTGATAATAACGTATGAAAAGCAATATGGTTTTAACGACTAGAATACAGCCTCTGGCATTGCAAATATACTGACAGATTCCAGAGTGTGACAACAATAGTCAGACACTATTAATACTCTAGTTCTAATGTAATTGTTTTGTAATTGAGACGTCGTCAGATCATGGAATTTACCTTTTTTTTTCCTCAGGTCCCGGTCCCGATCCCGGTCCCGGTCGCGGTCAGTGACCCCGAGCGCGTCCCCGCCCCCCGCGCCGGCGCCGCCTCCGCCACACACGCTTCACCCCGACAACGCTCTAGGTAAACTTGCCATTGGTTGTTGTGGCAAATCTGGTGTTGTGGCCCTTTCTGTCTTAAAACCCAAAAAGGCGGCTAACTGCATAGTAATAATAATAATATATATACATACAGTAAATCACACCTGTTTCCCAGGGGTGGGCAGAGACCATTTCTTTCAACCTACTACTTATACGATCCTGACAAATCTATGATCAATCTTCCACATTCATATCGGGTCATGCACACACGGTTCCGGGTACTTAAGATTCGGCCCCTTCCGACCCTTCCATTCACTTTTGCTCTGTATATCTCTTTCGTCAATCTTCTTTCATTCATCCTTTCCAAATGACCGAACCATCGAAACATGCCCTCTTCAGTCTTAGTAACATCTTTTAGTCCACATTTCTCTCTAATCTTTTCATTCCTTACTTTATCAATCAGTTTCACACCACAAATATTACGCAAAGAGCGCATGTTAACTACATTTATACGACTTTCATTCTTGTCCTACCACACCCAACATTCACTACAATACATTCACTACACTCTACACTTAATGCAAAGCAAAAGAATAACCGTTATCATCTGTTAAATGAGGATCAAGTGTCTAGATTGGTCCATATCCATTTCTGGTTCCGTCGCCCCACTACAGTGTAGTTAGCTGCCTTCTCTGGTGTCACGGCAGCTTCACGTCTGTATTGTACCCAACACGCAAGAAACCTTTGTGATCGTCATTAAGGGACCTTACGGTGGTTAAAGAAGTGCGAAGTTGACAGATAGTGTTGCCAGAGGTCCCTTTATCTGGCATAATGCTGATTGTCCGAAATACACTCCGCATAACAGTTATCGCAGAAACATTTTTGTAGCATAATAGCATACTTAGCATATCTGTCATAAAATAACGCATTACATTAATTTGGCAGAATTTTGAATAGCAGCATACCTACCTACTAATATCGCCGACATTAATTTCGCAGAATTTTATAGAAATTAGACACCGTAAGGTCCTTTTTAGACGCTGACTTTTGATTTCGCGCCGCATTTTATTTGGCTTCGAAAAAACGATTTTTCAAAATTTTAAATGATCAAATTGATCGAACAATGTACAGGTACAGTCAGGTACAGCTGCCAGTTTTTTGGCAACGAGTCCTTCATAGCTCTCCTGAGGCACTAGCAAAGATGCACTACGCTAACTAGCGTTCCTATTCGTTTCGTTTAAAACCAATCGCGTCACTGGTAGATCACGTGATACGAAAAGTCACGTGATCTACCAGTGACGCGATTGGTTACAAAACGAAACGAATAGAAACGCTAGTTAAGCGTAATACATCTTGGCAAGAGACTCTGGTGGAGGTATTTCGACATCCTTAAATCCATTAAGGCCCCAACAACGTTATTGGTTAACTTACCATTGGTTGTTGCGGCCAACATACGGTTACCCTTCCTCGCTGGTGTCCTTAATACGCCATTAACCCCACCTTATGACGCACCTTATCTGCACTGGAACTCCAATAATATATTTTCTTGGTAAGTAAAACATTACTCATTTAAATATGGACTCGTAAACCTGACGTTTGATACAATTGGCAACATAATTAACAAAACTATTGGAATATGTGTGCTGCTTAGCTACTAGATAATTGCTAAAAATCCAAGTCCCTGCATGGTGTTTGAACTTCCCTTAACTTAAGCACTTTCAACGCATAGTTACGCGTAGCTTTTAATGTGGCTAGCGATTTATTGTGTTTTTGTAATTTACGATTAAGTAGTTTGCAACTCGAATATTTATTCCTCTCCCACTTAACTATTTGAAAATATATTCAGAAGTAAACTAGGTACAGTCAAAGTTATTTCTAATTACGTATTGTACTCGTATACACGTTCCCAAGATTTGAAGCTATACAAAAATAATTTAACATAGTATAGTCTTTATTATTTCTAGCGAGCCGATCTTCTACACAAAGGCCATTGTTTGTGTACAATACCATTATCTTTCTTTGTGTCCGTAACCGCAAGCCGATTACATACAAAAAAGTTAGAACTACATTGAATGTCCATAGAATTATCATCCCTATCCTCTTAGTCAGTAGGTTTAAAATGTAAAGTGTCAGGATACAGATTATGTCTTTATTATCTGGCGACAGAAGATGGTAATATTGTGTAGGGAATAAGACCGGTTCAAATAATAAACACATATCTGTATCCTGACACTTTACATTTTAAACCTACTGACTAAGAGGATAGGGTTGATAATTCTATGGACATTCAATGTAGTTCTAACTTTTTTGTATGTAATCGGCTTGCGGTTACGGACACAAAGAAAGATAATAGTATTGTACACAAACAATGGCCTTTGTGTAGAAGATCGGCTCGCTAGAAATAATAAAGACTATACAATACCTATCTTTTCATATTTGTCCACTAGGTAGGTTTTTCATTCTATCGACGTTTCTAAACTTGTTGCTACAACTGAAACTTATTTTTTACTGTTTGAACTTAAAAAAAACATTACTGAAATACGAGTAGAGTAGATCCTGACTATACGGTGTCCTCAGTGATACTCTTCGCAGGTCGTGGCGCGCTCAGCGCTGCTGGGCGGCAGTTCAGCGACCACAGCAACAACCGGGAGTCGTCGCTGGACGACTCAGGCGTCGTCGACGACCACGACGACGGCGAGCACACGTCCGACGACCAGGCGCCGCATCCTCATCCTCATCCGCACCCGCATCCGCACCAGCACCCGCACCCGCATCGGAGGCCGCACGTGCAGCTGCCGCCGCCGCCGCCGCCGCCGCAACCGCCGACTATGCTGGCTTTGATGCCACGGGTAAGCATTATCAAGAACTAGCTTGTGCGCACGACTTTGTCCGTGTAGGTTTTGATTATCGTTGTTCCCTCGGGAACTTTTAAATTGTGGGGATGAACGTAGCCTAATTGTTAATCCAGGTTATAAGCTGTCTCTATTCCAAATTTCATCTGATTTTGTCCAGTCGTGAAGGAGTAACAAACTAACATACACACACACACATTACACATTAGTCGAATTTAAGCCCCTCTTCACAAAAGCCATCATAGGCTAACGTAAGAGACGCATTTACACCTTAGAGCGTAAACATATTCTTATCCCATGATGGTCATCGTGTAGCTTAAGGCCACCCTTCGATGGTCTACAGGACGCGGGAGGAAAACGCGCTCGACTAATCAATCAATCAGTGTCACGTCAATATGTCGCTCGCCGTGACCGACCATCTTGCGGTCGAGCTATAGGATAGGTAGGATGGGGACTTTGCATGTTTAGACAACTGTTTAGCTTTGTATCTTATGTTTAAAACAGTACAAAACTATTTTTTTTAGAAATACGCCCTTGTAACTTTAACAATACCTATGGCTTATGACAAAATGGAATAATATTTCTGAATGTTTTCCACGTTCAGATTCATTCAGGTTGCAGTGTCCATAACCAACGTACCTAATTATAAAATATATAAACCACAATCAGGGGATATCCCAAATTGACCTAGTCCCAATCAAAGGTCTAGGCTCGTACTACGGGAAATAGACAACAATGTATCTTTTAGCATGAATCCGTTCTGCGTATTAAAAACAAGAACAAATAAAGACTGTAGGTATAATGCACACCACAATGCCAAGAACAACATTTTACTTCTATGAAAGATACCAGTAGGCTGTTTGAAATTGTTACCTACTCGTATACACGAACATATTTAAATATACAATGTTTAACGTTTCAGGAGCCCCAAACGCAGCCACAAACAGACAAGAAGAAAGGGGACAAGAGCATACAGGAAAAGTATCCACTGAATCCGGACTACCTCAACCAGATCGTGGTTCTAGGTAAAGAACTGCCTACGCTATCTGCACAGCTTCTACCCCTGACAAACGTGCCTTGCCATCAAAAGTGTTCCAATAAAGCTAACAGTAAAAAATCGAATGTGCAAACAACAAACAGTATGAACCTAAATATTTAGAGTCTTTTGGTGGCATGACACAACTACACCATCTCCCAAATTGGCACGGCTTCATCTCTGAAACACAGAAAATTTTCAAACATGCCGCAACAGAATGAATGCTTACACAAACTAGAATATTAACAACGAAAACAGTTAAGGCATACGCTGTTACAACATTAAAAAAGCTAAACATTCAAAATTACGTAGACTAGCATTCATTATGTAAGATATTTCTGATTGATTTGCATGGTACATTCCTTAAATACCTTTGAATCTGCGACGTTTGAAATGACATCTAGTACGTAGGCTATTCTATGAACCTTCAATGCTTACGTTTCTTGCAAAACTATTTTATCCAAACTTCAGAAACGGTGTACAGACTACAACGATAATTTTCAAAATTCATTTAGTTTATCTTCAATGACTTCTCATCTTTTTTTAATTTTATTTTATTCTTACTGGCTCTGTTCTAATCTAAATTGCATTTCTAAGCTGAGGTCTATTCATTTTTGAGCATTTTTCAGAACATCGCTCACACATCTATTTTTAAGTCCAGCAATCTTAAGTTAAGCAGTGATACTTGTTGAATGCCCGAAAGGTCTTCAGCATAATTTGATAGGGCATTCTAAAAGTGTCATCAATTGGCAACAGTTTTAACTTACCAGTTTAAACAATATTAAGTAAACATCCTTTGATAGGCCAGAATTGTTGTCAATTCCATACAGTTTAAGTAGGCACGCAAAGCCATCAAACAGCCATTTCACTCTTTCTCACTTCCATTTATCAATGGAAATCAAAGAGTACTCGCTCATGGTTAGAAGCTAAATTGGAAGAGCTGAAATAGCTGTCAAACGGTTAATAATCACCTTTAGATTCACTTGTTGACGATGTCCAACTTCGTCGAGCATTTTATTACGACACTACTGCAATCTCGCTTCTACCTCATTAATATCGTCAGGGGCGGACTGGCCATACAAGCGCGCGCCCGACCTCCCCCAAGCGGAGACGACGAAAATTAATGAGCTCAGTTTATTGGCCGCCACGCACAAAACTCATATGGGCAATTATCAACAAAATTGCACTTACTTCACAGGTTAGTAAACACAGACGCATTTTCTATACCCCAGTCCACCCCTGTTCCCCACGGGAAGACTGCAGGGTAACTGCGATTGGTTTTGCTATCATTGTCATTATTGGAGTCGCATGCAAGACTGCTGAAGAAATTGTTGAAAGGAGAAACGCTGAACACGAGGTAGCTACTTGTTACAAGTGATAGCATTCGGCGCATAGCTTCCTCTAACAGTGTTTTACTTATTCTAACAATCTCTTGGCACAGTTTAATAACTTCTTCATGTATTCTTCTATGCGAGTCGATCTTTGTTAACAAAAATATAACGATTTGGGTAGCTACAGACTCTCACTTCACTGGCAATTGCACCGATTAGACACAGACAGTGCAAATTTTTACCAATTGGCGTATTTGTACCGGTACCGTGCATTTTTCTGCATTTTCCTCTTAGTCCAAATCTATCGCTTTCAAATGCATGATACGTTCTTCCAAAGAACAATAGATGCAATATTAAAGACAAACGCTTCGCGTCCGTTGTTGTGACCGCTTTGTTAAGCTTCTGCTTCTGAATTGTTAATTGTACGTTCGTCTGTATGTATATTTGTATTGTTATTATTGATGTTGAGTCCTTTTTTGAACCCTTGATTAACTTGACCAATTTGATCGCAGACGAACTGATGGACAGGAATTGTGAGTGCTGCGTTACTTGCTGCATTGACTACGAGGGCTGGCTGCAGTTTCAGAACTGTCTGTACGGCATTGTGAAAGACCCTCTATTCGAGTTGTTTATAACAACGTGCATAGTTCTCAATACATTGTTCCTTGCGTTGGAACACCACGGAATGAGCGAGAACGTTAGACAGGTCTTAGATGTAGGAAATAAGGTAAGACTGACACAATCCAACTTCAAGAAACCTTTTCTTAACTATGTGAAGCTACAGTAATATCCGATTTGGTTTTGATTTCAGGTGTTCACGTCAATATTTACTTTAGAGTGTATAATGAAGGTGATGGCGATGAGCAAGGATTTCTTCGCGTGCGGCTGGAACATATTTGACTTGATCATAGTCTCGGCTAGTCTGCTGGATCTCATTTTCGAACTCGTCGATGGCCTTTCTGTGCTACGAGGCCTTCGCTTGGTAACTTTTTAAGTTCTAATCTATCGTCGAATATGTGTTTTTTTTATGTAGTAAAATTGACACGATTATTTTGTTACAGTTACGTGTGTTAAAATTAGCTCAATCATGGACTACAATGAAAGTGTTATTGAGTATTATAATATCGACAATCGGTGCTCTCGGTAATTTGACGTTCGTGTTAGTGATAGTTATATACATATTCGCGGTTATCGGTATGCAACTGTTCTCTAAGTCGTACACACCCGACAAGTTCGCGCCGGACCCAGTGCCCAGGTACCAAGCCATCTGGTCACTTGCCAGTTTCTACATTTTATTATCTTCAACTGAACTGCACTATCATCTTACACTGCTCTATTTTCTTATTCTCTCCTCTTCTATTGCTGTTTTTACTTCAGTATCCAAATTTTTCTATGTACCTTTGTAAAACTGTTTTTTCTGACATCGTTATCTACTCATTATCCAATTTTAACATTATTTTGTAACGAACGGCTGCTGTTTAAGGTGGAACTTCAACGACTTCTTCCACTCGTTCATGATGATATTCCGCATCCTGTGCGGCGAGTGGATCGAGCCACTCTGGGACTGCATGCGCGCGGAGGAAGCCACGGGCGCGGAGACCTGCTTCTTCATTTTCCTCCCCGCGCTCGTCATGGGAAACTTTATGGTGCTCAACCTCTTCCTCGCTCTTTTACTCAACAGCTTTAACAGCGAAGAGCTCAAAAATAAGAAGGAGGTAATTAAAAAGGTAAAAAGACTCTTTTATGCGTTTCACCGCACCGGCACCTCACCGCAAGGCACTAACAGCAGCACCGAATTTGCTATCTGCCAGCTGGGCGATGACACGAGCGTGAGAGAGGACACTTTTTACACCGCCACTGCTGCTAAAAACGCGCACTTAAAATACATACTAAAATCTTTTATTAATCAATTTCATAATATTTCAGGAAGTAGGCGAGGATTCTAAATTAGCTAAAAGTTTCGATAGGATACGTTCCATAGTAAGAAAAAAAGGTTTCCTTATATCGAAAAGCAAAGAGACTGAAAAGAAATCTAAGTTAGAAGAACTAGTAACCGAATTTATGACGCAAAATCGTGCCGCATCCGAGAAGAAGCTCTCCGTGCCCAGCGAGCAGACCCCAGCACTCTTTTCTTCCGTACACGAGACCGTGGTGTTTCCGCACGACAACGTCTACAGCCATAGTTATCAGGAGGCGCTAAATAGGTATGTAGTGCATGTTGTCCGTAACACCTTCTAATTCAACTTACCTGAAGTGTCCCTTGTTACTAACCTGTTACTAACATTTTCAGACCAGTAGTAGGATTTGACTACCCCACTCTGTATCAATCCGGGAACAATTTAAACCACGGTAGCCAAGAAACTTTAAAAGACGTAAGGGAATTGGCGATAGAACATAAAATAACTAGCATTAGAGAAGATTCTAAAGAAAACCTTGATGATTTGTCGGTCGCTACGGAACAAGTAAACGCACAGAGACTTTTGAATCAAATGTCATCGGGATACCACACTCAGCCTTCAGAAACAAAAGGTAAAGAACGAGACAAATACACAATTTCATTTAAATACTGCATGTACTTCATCCCTTGTTTGTTACTTTTCAGATGATAACGAGCAATACGAAATGGCGCATTTGTCTAGTAGAACGACACCAGAAAAATCAAAGAGACTAGAAAGGGAGCCACCGAACGTTTTAAGTAAGGAATCTGGCAAAAAACCAGAGGACGAAGACATGAAACGTCCGTGGCAAACTTTAGTCTCATATGTAGATGAATTAACCGTAGGTGGGAGAAAAAACTCCAAGGGGCAGTACGCCGATGCGATGGGCAAATTTCCAGGCTTTGGTGTCCAGAAGGAGGCGAAAGTACCTCAAGACTGTTACCCCCGGCAATGCTATGATTAGTACGTATATGAAGCATAAAAAGTATCTCTTGAATTCTGCCGTCCTTAGCAAAAACGCAGTAACTAAGATAAACCTCCTGTAGTAATATCAACCTTATTATTAACGCTCTTGAATTGAATCTGCTTTGGTGATTGAATTTAAGATACTGCTTATTGACTTAGAAGGGCAGAATTGCGGTGTCATGTCAATATAGGATATGATAGGTATTTACTAATTTATTTTATTTTGTTTTAGCTGTCCATGTTGGGATTTATGCATCCAAACAAATATTGGTCAACGTTGGATGTTTTTTCGAACGTACATCCTTCGTTACGTGGATACGCCAGCCTTTGAGTGGTTCGTCCTTGTCCTCATATTTGCCTCCAGCGTCACGCTTTGCTTTGAAGACATCCATCTGGAGAAGAACATTCCCTTGAAGAAAATCCTCTACTGGACTAACCTTGGCTTCTGTTTGATCTTCGTAATCGAAATGTTTCTCAAATGGATTGCGCTGGGGTTTTTTCGATACTTCACCAGTTTTTGGACGTTGCTAGACTTTACTATAGTTTTCGTAAGTTTTGTATTTTTTTCAGTTAGTGTGTGTACTTTATTAATTGTAAGTTAAGTAATATGGAATTTCAATTTCCTTTCAGGTGTCAGTGTTTAGTTTGTTAATAGAAGAGAATGAAAACCTGAAAGTGTTACGATCACTAAGAACTTTACGTGCTTTACGGCCTTTGCGAGCGATATCACGGTGGCAGGGCATGCGCATAGTTGTGAATGCGCTGATGTACGCAATCCCCAGCATTTTCAATGTGCTATTAGTCTGCTTAGTGTTTTGGTTAATTTTCTCTATAATGGGTGTACAATTTTTCGGAGGAAAATTCTACAAGTGCGTTGATGAAATTGGCGAACTTTTACCTTTAGAAGTAAGTGTCACTTTTATTTAGAACTCATATGTTATATAATATAGCAGAAGGTGAACAACCTTTTTTTTTCAGATCGTCAACGATAAATGGGAGTGTTACTATAATAATTATACTTGGGTAAACTCCAAGATATCGTTCGACCACGTGGGTATAGCA
This sequence comes from Acleris laterana, assembly GCA_963966035.1. Taxonomy (NCBI): domain Eukaryota; kingdom Metazoa; phylum Arthropoda; class Insecta; order Lepidoptera; family Tortricidae; genus Acleris; species Acleris laterana. Next base: position 5,194,890 of record OZ014454.1, on the reverse strand, counting down.
TATTTAGCGCTATTCCAAGTGGCTACGTTCGAAGGCTGGATGGAGGTGATGGCCGATGCTGTGGACGCGAGAGGCGTGGACCTGCAGCCGGCGAGAGAGGCTAACCTTTATGCTTACATTTACTTTGTAATATTTATAGTGTGTGGATCATTCTTCACCCTCAATCTGTTCATAGGAGTAATCATAGACAATTTTAATATGCTCAAGAAAAAGGTGAGGACACACATTTTTTATAATCAATCTAAAATACGTAAAATATCTGAGAAGTGAATGCTAATTTTTATTTCTTTTCAGTATGAAGGCGGAGTATTAGAGATGTTCCTTACAGAAAGTCAGAAACATTACTACACAGCAATGAAGAAACTTGGCAGAAAAAAGCCCCAGAAAGTGATAAAACGGCCAAGAAACCAGTTTCTGGCCATGTTTTACGATTTATCGAACTCGCGTCGTTTCGAAATCGCAATTTTCGTGCTCATATTCTTGAATATGCTCACTATGGGCATAGAACATTATGACCAGCCCCATTCAGTATTCTTTATTTTAGAAGTTAGTAACGCGTTCTTTACTACAGTATTTGGTCTAGGTAAGTAAGGCCTATAATCTAAGAATGATGCACAAAATAAACACGTACCGAATCAAAATATGCATCCTTCAATTTCAGAGGCAATCGTCAAGATAGTAGGTCTCCGGTACCACTACTTTACGGTGCCTTGGAACGTGTTCGACTTTCTGCTGGTGCTGGCGTCAATCCTCGGCATTCTGATGGAAGACATCATGATCGATCTGCCGATATCGCCGACGCTGCTTAGAGTAGTCCGGGTGTTTCGCATAGGGAGAATTTTAAGACTGATTAAAGTGAGTAATAGGAATACATAATATGTTTATACAAGAAAAAACAAAAATATCCCAAATGACTCGACCAACTTCATTTTTTTAAATCATAAACAAAATTATTAGAGATTTACGTGTACCTATACAATACATTGGTAGATTAACCCATTCCCTGCCACCAACTGGTAATAGTATGTAATTTGAACACACATACGTGTCACAGGCAGTGAACGTGTTAAAACATTGTCACTGTTTGATGCCTACATAAGTTTAAAAAAAAGATGGGACGGATTACCTAACATCAACGCATATTTTAAACCTATATCCGGCCTAGGTAGCCTATGTCCAACAGTAAACATTTTTCGATTGACATGATGACCACAGAATGATTTTATCTTTTCCTTATTTCCAGGCCGCTAAGGGTATTAGAAAGCTACTATTCGCGCTGGTAGTGTCTCTGCCGGCGCTCTTTAACATTGGAGCTTTACTGGCGCTCATTACCTTCATATACGCCATCATTGGCATGTCGTTGTTCGGCCACGTCAAGCAGCAGGGCGCCCTGGACGACATCGTCAACTTCCAGACTTTCGGAAGGAGCATGCAGTTGCTTTTTCGGTAAGAGACTCTAATAAATATTATGAAAAATATTGCGATGCGAGGTATTAATCGATTTATGAAACTTTCAGTCTCATGACGTCAGCCGGCTGGAACGATGTCCTAGAATCACTGATGATTCAACCTCCCGTGTGCGAGATGGGCGACCATGGCCACAACGGGAACTGCGGAAGCCCCCTACTAGCTATCACTTATTTCACGTCGTTCATTATCATCAGTTACATGATAGTCATTAACATGTACATCGCTATTATTTTGGAGAACTTCAATCAAGCTCATCAAGAGGAAGAGATTGGCATAGTTGAAGATGATCTAGAAATGTTCTATATTAGATGGTCTAAGTAAGTGTTTACTGTTTATTTAACCCTCTTTCATTAGAACTGAACAAAATCTAATGCTTAAATTTTATTCCAGATACGACCCACACGCAACTCAGTTTATAAGTTTTGCTCAGCTCTCAGACTTCATCGCCTCTCTTGATCCACCATTAGGAATATCGAAGCCAAATACAGTAGCATTAGTCAGTTTCAACCTCCCAATAGCCAGAGGAAACAAAATCCACTGTCTGGACATCCTCCATTCTTTAGTCAAACATGTCCTCGGGCACGTAGAGGAGACTGATACCTTCAGGCAACTGCAAGAGCAGATGGACGTTAAGTTCAAGAAGCAGTTCCCTACGAGGAAGGAATTGGAGATAGTTTCGTCAACCAGGATATGGAAAAGGGAAGACAAGGCTGCTCGAACGATACAACGTTCATTTAGGGAGTACATAAAGTAAGAGCTTTCTTATGTCTAACAAATTATTCCTGTCTGCGTGATGCTAATGTCATTTCTTTAACAATTTCAGGCGAAAAAATCGTAGTCCCTCGAATGAAGAGGAGAGTACGAAATGGTCCCCGGGTGGAGGTTGGGGCGGCCGTTTGAGTGCCTTGCTGCACGTCCGAAGGGGCTCTCACGCCTCTAGCCGGAAGTCGTCCAGGGCGTCTGACGCCTCCGACCTGAGCGAGCTCGGCGGAGCCTGGCTCAATCTGCCCCTGCTGCTGCTGCCGGGAGCCACGCCCGGCGACCAGGTAATAACCTATCCCACCAAACAAAATTACGCTTGAACGCACGATTTCTTCTTGAGACAATCAATGCCACTCTGTTACAAGGCTACCACAAGGCGGATATTAATTCTCAAATCACTGGCACGCACTAACACAGACACGCGGTTCTGCTGGTTAGATAGACAGCCATCACGGATGTGAGACAGGATAGGGCTCAAGTCAAAGGCGATTCATGGCAAAGGTTTTTCACCTTGTGGTTAGGCTTGTAGGTTTGGCGTGTAATGTCGGCTGGGATGACGATTATAGGTGTTGTGTCAGGTCCCGAGCGGGTCCGAGTCGGCGCCCCCCCGGCGGCGCTCGGCGTACGGTTTGCCCCTGTTCCTGCGCCACCAGGACGCCGTGGACGAGGACGGCCCGAAACGCGCAGGTTCATATGTAATGTTTTGCTTTTCGTGTCTCTTCCTCTATTAGCATTGACGCTTACTACGCAGAACCACTTGGAAGTGGTTAACGCTTTCGTTTGTAGCCGATTGAGTTAGTAGTAGGGAGGCAAGTAAGTCTAAATTGTATTGTATCGAACGACCCATCTTTTAGACCCTTTCGTATCTAAAATCAGATTGATACTGATACTATAACTTTCATATTCGTTTCATTATTGTAGTTGACAAAATTTTACGGTCACTCAGCTCTGCTTACCTTACAGGCTTCAAATACTTGTGTTCCTTAACAACATTTTTTAAGTTTGCATGTACCCTATTCCTCGTTCGTTCGTTCTAAATTCCCCCAACTATAAAGTTACCTATTAAATTATGCATGAAATCAACCAAAAAATAAAGAAAATAGATTCGTCAAGTACTCACCGTAGAATCTCATCGTCAGGAAGGTCCAAATGTAGTCCAAATCACATGTAGGTACGTTCAATCAAATCCGCTTCAGCATTATCAACATAGCTTCCCAAGATTGCTGTAGATCCTAAAGTTCAATGTTGTAATTGCAGTGGAATCCGTTTGTTGAAGTGACTAGTTGTTTGTAAGCACTGGTTGTGCGCAGGTTCCCTTCGTGTAACCGCGTCGCGGGCGTCGGCGCGGCGCGCGGCGCCCCGGGCGCGCACGCCCTCGCCGCACGCCACCAGCGAGGTCAGCATCCTGGTCACGGAGGCGTCCCCCGACGCGGGCCCCGCGGCCGCCGCGCCGCCCACCGTGGTCCGCGTCCTCGTGCACCGCGAGAGCGACGAACAGCCCAGCTGATCGGGGAGTGCCGAGCCCGGCGCGCCCCCGGCTCGACACACCGCAGACCTACAACTCGACGACTTAAACGCTTGAGGGTCGACCCCTAGTCGATACCTACGGGCGGCTACGGACACAATAGTGAGTGTCAAATGTAAATCGATCGAATATTGTGTTCGCTCGCAAGAGAAACTAAAGTGATAACGGATAGAGTAAGATGCATTGTAATTGTGATTTTTAAATTTAACTTAGCTTTATAACCACTTCTATTACATGTAATACGAGCGCGTGGTGCGCCTAGTGTCTACCTACCCGAAATTTCCAATAGTTGCAACGTTTTATCGTGTTTCATCAATTTTAACTAATAGATACTTAAAGTTGTTCCGTATTTCTGTGAGCGCTTTCATAGTCGCAGTGTCGGTCGTATTTTACGACTGTTTTTATTATAATTTAGTTGTTTACGGATACTTAATGTATCTCGATGATGGTTGTAATTGACGACTTTGTTGTAAATAGTATTAGAATACGTAAACGACTGATAACGTCATCTTAGGTCGACCGGGAGTCGCGTGCGCTGCAGCGGCGCGTTTTAGTTGATACGTTCCGACGGAATACGGCGATAAATACCAATAGTGAATACCTATGCATGCTCAGCACAGTCGAAGGCTGCGTGAGATCTTCAACAATAGAGCATAATTGTACTAAAAAATAATAAAAACGTCAATTTTCGCCTTAGTAACATAGATGTTAAATTGTTTTGTACAATTTATAGCATAGATATGGTAGGTGTAGGCATCGTTTCAGTTTCACAGTGCCTCTTGCTGATTTATTATAATGTAGTTAAGGCGTCAGTTCGTTGCGAATACAGAAACGAACATTCGTAAGGTAGCACGCAACTTATATGATGCGCAATCGAATTGCAGACATGACGAGCAGTGCCTTTACCTGTAAAATAATTTTCTACAGCGCTTGAGTTGCCACACGAATGAATCTAAGCTGTATGACAGATGGATGTTAATTAGATACCTACACTGAAGCTTGAATTTAAATCATTTCAACAAGGCACAAATTCTGCGTACAAAATAACAATTCACACAAAATGCTTATAAAATTTTAACCATGCTACTACGCAGAAAGAATGCGTTAACCACCTACGCTTTAAACTTATAAAACATCCATGTTAATTAACTACAAAAAAAAACTTTGCAATTAGCACTGCTCCTAAACACTACCTACCTAGTACGCACAAAGAATAAAGCAGCATTTCAATTGTATTCGATACATGTTCTTGATATAGTAATAGTACTAATTTATTAAACGACAGTATTAATTTAATCCTCAACAAAAATACCTCAGATAATTTTATATTGTTGGGCCCGTCCACACTTACTTTGACGATTAGTCAGTTGACAATAGCTGCCGTATAATTAGAAAACTAATTAATTTAATCTCATTATACTCAAAAATCGTATAGACAATATTTTATATAAAGTGTAGAATATCTTTTCTTCTGTAAATTTAATGTACAACCGTAAAACCACAGTAGGTATTAATAGTTATTAGCTACTCGGCAGTCTATCGCCGTCACACTCTATCGGTATATTGGGCTATCCCAGTGGTCCACACCCTCGAAATTATGTGGACAGTTCACACTCTTTAATTTGACTCATCTATGATAGTTTAATATCTACTAACGTCCACATAATTCGAGGCGATTAATTTTTTTTCGCAGTTGTCCACAGTGGACAAAGGGGTGTGGACAACTGGGAATAGCCCGGTATATTGGTTATGGCGTGTAAAAGCGATAGAAAGCGGAGTACTATTAATGCTGTGGATTACCTGTGAATCAACGAAGGCATATTCGCGACCTATTTAACAAGAGAGCAAAAATGTATGATCGAACGAACATACTTTTAAATTGTCGGATAGCAAAGTTAGTTACGGTCGCGAGTATAAAGGGGGCACATATGCTATAATAGTAATTAATTTGGCGGTCTGGATCTCAAAAGACTTCAACTGTGCCTTTATTCTAGGCGATAAAATCCAAACCTGACCTGTTATAGTAAATTGTCATGGTTTAGATAGCTCTTATTATCTTGACATGAATGGCGTATGGTTTTACCACCTAGAATTTCGGCCCTGTTTTTCGGATACATACATACATACCGTCACGCCTTCATCCCAGAGTGGGGTAGGCAGAGCTACAGAATTACCAACAACTTTAACAGCCAGTTGTTAATTCTGTAACCACATTTTGCACATACAGGCTAAGATGTATATCATGTGTATATTAGTGACAGGTTGCAAGCCCATCGCCTAAAAATACTACAAGCCTTTAATCCCTTAGTCGTCTCTTACGACTTCCACAGGAAGGTATGGATTGGTATATATTTTTCGGATATATTAAACTTAATCACTTGTTCTCCAAACGGTTAAACGTGAAAATCCTCTTTACTTTTATACATCAAACAGCACTTTGAATAATGTTTTTGGTTGAATCTTCGAATCCATCGTCTTTATCGATGATTTTCTGATGAATAGTTGTGCAATGTGCATTTATATTTTCTCAATTGTTGTGTATTAATTTTAGTTAAGGATGTAGTTCTATAGTCGATGGCAATTTTTCGATGGCAATTTTTCTTTATCTCACGTTCCCGCACGAAACGTAAAGCTATCCCTTTTGATTATTTTAACCAAGGAACTACGGGTAGTCAGCATTATGTGGCCTCTTATCGACCCGTTTCATAAATATTGCCTAAACTTATCAACAATGAGAGAAACCCTAAACAGGTTAAAAAAATATCATATACTACCATTTCTGTAGTTTTAATGAAATAATACTGAGAATCAAAATGTACCAAAATTTTGACATGTAAATATTATAATATAAATGTGGGCTCCGAAATTTTGGAATGTTTTGCTTAGACCTATATATTTTCAAACTAAGTAGATTAAACACTTTATGAAAATTGTTATAAAGGTATCCTATGCTTTTGCCAAAAGACGTTTAGGACAAATATATTAAAACAAAACCCAGTAACCTTACATGCAATTTAAAACCGTGCTACCCCGTAACTGTGAGATCATAATTTTCAAGAATAACTTACTGGCTTTATCTCACGAAAGCGGGTAACTTTTAGCTGTTATGCGCACAGACACGCACACTACTAACTCGACCGGCAAAGCAAGGTGCAAGGTGCACGTGAATCTACACATTCTACAAACACAAGTATGGCTCATCCGCTTTCGTGAGATTAAGCAACTATTACAGTGCAAGAGAACTTACGTCTTTCGGGTTCGGGTAAAATCGGTTAAACTCGCATAAGATGAACGAGTGAGAGAGAATTACAAACCCGAAGGACATTGTAAGAGCTACCGCATTGTTTAATATTATGTACATACAATAACGATTTAAACTGTGGCAATAGTATATATTTGTCCAAACGTCTTTCGGTGTAATAATATTGTGAAGAGTTGTTCAAACTTCAACCCAGTATTTTTAAAGTTTCATATCTACATGCTAAGACCCTGTAATACATACCTTCGTAGTTTTAGCCTGAAGCATTTTAAGTAAGGACCAACTTTGTGTATTATTTTACAAATTTTACCTTTACCCAAACTTGACCAAAAACCCTTTTGAATTAAATGTAATTAATTTGTAGGTAAACTTTTTCGAGGCCTGTTTCTTGTATTGTTCTAGAATTTTAGACCCTGACTCCTTAAAATGTTCTAGTGTTTGTACCACATCGCTTTATGACCACTTTACACTTTGCTTTACCCTAACGTTTCGAACTCTCTCTCTAGTCAGAGTACATACGAGAAACCATCAAACACATGAAAGATATGAATCTCTGAATAACTATGTATATTGTTCATTATTATTATGTAAATAGATAAAAAGACAATGCAATAATTTTTCATAATAATTTTACGTAGTTATATCTTTAAAAGGTTGTTAGTTATTAATTAAACTTCTAAATATTGTAATCATGTACGATGTACATGTAAAAGTACTGTAGCTAGCGAAATTGCAATGAGCATGTGTTGACCACGGTTCATACATACAATTTATGTAACATATTCAAATTGTATAATATGTAAATAAAAATCTTTAAGTGAGACCTGCGAACTATGATTTTCTTCCGAGGTACAAAATATAAACTAACCATGTTGAAACCTATGATTAAACAAAAATATAGAAACGCCATTTTTTTTCATTTCAATTTATTTGCAAGTTTTACTACCCAACATTAAATAGAGAATGACATTAAAAACAAAATCATATCATTTAATTCCTGTTTAAATTGATTTAAGATTTAATTAAAACCTACTCAAGACAGAATTTAACGTACTACCAGAAGCAACAATAAATTATACTAACATAGTCTACTTGGTGGAGACTCGAGTGCGGCGATTCCAGGAGAAATTGATTCCATAATTCTTCGGCCTGTAATCTTTTTCGATTTTCGCTTCATCAATGTACCAGGCCCATCTGTTTTTCTCGCAATGCACGATTGCTTCTTCAGGGCTGGAGAATTGAAGTTTCATGTTGGAAAGCGGGTCGCCGCTGGAGGTCCAGCCCATGAGGGGGTTTTCCCAGCGCTGTTTGTTGTCGAACTCCATCTCCCAGTGATGGGTGTTGCTGGTGCCACTCTGCATGGCGTTCTTAGCGGGCCGGTAGATACGGACAGTGCGAGTACAGAGTTGCTCAATGGGAATACCGGACACTGGAGATATGTCCACCTGAAATAAGGAATATTCATGACTTTTTCACAGCTTCAATAAAAGCACCAATATAACAGTTGACAACCATCATTTTTTTAATAACTCTTCCGTCTCTTTCTAGCAAAACAGAATTTAACATGGAGATTATTTATGACTGACATGTTACATGACGTCACAGTGCATATTGGATATCTCTATCTAATTAGCAATTTAAAATGCTTTTATCATCCGTATTTCCCGGACGATTTTCATTTTAATTTCACATTTGTTGATCTTTTTTACGATATTTTCATATTTGGTAGAGAAATGCGAATTAAAAAATCCATGCATATTCCCTATTAAAAAGTTAAATAAATAATATAAAAGATTATTTAAATTATGCAAAATCTACCGGTAACCCTTAGGGACTAACCAACCTAACCATATAGCAAGAGCCTGAGGCGCGGGTTCCGGGCGCTGTGTATCCAAGGCTAAAAAGAGCGGAGGGCGCGCGCCCGATCCGCTTGCTGAAGATATTTCCTCAAAAATAATCCTGTACAAACTCCCTCAACATTGCGCTCAAAAATATTTGACACGCTCTTATGCCTCTAGCAATAAAGACGTGTCAGATATTTACATACATACATACATTAAATCACGCCCGTTTCTCAGAGGGGTTAGGCAGAGACCACTTCTCTCCACTTGCTACGATCTTGACAAACTTATTTCGTGTCAGATATTTGTCAGCCCAATATTGGATAACATATCATTTATGGTGATACTTAATCGATCTCTAGTACCCACGGAGTGATATTATGAAAATAAATAAAAAACCAGTCAAGTGCGGAGTTTTGACTCCCGCACCGAGGCTTCCGTTTTCCGTACTTTCATTGCCGCCGACCCGCTAGGGGGGTCCATTTTGTATGAAAATCAGAGACCTTGGCAATTAAAATGATAAGATAAAAAACTAGAAGTTTAGCGAACTTTATTTCGAATGCAATAAGGTCCACACTGCCTAAATTTTAAAATTACTCAATTGTTTTTAGGGTTCCGTACCCAAATGGTAAAAATGGGAACCTATTACTAAGACTCCACTGTCCATCCGTCTGTCTGTCACCAGATCTCATGAACCGTGATAGCTAGACAGTTAAAATTTTCACAGATTACGTATTTCTGTTGCTGCTAAAAAAACAGAATAAAATAAATATTGAAGGGGGGTCCCATACAACAAACAATAAAGGTGGTTCTTTTGGCGTTTTTTGCTAATGTTGTATAGATAATCGTACGGAAGCCTTCGTGCACGAGTCCGATCGCACTTGGCCGGGTTTTTCTTAATTGGGTAAATCGAATACTTATTAAAAAGAACACTTTTTTTTTATGGTTGTTGCCTTGATACTTTATACTAGGATTACTAGGCATGTAACGGAAGTGGTTTTATCGGAACCGAAGTCGGAGTCGGAGTTTTTAAATTTGGTTTATCGGAATCGCAACCGGAACCAGAACCGAAGTCGTAGTCGGAGGCGGAGGTAAGAATGAATTATGTATGTAAGCATGCGGCATGCGGAGTTGGCCGCGCGACAAATATAAAATTATTTGTACAGGCTGAACGCGGCGCCGCCGCCACTGTGCTTCGACTTCCGATTAAAAAGTATCGGAGCCGGTGGTGTAATATTAATCGGAAGTTCCGGCTTAGGTATCGCAGCCGGATTCGAAGCTCCGTAAAATCCCCAATTGTTGCTGGTTGTTTATCTCTACATGTCACTTCAATATTAAACTGTTAATAGTCACTCTAATTTTTAATAGTTTTTTAAAATACTTACTTATTTTACAAAAATAGATGCCGGCAAGCATGTAATTATGTAAATGACAAACTACAAGTTAATAGCTTTTGTGTGCCGAGGAGAAATACTGTCACATGCAGACAGATAGACACCAATTTCCCAAGAGGTTATCACTACTGAGAAGAAGAGCCCCAGTTGTGGGACACTATTATAGACAAAAGTACCAAGTACGTCCTTGTTGGAAATTTATTCTATATTCCCATGTTTTCAAGGCATGAGAGAAGAGGCTTTTTTCAGGGTAAGCGTGTATCACCCTCAACCTCGTCATCACTTAAGGTGAGACAGATCAAACGCAAACCCATTATGGATATTAAAAAATTATAATTAGGAATAGCCGATGGCTGGATAGGGTAACAGTATGTATGAGATCATGCGAGTTCATTGATAGCTAGACCCCATTATCAAGGGGGCAGTTTGGTGGTTACCTAACATTAGTGATGTGCAATACAAACTATCCAAGTCTTGACTTTGTAGCGAGTATGGAAACACCAATGGTTTTTTGTTTGTGTGAAAATTGATCAGTTTCATTGTCTGAGTCGCCAAGCAAAGTTTTAATGTTCGGTAGCCACCAAACTGCCCACTTGATAATGGGGTCTATTGATAACAGGCAGTCTAGTGTAGTTTATCTTGTTTTTTTGTACTATTCTACCCTGTTATGACAAGTAGCAATATCTCAGGCAAAACTCCTGTAGCAATAGAAACCTCATTACAAACAACGCAAAAGGATTGAATCTGCTAAAGAATTTGAGATAACGCCTTTTGGCTTAAAGTCGCCGCTTATAATGGCAGGTAGATTTCTCGGTGTTGTTTTTCACTGTATGGTTCTTTATAGTATATAATATCTATATAATATATTTCTTTATTCTACACCAATATTCTGGTTTGATTACTAGGTGTCCAATCAAACAGTCTTAACAGGGTGTCTGTCTAGCCATGAATGTTTTACTAAACACACTTTTTTGGGCATTAAGTCATTTGTACTTTATTGTATTTTGTGCAAAGAAGTTAACATAAATAAATAAATAAATAAATAAATACATACACTCACGCCTTCATTCCCAGTGGGGTAGGCAGAGCTCCAGAATTACCAGACAAACGGCAACAAAGTAGTTAAGTCAAAGTGGGTTGACGAAAATAAAATACCTTTTCAGGAACCCGGATGTTACACTCCAATTGGTTTTTCTCCCGAGTTGCTTCCCTCGCTATGACTGCATCATTGTCGATTAGTGGAGCTTCCACTTTACGAGTAGGATCATGCAAATCCTCGATGCGGCGGGGGCAGCTTGTAGAGAACGCAGGGAGCGACCTGTGCTTTATAAAATATAGGTAAGAAGCGAAGGCCCTGGTTTCACCAAACATGGCTCCTAAATGAAAACTACTTAAACAGTTGTACGAACCTCGATAACGGCGTTTTTACCAGACTTGCCGTTTGTTTAATTATTTGGAACATGTTAAATTATTTACGTAACACTCACTGAAATAAAAACAGCGTTTTTTTTCTAGGATTATACGATCTAAACGACAGACGACAGCTGTCAGAAATTTGACAATCAACTTGTGTGACTGACATTAAGATTATCTTCTTTTTTATACATGGGGCTTTGGTGTGATTTCGCCAATGTCAAGTGAGTAACCCACCCAGTGTCCTAGCGAATTGCACGCAAACACGGTCGTTGTTTGAAAACTTTCACATAAACACAAATAATAATTACCGGTAATAACAACCGCCTATCGCAGACTTTTATATATTTTATCCTAACTTAGGCCGTTCCTGCACTGCATTATTACTGCATAAGTTCGCCTTTGTACATTACTTTAATATCATTAACAATGTTGTAATATTTATATTTTTGTGCAATAAAGAGTTTACATAGGTACATGCACATATATTGGAAAAATTCGACAGCCAATTCTAATCTGTAGCAAATAAGTTCGCACGAAAAACTGAAACTTAGCGTGGCGTCGCGTGGCGCCTCGTCGCGCGTATTCTCATAGATTGCAACGTTACAATTTAAAAATAAATAACGTAAAGATAACATTTAAAAAACGCCCATTCACCTGCCATCCAGGTAGCTGTAAGGGGAAATTATTTGTTTAAATCCGATTTAGATAGATTTCCCATACATATTATAACTAATTATAAAATTTGCGGGTGGTAGGACAATGCGCAGGGTCTGTCCGGATCGCTACCACCATCTTATCCATTAACCTACCGCCAAACAGCAGTGTTCGCATTGTTGTGTTCCGGTTTGGGGATAAGACAGCCGGTGAAATGACTAGCATAGAGGCATTCCATCTTGGTCCTCAGGGTTGGCAACGCGTTTGCAGTCTTAGGATTGCATTGCAGTCTTGTGAATGCGAATTTCTATGGGTCACAGTTTCCACTTACCATCAGGTGGCCTGTGTGCTCGTTTGTCTTCTCTATGCCATAAAGTAAGTAAGTAAGTAAGTAAGTAATTTGTAAACGGGAAAAAGTTATTTAAATACGTAAACATACAGTTCTTTGTATAGTACGATATAGTACTTATCACCTATTTCATAAAATTATATATTTTTATATCGCCCGTTAAAGTTATTTAGTTATTATTATCATCAGCCTTTAAAATCAACGCCCGTGGCCTTTGAGGTGACCTCACGGCTCACCATAATCAGTACCTACCTACGCTCTGTGCTCCACATTGACAGAAACTGTCAGTCTACTGTCAATATTGACATTAAATTAAGGTTTTTCTTAAATTTGAAGACGGACGGATCGGGTTTGCTTGGCTCCGTATTTATATTTATGCATTAACACCGTAAAAAAACTATTGTTAAAAAAATAAAATAAAATAGTCAGATATTCATGTGACATTAATTCCGTAGCTTATGCCTATTTATTTAAATAATAACTTATCAACGTGAAATTATGATGTACACCAATTCATCCGAGAACACTCGATTGAACACAGATGTTGTGATGTAAAGGTAAGTTATTGGCATATTTTTAGAAACTTAAATATTAATTGAGATTATTAGTTGCGTTTAGTATTCACTAAATGATCTTAAGCTATTTAAAGTATTGCGTAAACTCTAGATACTATGCCGGTTTGAAACGACCTTGTATGTATACAAAATGTTATTCGAATAGAATACGTAACTTGATAGTGCATAATGATTACTGAATTTGATAAGGTAAAATTATTATGCTAAACTTTCTATTTAAACAATATTTAGCATTAATAAGATATCTTCACGTCAATTGATTGAGGCTTTACCTTGTAATAACTAATATTTAGTGTGATAATAATTGGGTTTTTAATCCTAATTCAGTTAATGTGTGTAATAGATTATTGAATTGAAGATTGCAGTACTATACATACATCATACCTGTAATATTATTTTAGTCAATTCTACTTATTTAAATCGGTTAAAAAGTACTTGTATTTCTTTTCAGATTGCCGCCAACACCATTATGTCCTGCTAAACAAACCCTGTAGCCCCCTGGAGGGGCTACCTGCGCTCTGCGCTGCTGTACATAGGCTGCCTTCATAAAGCTTTAGAAATACTATACCTTTTAATTATTTTATTCTAAACTGGAAAAGGATCTGTGTGCTGTTGGATGAGGACTTTGCAATTAGTGCATAAAACTTTAAGGCAAACATTCTATGACAAGTACGTCAAGTACGTAAACAATGAGTAAGAATACGGACGTGGATTGCACTCGCCGGTGCAGATCCCGGAAACATGGACAGGCTCTCACAGGGGCTATTACCAAGAGATCAGTTAGTGATACGGCTCTGGCTAGCTTCATCAAGGGAACATGCGCGAACTTCATACAGGCTTTTGATTTTGAGGTAAGTAAAGTTACTAGTGATGAGTTAATACAGTTGGTAACATGTTGAATTTTTTGTAGTGTTGATTTGTAACTCCAAACAATAGTATATATTATTACCATGCCCAGCTGTGTCAACAACCTGTTGGACTGGTGATGTCTTAAAGAGTTTGTTATTCTGCTTTCTTTCTGGTATTCAATAGATCTGAAAGGTGGCTACCATATCAACATAATTGTATGTCTATTTTGTTTACATATTTCATATTAATTCTACAACTGTGCACTAAATGGTATTTTGGATTATTAATGGCCCCATATCAACATTCGCTCACGAACTTGACTTTTGAACACAATAGATTTGGTAACTACGGTAAATAATTTTACACCTTTCTGTCCCCTTGTCCAGGGACGCACGGCGCTCCACATGTCCGCGTCCCGCGGCCGCGCCCGCCTCATGGAGTGGCTGGTGCGCCACTCCTCGGATGCCTTCATCAACGCGAGAGACAGGGAGTCGGGGTATACTCCGCTGCACCGAAGCATTTTCTACGGGCAGATACATACCGCCGTCGCACTTCTGAAGATTGGTAAGTTATCTCTCTTGGGTAGATCCCTGATGAATTTAGGATGCCTTTGATTTTATTTTATCAAATCGTGTCCAGGTGCACCAGTAAAACATAGTGTTAATATTCTGATCTTGACTAAGATGCCATACCAGTCTAAAGATGCATAAAAGTAAATGTGTAATAGTATCTTAACAGGGCAACTCAGTGAAGATCAGTCTTGAAAGCTGTCTAGCCTTAGACTCTCACAAACCTAAATGTGGTTAAGCTATTTGTGGATTATTTCTTGAAGGATTAAAAGTTGACAGCTCAAGCATTGAAGACTCATAGGTAATTTATTTTTAGCTTTTGCCATATTTTATAACATTACATTACTTTATAATTTACTAGCGCCCCACCCTCGCTCGGCATCGGATTATGTGAGTTTTCTGTAATTAATACCCGTACATAAAAAATAACCTACTATACATATAAACCTTCCTCTTGAATCACTCTACCTATTGCTGAAAACTGCATTAAAATCCGTTGCAGTTTAAAAGATCTAAGCAAACACACAGTGGAAGCGACTACATTTTATACTATGAACAGATAATTCATAAGTTAATTTATATGGCCCCTTTGTGGCTATAAGCCTCCTCCTTCTTTCCCATTTTCTGCCCTGGGGAACACGCATCCTGATAGGTAATATGCTGACGCAAAATGCATCCAGCGCGAAACAACTGAGAAAAATCCTTAGACGCGGCATTCAAAAGGTTATCTTATTTCAGGCGTCAACACAGACATAGTAGATAAGGACGACTACAAAGCGCTAGAGCACGCTATGCTGGACCGGCATTACATGTACAAACACATGGGCAAGCAGCCGAGCGAGGCGTACGTGTGGGGCAGCAACTGCAACTACACGCTGGGCACGGGTTCCCAGGAGCCGCGGCATCAGCCCGAACTCCTCGCCTGCTTCAACCGCGCTGGCACTTTCGTTAAACAGGTAGGAATTACGCTACGACTTGGGGACTTGAGACGAGCATACTCTTTTCACATTACCTCTCCTGATGCAGGTGTCCATGGGCAATGGCCGGACTTTACAGGTGACCCGATCGTTTGCCTATTCTAGCATAAAAATAGGAATATAGGCATTCTATCTTAATCCTTAGGGTGGCATTATTTGAAGTTGTTTAAGATTTCAATGGCAAATGTCTATTAGCCATACGCTCATCTGGTCATACGCTGGACTATGTGATGGTTCGTCTTCCCCTCGCCATGAAATAGCAGTCGACTTCTGGGTTTTTTATTGCTTGTGTAATCGGTCACTCTCGGTTGTTAACGCTGCCAAAGTTTTGCCATCTCTAATTAGACTTAAGAGATCTTTTTTTAGACCAGCTTGCTTTTGACCTGTTATCGTATTGTCAATGTTTCGATAGCTCTTATTTACTTGACTGTAACGGCGGCCGGGCTAAAAACAATACCATAGCAGCTCAAATACGATTTGGATTTAACCGTTTAGAATACAGGCCCTGTTATGTCGAAGCACGGGCTCCTGAAAAGCACAATGATATAAGCAAACGCCACCACGATTCCGTACAATAGCAAAATCAGCACTATATAGGTTACGAGAGTCGCATTGTGCTGTATGATAGACTGTCTTAAGGCGTCGAAACATCCGAAGGGAACGTGTTAAGTTACCATAACAGTTTTCATGCCTCGCTGGTTGTCTGTGATACTATTGATATCAAATAGGAGCTTTAGTTTGTGTTGTTATTCTAATTCATAACTTCATTCAACACTTCGACCTGCCCTCGCTTCGCTCAGGTTTAATTGGATTATATATCATCACCTATAGGTATGTAGCATTATATCAGTATAAAGTTTTGAAAATGGGTTCTGTTCTAAAGGTTTCTCCCAACATCCAAACAACACACAACTTTACTGATTTAAAATATCTTCACGGACATATTATTAAAACCTTGTCACTGCTGATTTATGACTATGTATAAGCAATACATTCATACTCCATACTCATTACGCAGTGACATTATTCTAAAAGAAAAGAAAAATCTGACACATAATAAACGTCAAACTGAATATAAAGTCATGTATTTTTAGCGTGTTTTTATTTATTAAAATGCACACCGTCGGTTTGCCGAGGACCTGCCTCGGTTTCACTAACATACTCTTCTTCTTCCTCGGGTTCATCGGTTGTGTTATTTGCGTGTGGTGCGCTATAAACCCCGCCTTCTTCCGCGATGTCAACTTTACAATCACTAAAAGTGACCTAGTCGACAAAATAGCCAACTTTGTCTGTCTAAAGATATGGCTCACCCCTCTGACGACGCTCCTGTTACCTTTCGGCATCGCGTCCATGCTCACTTCATGTTGCGGGCTGCTAGGCGCCGGTTGCAAAGTTAAATGCGCCCTCAAATCCTATATCTTCCTAGTATCCATCGTAACATGCATTTCCTTCTGGATTTTCTTTATAGCATGTGTCTACAATGTTTATTCTGATAACGAAAGCACAAGGCGAACGTTGCGATCGGCGATTCAGACTCATTACGGAAAAGAGAACGACTTCTTCACGTCTTTATGGAACCATTTTATGCTGAACTACGATTGCTGCGGCGTAAACGGCCCCCAAGACTTCAATAACTCTGGTTGGTCGACAGTTAACACTAAAAAATTGTTTCCTGTACAATGCTGTAAACTGCAGAATGTGACACACCTTATACCGGTCTCAAAAGACTGCCAGAATGGCAGTATAGACTCGTATCATAGAATCGGATGTTTCGACGCCTTAAGACAGTCTCTCATACAGCACAAAGCAACTCTCGTAACCTATATAGTGCTGATTTTGCTATCGTACGGAATCGTGGTGGCGTTTGCTTATATCATTATGCGAGGAGAACCCTTAATAGGGCCTGTGGGTGCGGGGGGCTCGTTCATGCAGCCGAAAATCGAAGACCCGATGATGAATCCATCCGAGTCCTCGCTCGAGAACATGATGTTCGCCGAAGAGCCCCCGAAGAAGGTCGTGAGAGTGGTGTCCGTCTCCAACCCGTTTCAAGCGTACAAGTTGACTGACTCTAATTCGCGGTATTCCAATAAAATTAATAAAACGAATAGTAGAAACTATACTGAGTTATTATTTAGCAATAGTTTAATAAGAGCAATGCCACACGAGCCTTGCCGTGCGTTGCGTCGTCGCAACATTCTGTGATTTCAATATAGACCGACGCAAGTGTTTCAACGCAACGTGTGGCATGTCGTTCTAATTTATATCTAGAACAACGCAGCGGGGACTACGCAACGCACAGCCAACGCTTGTGTAGTATCCCTCTAACATGTCCCGGGCGCACTGCGTGTCTAGGAGTTCTTTGTAACGAGAAGTAGGTAACCAATTCAAGCCATGTCTAATAAAATGTTGTTCCTATTATACAATGACGTCAATGACATAGAATTTATTGTACTGGTTACTGTGAGCGCCTGTAGTAGAAGATGGGAGAGTTTTTTTAACTTATCCAGAAGATTCCTCATAAAATACACGCAGAATTAAGATAAAAATATAACGCGTTTTGCATAGAACTTTGACTTTGGAAGACAGTCGGTCGACATTAGCTGTCAAGCTAAGGCATTTAGCCATGATGCAAACACTGCTAACGTTTCTGTTTTCTATCTACACAAGGAGCCTATATGCATAAAGTTAGTAATTTTTCGAAAACCTACAAAGTTTATACGATTTACGTAAGCTGATGACAGATTGCGTCGATTGCTATGTAGAATACATTTTGTTGGGTTTTCGTGAAACTCTAACTTAGTTTCATGCATCTGACGAGACCCCCCCGTGGTGGCCACATAATTAAGAACGGTTTTTCCCCCTATGATTGCCTAAAAATTACTTATTGTGTCGACTGCTATGTAGAATACATTTTATTGGGTTTTCGTGAATCTCTAACTTAGTTTCATGCGTCTGACGAGACCCCCCGTGGTGGGCACATAATTAAGAACGCTTTTTCCCCTTATGATTGCCTAAAAATTACTTATTGTGTCGACTGCTATGTAGAATACATTTTGTTGGGTTTTCGTGAATCTCTAACTTAGTTTTATGCATCTGACGAGACCCCCCGTGGTGGCCACATAATTAAGAACGCCTTTTCCCCATATGATTGCCTAATAATTACTTATCAATTTTGACAACTAATCTAATCATGATGACCAGTTTTAGTTATTTAATCGTTAACTAAAAGACCAAGATTTAAAATTAAGTCCAATTAAAAACTTAGCTTTTATTTTCTAAGGTTTTGGAAAAAAAAGTCTTGAATTCATACAAAGTTCAAATATTTTGTATGGGTCAGTCGTCACTTTATATTGAAGTTCCAATATAATAAAATGTCCTATGTTTTCAACGCAAAAGCATTAAGACCACGAGTTAGCCGCTCTTTTTTCCATGTTTTAGGTTGAATCCTACGATCCTTAACGATATGTTTTGACAATAGTAACGTATAACTTCTTAATCCAGGTAAACCACTTTTTTGACCAATGTTGTGGTTTAACAGAAAAGTTGCAATTATTTGAATTTCTCAACTCTACATCTCACGTTCTTCGAGCGAAAGCACATAGCCATCCCTTGTCATTCTTCTGTGTTCGTGGCAGCAGCATAGCCTCTTAACCGACTACTTTCCGCCTAGGTGTGCCTAGGTAAGTTCCACAGCGTGTGGCTGTGCTCCTCGGGCTCCGCCGAGGGCGAGCCCTGGGTGTGCGGGCAGGCGGGCCGCGCGGGCGCAGCGCCGGCCACCCTGCTGCGCCCGGTGCCGCTGAAGCTGCCCGAGCCCTGCACCTACGTCGCCGTGACCCTGGATGCCACTGTGTTCGTCATGCAGAGTGGGACGGTACGTATAAACACAACTCAAGAGTATTCTTGACCTTGACCTTGACCTTGAAACAATAAATAGTTATTAGTAGTAGCGAGCAATGCCAGTGAGAACATCGCCTTTTTGCGATTGCATCGCTACTGAAAAAAAGGCATCGTGTTCCACCTCCCTAAGGTGACTTATGACTATGAATGACTAGCTCAACATTAACACAATCCACTTCAATGACACGGTTGCCTAGTTGATAGTGACCCTGCCTACAAAGCTAGGCACGGGTATAGCCAAATATTTGTGCGATGAGCAAAGTCTTGGATGTTCTCTTTGTATTTAGGTATTTATTTCTACATACATACATACATAATCTCACGCCTTTATTCCCAGAGTGGGGTAGGCAGAGCTACAGAATTACCAACAACTCTAAAAACTTGTTGATAATTCTGTAACCACATTTTGCACACTTAGGCTAAGATGTTTACCAGTGTATTAGTGACAGGTTGCAAGCCCATCGCCTACAGATGTAGTGCAAAATGATTTTCCTTCGGGAAAACTCGGATCTCAATCGGAATACGATGGCACCCGAACTGTCAATCAATGATTGTATTAAATGAGTGACGTTTTCATGTCCATTAAAATGGAACTTTATTGTTTAGTGTCAAATGACAAATGCTGTCATTTGTCACTTTGTCATTTGACACTAAACAATAAAGTTCCATTTTAATGGACATGAAAACGTCACTCATTTAATACAATCATTGATTGACAGTTCGGGTGCCATCGTATTCCGATTGAGATCCGAGTTTTCCCGAAGGAAAATCATTTTGCACTACATCTGTAACAGTATTATACGCCTTTATTCCCTTAGCCGTCTCTTACGACATCCACAGGAAGATATGGAGTGGCACTATTCTAACCCGGCAACCACACGGTATTTATTTCTCTAGATTAGTAGGTATTTGTAGGTACTGTTGTCACCTTAGGTCCAATGTCAATCTGACATTCTACAACAATAAGGTTGAGTTTCCTAAAAGTTACAAATGACGTGATGACATTGACGACTTCAAGCATATTTTTCTTGAAATGGGTCCCAATTTAACGCTCGAGACAGTACAAGCCTAAAGCTTTAGCGAGTTTGGAATTAGATCAATTCGTGTGAGATTAACTCCTGATATTTATTATTATTGCCTTAAATTCCAGGTGCTCCAATATACCCTGAACAGCAATGACTCCTCGCCATCAGTGACCAAGAGCTCAACCCTCCGGCTGCCCTCGACCAAGCCTCTGATGAAGCTCTCTCAGCCGCTGGGGCTCTGCTCGGGGCGCGGGCACGCGGTCGTGTGGAACACCAGGGCGGTTTACACCTGGGGGGTCAACTGGGGACAGCTCGGGCATTCGCAGGAGGACAAAGTTGTTGCTACACCTAAAAAGGTAAGGCTCACGATTTTTTTACTACTTTGTCTGATGATCAAATGGAAATGGAAAAAACTGGGCAGGAGGAAATGCAGAGAATTCTATTTATAGCAGTTACTACGGCGTTTTATAATTTGGTCAATATGTACAGTCAAGGACTTTAATTGTTAAGCTACTATGGAACCCTGTCGCATAACGTTGATCATTAATTTTAACGTAATTTCTTTCATATGGTTTGACGCTGTCATTATGACAGGGTTCCATAGTGCCTTAACAATTAAAGTCCTTGACTGTACACTCACGAGATTTAATTTGGTACCCACCTTAGTTCCAAAGTTAATCTGACAATCTACAACAATAAAGTTGAGTTTCTTTAAAGGTATGACTTGATATCTCTAATGACATTGACAACTTCAAGGATATTTTTCTTGAAATGGGTCCCAAAGTAATGCTCGTGACCGTACCTACTTGTCAAGTTTCTTTTTTTTAATCTTATCTTTGACAGTCCCGTCCTAGATCCTTGTAAGGACAAATATTTGTTTGATGCCCACGAATATTTTTGTCTGAGTTTTGAAGTTTTCTACGTATTTACGTGTGTAAGGGCCCTGACACATGTCGCCGGTACGGTGCCGTCTACGGTGTCACGGCGCGGCGCCGTTTGTGGCACCATAGAAACTTGTACTGTAAATTCGCGGCGCCGCGCCGTGACACCGTAGACGGCACCGTACCGGCGACATGTGTCCAGGCCCTAAATCGCTGTCGAATGGCAGTGCCTTGAGTTTATTTGGAACAGAGACAATATTCCCTGATCCTTATACGAAGACCGAGTGACTACGTATGCGAAATCTACGGCATCCTCTTGTTTATTTACGGTATTGTGTGGCAGGTGGCAATATCGATGACGAACAGGGACGACGCCGGCATCGAGCTGGTGGGCGCTGGCGACGCCGCCACCGTCCTGACCACCTCCCGCGGCGACGTGTATCTACTACACAAACACATCTGCAAGAAAATCGCTATCAAGTGAGTATACATGTGTGTGTACTAGTA
Organism: Acleris laterana; assembly: GCA_963966035.1. Lineage (NCBI taxonomy): Eukaryota > Metazoa > Arthropoda > Insecta > Lepidoptera > Tortricidae > Acleris > Acleris laterana. The sequence goes on along the minus strand of OZ014454.1, from coordinate 5,172,940 downwards.
AAGCCAATAGGCCTTTATACTTTGGTGTTGATGCACGGGCCTTGTGCACGGTCGGAACGGTCCGGATCGCTTCTACCATAATTTAACCTAACGCCAAGCAAAGGTTCGCATTGTTGTGTTCCAATAAAGGGGTAAGGCGACCGGTACAATCTCCAGCATAGGCATTACATACTTCTCATACTCAGGGTTATAAATGTTTCTAATTTTACAAGCTTTTTCAAGCTAGGTCAGGTCAAATTTGAGCCAGTTCCGATAATAGAATGGGCTGAATTTCGAACCACATGTGAAGCCGGTTTACAGTGCAATATTATGGTATCTAAGAGCTGGTCTGATGAGGGAGTCGGAAGGTGGTGACGGGATCTCCGCTATATTTGACGTAGACCCACCGTGCTGGGACTCGTTAATTTTGTCTTGACAAGGAAATTATGACTATGCTAAAAATAACAGTCGGCACCAAAATCTTGTGGTTTTTTTTTTACAGAAATGTATTTAATTAATAAATTACTTACGTTACAGACAAATAAACCTGCGGCAAGTGTGTGTAGAAGCGAAAGTGAGCGAGCAAGGCGTATATTCGCGCGTCACCGTGCTCCTTCTAACCAACGTCGGGCAGCTGATGCTGTGGCAGGACACTACCAACCGACTCACCAGGTAACAAACGTGGCGCTACGAACTCTATATCGGGTACGATTTGTACAAGGATGGTAATTTAACCACAAATTCAAAAAAGTGGGACGTATCTGTCATCGTCTAGGACTTAAATGTATAAGCCGAAGATAATGCGGTTTCATTTAACTGCGTAAAAAAGTTCTGTTCTTCCAGATAGTATACTGGAAGTTTTTAATTACTACATACATACATTGTCAGTGAGTGAGTGGACGGGTCGGAAGGGGCCGCCCTAGGCGTACTTTTTCGAGTCATATCGGAGAAATGCTGGAAAAGGGCCGAATCTTAAGTATTCGAAACCGACGTGCGTGCATGACTCGATGTATGAATGTGGAAGAAGCGAAAGAATTTTGTCAAGAATGGTCTCTGCCTACCCCTCTGGGAAACAGGCGTGATTTAATATAATGTATACATTGTCATAATTTCAATCTGTTTCCATTCAATTTCAGATGCGTTTTCGGTCTTAGTCACCAGACAATCATAACCGATGTAGCGTTAACTCACGACGCGTTCTATTTCACAACAAAATACGGCGAGGCGTTCATTGGCTACATTTCACGCAAGACCACGCCCACCCAGCCGCAGCCAATCAAGAAGGAGAAAGAGCGGGACAACAACAAGAGCGCTCTGGTCAAGTTTCTTGAGAAGGACGATTGTACGTCAGTTCGGATTGTGAAAATACCGAATGTTCACAGAGCTGTGTCCATTGCTGTGGATAGCGAGGGACTGAATTTTGCTTGTTTACAAGTACGTAAATACTCATTATGTTTACCTGAAAGACGTAACATGTAAGGTAACCTTTTATTGGAAGAGTCAGGACGGAATATTTATTAAACTCTACTAATATATTGATGGATTGCAGATAAAACCAACATGTGGTGTCATTGGCATCCCTGGGCTGTCAGCGACAAGTCTACCGAAACACATGGAAACGCTCATGGAAACAGCGGCGGAAGACGACATGTTGCATGACGTCATATTTAAGGTAAACAAAAATACTACCATAAATAAAGTTTAATTTATATCGTGAAAAATAAATTCCTATTTTGTTATAAAAGGTTGGGACACAACTCTACCCAGCGCACATTTTTGTAATAGCTTCGAGCAGCGAGCACCTTTACAAATTGTACCAGGAGAGCATACCTAACGCAGAGGGCAAACCTGTTGTCACCTTGGAAATGCACCCGGAGGTGTTTGCTAGGATTCTGCGGTATATGTACACTGGGACCTGCGATGTGGCGGAAGAGGGATCGTGCAGCTTGAGAATAAGGAGGGAAGATCTGCCTAATGTAAAGAAGGATAAGGACAAGGATATAGCGGATAAGGATGGGGAGGCTGATTTGGATATCTTAGGTAAGCTTGTTTTATTTTGGTAAGTACACTAAAAACCAACCAGCTTATAGATATTAGTGTAACCCTATAAAACTATAGTATAATGATAATAATGCCAGGACTCTGGAATTATTTTAGTTTTTGCGTTTCGGCCTAATAACTATTATTATTTTGAACTATAAAGTAAAGAACTGGAATGTGTGTTTTTGTATAAAGAATCAACCACACTGAAGCTTAAAAACGCGTGTACTACGTCACGTTTAGTTTTTAACGCGCCTTTTCCGCCGACAGCCGTGGTCCACTACAAAAGAACATAACGTCGGTGCTCTTGCAATACCGCGTAAGTAAAAAAATCATGTAGTTGCAAAATGTACCTTACTGACTTAGGTGCTAAGGTGTACTTTGCACCTTTTTTAATTTGTTAGTTACGTGGTATTGAAGGCGCACTGACGAAATGTAAATAGGTCAATTTACGCTAATTCATCGTCTTTGAAGCTATGGTATGCTGGTGCTTTAATATCAAAAAGCCTTCTTCACCTTGAAATATTTATATTTTTTTAGAAAACACGTCATCAATATCAGCATTTGAAGTGTATCGGTACCAGGAGAGCAAAGTGAAGAGAGGTCGATCCAAGCGCAGCGCCGAGCCGCCGGCGCGCCCCCTCTTCTGCGACCCTGTGCGCCTGGTACAAGCCGCCGCTAAGAGGCTGCACGTCATGGGCCTTCAGAAGCTGCTCGAAAAATATTTGTAAGTCAAATTCAATGAGGATCGATGCAGAAGTTAAGTTATGTCCATCTGGTTAAATGAAAGAAAAGTAGTTGCAGAAAGTTCAATGGACAAAGTTTTGGACCTTCTTTGACCTTTTCAATTTAGTTGCCTAATTCTCAATGGCAATGTCATCTTGTTTTTCCTGTGTGTCTGTAATTTCTAGTTTGATCTCGCAGAGAATCGCCTAGTGATTCAATCACCTTTGTCATTTTGAATTTGTCACAAGGACCCCTATTCTAAGCTTCTATTCAATTTTGCCTTCAATTATATTGCATCGTTATATTAATCGTATTGTTTATGATACGGTCACTTTTACTGATAGTAATAAAATAAAATATTTGGTTGCTAATGACAGTACAGTAATCCCCAAATAAATCCTTTCAGCTACCGAGATGGCAAAATCTACTTAAAAGAAGATTCACCAAAAGACAAAAACCCACCTTTGTACTGGGAACGCAGCAGCTATCCAGAGTTTGTGGATACACACGTGTGCTCTAAAGACGGGGCACTCATACCAGCGCACAAGTGTGTATTAGCCGCACGCCTGGAATACTTCCATGGCATGTTCACCCATTCTTGGACTGAGGTTAGTACCTATCCACTCCTTTACTCTTTGTGTTCCTCTATATTTAAATTCGTGCCTGTAAACCTTCTCCATCCCTCTGAAGTGGGAGCATATCCTCAGTTCTCTCATCATCAAAATCAACTCACGATGTGTTATTTTGTTACAGAGCAAAATATCATCAAAAGTGACCTTGCCAATCAACCACGGCATTCTTCTACCGGTCATAAATTTCCTTTACACCGATTCGTGTCCTGAAGTTCAAAATTCTGACAGCATTGATTTCATATGCAGCATGCTGATAGTCGCCGATCAGCTGTTCATCAGTCGACTTAGAGAGATGTGCGAAGTCGCCCTATCGCAACTCGTTACGCTGAGGAATTGCGCAGAGCTCTGCCAGTTCGCGCACACGTATAACGCAACACAACTGAAGCAATTATGCATGGAATTCATATCGCTTAACATAAGCAGCCTTCTTGAAAGCAAGGCCCTAGAACACCTAGAAGAAGAACTATTAGAAGACATCTCAAAATATTACTGCGGATACAACCCTATCATGTCATCAAGGATCATCACACCATTTTTCAACGCTCCTGATGATGAGGTCATCAATGATTATGCTAAAAACTGCCCTGTAGATCTTGGGTTGACTGATGAAGACTTGAAGAAAGACGATGGTGTCGTCGAAATGATCAAGAAGAGGAAATCTAAGAAGATTGAGTACACTGAGAGTGAGAAAAGTAGAATGCGATACGAATCTGTCAGTTCTGTGACGTCATTAGATCTGTCTAACGAGACCACGGGAGACGTTACGTTATCCCTTAGTAAAATATCTTTAGAGACTGAAAAATCGTCAAAAGAGAAGAAAGATAAATGGATCGAAGTGCCTTCGGCGCAGCAAAAGCAGCAGAAATTAGTCCAAGCGAGACTGAAAGCGCTCAATAGCGCTAAAGATATACTGAATGAAACTCCTTTTGAATCTTTTACAAAACTAACTAAGAACAATTCCTCTAGTGCCATAAATACTGAAAGTGTCCCTGGTTCTTCTCGCATGTCCGAGTCGCCGAAAGAATCGCCGATAGCCGAAACTGCGTGGGGATCTCCAGGGAACCTTGTTATCAACCATATAGGGCCGAAGCTCTCTCAGAAACAAAGAAAGAAGCTGGCTATGCAGGGCAATGAGCAGTCTCCTCAGAATCTGAGCCAGTATCTAGATAGGAAGGTGATCGAGAGTCCACCGGACAGGCCGAAGAACCCTTGGAAGATAGTGGAGGTGCCGGTCGCCTGCAGCAGCCCTAAACAGGCGAAGGCGATGGAGTTCAACCAGATCCTTGCGGACCAGAAGAAGCAGAAGGATGACTCCTCAAGGATCATGACAAAGCCGTTGATTTTAACTCAGGTAATTGAAAAGGAATTTATTACATGCAAATTGCCAAAGATATAAATAAAATACTATTTTGACTCATAGTCACATATTTTCGTCAAATTGATCATGAATCTTTATAAAAATACAGGACGGGTGCGAAATTTAAATCAATTTACCTCACTTGGTAGAAAAGAAAATATTACTTTATTTATTGCCTATTATTAAGTAGGTAGTACTTGTGGCACAATTTCCAAAATTTATTTAAGTGTGCCAACTTTTGAGACTACCACATTGGTTTTGAGCAAAATCTTTTCAGGACGAACTGCCAAATTAGTTGAATGAAAAATGAGGAATCTTATAGTGGCTTAGAATTATTTCAAATGTGTTGATATTTTGGAATGAGGGTGTAATTCAATAAATTACTATGTTATTAAGGATTAGATATCAAGTTTTGAATCACAAGTTATAGCTATTTTTAGCAAGCAAGGTAGCGTTCGTTACCATTATCATTCAAACCTTCACAACTCCTAAATTAGTTAACATATTATTGGAAAGTCAGAACCGTTGATGACCTAAGCGTAAGGAAACAAAATATTTTTACTTTCATGTTCAAAATTTATGTTTTCACCTGGTATAGAAGGGCTTTCTTATCCCTTAATATTTACGTCAAGTTCTGGGACAACACTGTTCACGCACTATGGCTTACAGCTTAATCTTAAAATTCATAAACCACAAACACACAAGTGTTACTGGTACTCGTTATCTGCTAGAAGCCGTAATGTAGGCCAAAATAAGATATCCCAGTTTCGAAGATATCTTACGCATACCATAGGCTATAGTCTATACTTTTAGGTATTTAAAAAAATGTAAACATTCCAAACCACGTGACATTGTTACAGCCAATCAAAACTGTCTTATCGAACTTTGACGTACGACGACTTTGACGTCAGCCAATAGAAACAGAACGCTGACTGCTTCTATTGGCTGACGAACTATATCACGCGGTTGTTTTGTTTACATTTTTTTAAATGCCTAAAAGTATAGACTATACATAAGAACTATTAGGGTGCGTCATAGTCCGTCATGCTTCCCGCCTGTAGGATGACTTCAACAGTTTTGTTCAGTAACTTGCATTTTCAAATGATTTTCGGTTCCAGCTGGAAGACAAAGCCATAGAAGACCTGGAAAGGTTCTACAACGTGCACGAACAGGACGACGAGCTGATCACAGTGCGGCGCATCGAGCTGCAGGTCTCATCGCCGCAGTGGATCCACACTGCCCCAAAGTGATACTCTGTGCTATTTTAAATATTTATACTCTATGTATGTGTGACTTTACAATATTTTTGACAAATAAATATCAAATGACTATGAGTTAATTGGTGGTTTGATTTGGGGCCTTGCATCATCATCGGCCTATGTCAGTCCACTGCTGGACGTAAGCCTCACCTAATGTGCGTAATTTCACCCTTGACCTGCCTCATCCAACATCTGCCAGCAGCTTCTTTTGTGTGGCTTTAATGTAGTATTTTTAGGTTTCTTCCCCTCTTCAACTCATTGTAAGCTAAACTGCTAAGCCCTCTAGGGCTCTCTATTCCACTTGGTAAAACCATAATAATAGTGGCAATGTAAGGATACTCTTATTTAAAAAACAATATGATAGCCTGTTGAAAGCAATTGGTTTTTACCATATAGAGTGAAGTCCCCGGACGTAGCAATCCAAGAGAGTGAAATCCCCAAAAGTGCAAGTAAGTTGATTGATTGATTATCAATGTGAAATTGAGTAAAATTCTTGAATGCATTCTATTTCTAATCGTCTAGTCTAGTCCAGTGTATTTAAATTTGTGGAATGTAAAATTTTATTATCACGGGAGTTATTTTTGAATATTACAATTACATTTCAGACTTGATAAAATATTAGTTTTACACACGTAAAGAAATAGGGTAAATTATCTATTACTGGCTGCGCCCCAGTAACCTGTCACTCAATAATATTGTGTATATAAAATTGGTGGCTAGTAATTAAATGTCAGTTTCTTAAATGGCCACTTATTGACGATTCATCCTACAACTATAACCACTCATCATCATATCAGCTGAAAGATCTCCACTGGGTGTTGGACATAGGCCTTCCCCAAGGATCTCTACGATGACCAGTTTTGTGCTACTCACATCCATCAAACTGAGGGCTGTAGGAGGAGAAAAATTTTGAGAGGTGGCTGTGGACGAGAAAGCTGTGTTGGCAGGCTGACAATGGATGGGCATAGGTCTAAGTAAGTTAGTTAATCATATTAACTGTATATCACTATCATTATTTTATTCATACAAGGGTCAGGTTCAAAAGATTTGCTTATTTCTAAAATACCAGTGAGGGTATAGAAGTTGCTTAACGCTAATGTAAATGATTGTCGAACACTGTCAAAATGTATTGATTTGACAAAAGCATTTTCATTAGATGTTTCATAACAATAATGTTCTTCCAATGCATCTTGTCTAAGGCCCCGATTGCCAGAAAAGTTTTCATTAAATGCGATATGATAATGAGTCGCTAGTTTACCAATGATACAGAAATAAATTTTTTAATCTATATTAACATTATTACAAACTATTTATTCACATTCTGAAACAAAACACTTTACAATATCCTCGAAATATGGCAAAACCACAACTAGTTACTATTTCTTAGGAGGAAAAGATTTCAAGAGTTGGTTCATCTGCCTATGTGTTAACTTCTTTTCTCCTGGTACTAAAATACCCTTCTTTCCGTGTTCTCTTTGACTGGACATCCTCTGGTTATAATCCTGGTAACAGCCTTGGAATTCTGTGATCTCTTTCAAACATTGTTGCTGGTCGAATTCTTTCTTTTTAAAGCATGCAAACATAACAGCCAACTCTTGCATACAAGCAGCTTCTTTCAACTTGTCGCTTTTTCCTGATACAGTTTTCTTGAGCTCTAAGGGCAAGAGCATTTGAAATGGAACAGGTTCCCGTTGGTACCTCCTTGCACTTTTGCCGGTAGGAGCCGTGAAAAGCAAAGGTCCTAGTCGCATCTTGAAGATATTTGAATTCAATTTCAATGATATAGATATAGTAAAAATAAACAATTCAATTCAATATTGCTAAATTGTAGGTTAAGTCTTATGTCATATCATATGTCAATGTCATATTACCAGGCCTCTATTCTAATGTAACTGGAGATGAAGCTGTCCTTAATAAATTTTCGGGGAAAATAGAAAAATAAAAATAAAACATTTTTTTTACCTCGTATGGCCCAACGTTCTAAATTTAGGACATTTGTCAAAGTGACTTTTGACTTGAGTTGACCTATACAAGATTCTTTTTCGAACTAACGAAATTAGCGTGGGTGGTGGGTTTGGATGGTTTGAATTTGACCTCGTAAGGTGAGGGTAGAAAAAATGTAACTTTAATTTTAGCTGCTAGGAGAAGTCGGGTGTCGAGCCAAACATATTTTCGTTATATCTCGCATGTAATTTCATCTCGATGGAACGAGAATAAGGGGCAGCCCGGACAATATTTCGTTCGGAAACTGAACGCTCTTTTTTAACCCTTAACTAAAAGGGGAATATTAAAATCTGGTAATAGATATAGATGTAGATATATATATATGTAAATAGAAAATGTAAAATAAATTGAGACTAGAATCCTTAGTTATTTAAAAAAGAAACTGTTATAGTAGTAGAGGGTTAAATTGTTTTTCTTTTATTTGACCGTCTACTGCTATAGAATGAGTGAATGAAACATTTATTCGGCTATAGCAGATTACAAATACAATAAAAATATTAATTAAGAAAAAAAATACTTAAACTATTTCTAGAACAAAAACAAAAATTAATGCGCTAATTATACTAAAGCCAAAAAGGCTAACCAACTCAGCTTGTATAGCTTGCCTCAGCGCTGATTTTCAGCTGGAACCTGAGATAGAGGTAGATAGATAACATAATTATTTATATCAAACATAAACAATTAAACTAGAACAAGGAAAACCAAAAGAAAGCCAAAAATTACAAGTAAAAATTAATTAAAAAGTACTTATATCTAAAAAATTACCTACAACTGTAGCAGTTTATAGCAAGAGGAGCTCAAACCGTTAAAACAGTTTATTTTTTATTTAGTTTGTGTTTTGTGAATAGAATAAGTACAAGCATCATACTATGAAATGAACAGAAGACGTAGGGTTGACCATGTTTTACCCGGTTGTTTTAACCTAAATGGATGCTGGATTTTAACTTAGGAAGTGTCTCTAAATTCGTCTTGGTTGTGGGAGTGACAGTCTATATTATTTTAATCAAAGTAGTCAAAGTACCTTATGAGAGCGGTTTAACGAATATCAAAAAATTAAGTCGGAAAAAAAATAAAAAAATGGAGCTATGCTTTTTATCAGACTTGTTAACTATGGAATTCATACCAAGCTAGAAAGAGATATGCTTATAGATTTTCATTAGTTCTTTTGTGGGTCGTCACAACGTCATCCATCACCAGATTCATTATTGTAAAAATGTTAGTAAAATTGTATTTGAAGTTTTATAAGGAGGTATATATTAGATATTTCACAAATTGAACTTGAACTGTAACAATTACAAGGTATTTAATCTAAGGTTTAAAATGTATAATCTATTTTTAGACCACTTGATGTCGAGCTGAAATGATGCATAAGTACCTAATGTAAGTTAGTATATGTAAGTTGGATGACAAATGTATTAAGTAGGTAAGTATAATGATTATATTAGAAGGTAGCCGCGAGATGATGATGATGAGATGTAAGTACCTACTTACAGTCAAAGGCAATGATATCTATTTGCCTTAACGCTGGTACAATATCGATAGTGACTGTAGGTACCTACGTATACCTACTAATAAACAGGTTCTAGCTACCCAACAAGTTAAGTAAATATTAGAGTCACGATTGTTAAATACTTTGCCATTCGTCATTACCTACTTTAACATTTCGGTAGTAGGTAAGTATCGATCATCAATCTATATACCTACCTAGGAACGTGAAATAAATTATAATTTATAATAAGTAGGTAATTTATTATCTTAAGTACACAGACTACCTACCTACGAAATAAACTGTGGAATCGAAAGAGAACTCAATTACTTACTAATAACTAGGTATATTTGATGGGGTCCTACCCTTCGACCCTGTGAAATCTTTTGTGCAGTTTCTGAACTTGGTGTATCTAAAGGACAGGGAAGAAGTCAACCCAGACACATTGCACAACCATGAAGTTTCACCTTCTAGTACCCGGTGGCTACCGAGGGATTCGTTGTCAAAAAGTACTTCATTATTGTCTTAAGACACTAATAACTAGTATTTTGTTTTTTTCCTATATGTATCGGGTTTGATAATGTTGACAGCCAATAAACTATGCCGTTATTAGTATTTCTTCTCACAAAACAAGAAAGTATAGGTAATTATTTTAACCGCTGTCATCATTATTCAGAAACTTCATGGTTGTGAAATGTGTCAGGATTAACTTCTTATGTGCCTAGTGTATGTCCTCTCCCACAATTCTCTAAACCATTTCTAAGCACTTTCAGTCTTTGCCAGGCTAGGATGTCACAACATATCTGTTTGATATTCACAAACGTGTAGTCATAGTTTTAACTTGGCCAAAACATTTAAAGGAATCTTATATAAATATCAGGTCAGGAGAGGCAATGTCACACCAATCGACCTAGTCCTAAACTAAGCTCTATGCTTGTACTATGGGTACCTACTAGACAATGATATAAATACTTATATAGAGAAATATATATTTAAATAAATAGAAAACATCCATGACTCAGGAACAAATACTCGCGCTCATCACACAAATATCTGCCCTTACTGGGATTGGAACCCAGGACCACTAACAAAATTTTTCAACCCCCATTCAAATATTTATAAAATTAATTTCATTTTTTTTTTACTAAAATGAGATGCGAGCAAGTCACCAAACGAACGCCAAATTACAAGTTGAAGCATTTGCACCTAGTTGCTGAGAAAACCTGCTGTGACATACAGACTGACAGACAGACAACGAAGTCTCACCATAAGGGTTCCTTTTTTACGATTTCGGCACGGAACCCCAAAAATGATTGATTAAAAATATGTAGGTAATCATGGGCCTTGTTGCCCGAAATAAAATGTTATTATTCTTTTTTATTCTATTAGACCCGGCGGATATGAGAATAATTCCGTTAGCAGCGTATACGGATACTTAGGTACTCGTACCTACCTTAAAGTTAGGAAAACGAAAGACTTAACTTAACCCTTCTTTGCATGAAAATGAAAAAAGTCGTGAACTCAAAGCCTATTTGATTTTGAATACGCATAAAAAAATTATACTTACACGAAATAATACAAACAGTTAGTATTATGTTATGATGGAAATTTCCATCACCATGCAAAGAAGGGTTAAAGTAGGTAGCATTGTTCTAATCTTTACGATCTATGATCCCTACCATAATACCACTTATAATATAACTACTTAGACATTAGAAACGTTGTCACCTATCAATTTACTATTTAATAACCGAATGAAACTTATATGAATTTTATTTATTGCCAGCTTAATGTGCTATCACGTTATAATAAACCCGTGATAGCGATAAAACTGTATATAAAAACCTTTGCGAATTCTTTAAAATCATAGTCAGTTCGCTGATTTGGGCTTAAACGTAAGTATTTCTTTTCTAATACATTCTGAAGTGTTTATTAAATATTTTTTATTCCCGAATCCTAAGTAACTCTTGACTGGATTTGTTATAAAACCACGTCCTATTAAGTCCCTTACCATTTTTCAGAACCATCACCATGCAATACCTGATCGTCCTCTCCCTCATCGCCGCCGTGGCCTCGGCCGGCTACCTGAAGCCGACGGTCGCCAGCGGCGAGCTGGCGCAGATCCAGGAGATCATCCAGGCCATCAACAGCCCCAGCACTGACCCCGCCACCGCCGCCGCCCTCGAGCAGATGCTCTTCGAGACCCTCGGCGTCACCCAGCAGCCCTCGCCCGTCGACATCAGCCCCGTCCTGATCGACTTCCCCGTGCCCGTCGACGTGCTACCCGCGCCCGAGACCCCCGCCGTGGTCGCCGAGCCCGCACCCGTGCCCGCGCCCGAGACCCCCGCCGTGGTCGCCGAGCCCGCGCCCGTCGCCGTCGCGAGCAGCCCTCTCGTCCAGATCATCGTGAACGTGAACTCCGCCGCCGCCAGCGAGGTCGCCGAGGCCCCCGTCGTGGCCGCCCCCGCCCCCGTGCCCGCGCCCGTCGTGGACGTCAGCCCCGTGATCGTGGTCGAGGAGGCCCAGAACCTCCCCATCGCCGTGCCCGAGCCCGTGCAGGTCGTTGAGGTCGCCCCCACCCCCGTGCTGGTCGTCGACGCCGCCCCCGAGCCCGTCCTCGTCGGCGAGATCGTCATCCCCGTCGCGCCCGTCGTCACTCTCCCCGACACCCTCAACTAAGCTAAACCTGTCACTAACTCAGCCAAGGTTGTGTCTATAAACTGTTCAATCATGAGATGCAATTTTTATACCGATTAAGTTTTGAAAAAGTTGTGGTCTATAAACTGTTTGAACATGAGGTACAATAAATTTGATTCTTAAATATTATATTTTATTTTTAAGGCTACTTTAACAAATTAAAATGCGTGTTAACATTGGACATTGGGAACACAAATAGGAGTCTAAATACATTTTTTTATACCTGTAAGAAAGGTCCTCCAGGAACAACGCAGGAACTGAATTTGATGGGGATGAACGTCCCACCAATAAAGAGAGATTCGATTGTAAACAGATGATGCGTGTATTCATCAGTCTTAACTGTTATTAAGAGCACTTCACTGAGCGTATAGTTCTCCCAGCAGCGTCCGAATCGTGCGCTATCACACTTGCAATCGCAACTGACAGTTGGTTTATTTTGTCACTCGTTTTCATAGTAAACTAAGGTTACCCAGATTACCGATCCCCGTTAAGAAACTGTTAGTACCTACTTGATTTTTTGCTGGATTAAAATTCGAAGAGGCCATGCCTTTTTTATTTTTGCCAAAAAAAGGGTAGGTAATGTGTCATTCTGCAGCCGAGCACAGGCAGACGGCAACAGCAACATTTTGAAAATTACAGTTAGAGAAGAATAAACAGTCTAAGTTTTTTTTTTTCGATTTTTGCTTATTTTAAAAAGTAGAGAAATATAGCTGGTGCAAAGTTCATTATCTAGTCTGGCTTCTATGCTATTCTTATTCCATGGGGTATGATTTGAACGATTTATTTCACTATATTCTAGCAATACCTACCGGATAAAATGACGTTCTTCTTCTGCTTCGTTGGGCAATTTTTTATTTGAGCTTTATATAGGGTGTATTTGACCTTGGGGCTTTAAATGCAACGATTCTACTCCTCAAATCCTGCTTCTTTTGTTCTACAACTTTAAAATACGACATTGTTAATTTCTCATTTGTTATAGTGTCATATAAAATGAATAGTATTTTCAATGCACGACGTCCGTTGTCGTTAAACTCGTTACATCAAAACGAAAAACAGGTACGCCCCGCCCCGGTAGTACAGTCAACAGCATAAATATGTGATCATTTATGTGCCTTGTCGCTTTCAATCGTTTCACAATTTTGTCAAACAGTTTTTGTTTGATAAAACATGGATAAAACACGACGTTGAAGTGGATACATAAATGATCACTTATTTATACTGTTGACTGTACCTACCAAGAAACACGGGTGATAGTATCTTAACGTTTTCAATTCACTGATTTGACTAGTTTAATGCCGTGTAACTCACTGAAAATTAAGTTATATTCAAAATCGTAGGGCACCCGTATAGCCTATGACACTCACAAATAACGTGGCTTGGCTTTCTATTGGTAAAAGAATTTTCAAAATCGATACCGTAGATACAAAGATTACCCCTTCCAACGTCACAAACTTTACCACTTTATAATATTAGTATTAGATTTGTATTAGTATTAGTATATTAGTAATTACTATTAGTGTTCGTATAGACTGCGCGTAATGTAACTTTATTTGACTGGGTGCGGATACGTTCGCAAGCAACCGTACGGTGCCGGTCGTGTACGTCGACATCCAGTCGACCGCGAACGGCTGTTACCGTATGCGTCGACATGCTGCCGGACACGATCGGTTACCACCGCATCCGTTCGGATTCTTTCTAATCCGATCCGTTGCGGGCCGTTAGGTGGAAATAGTTGTTTTACTGGTTTAAAATAAATGGGGGGCCACACAGGGCATGGGTACCTGTCTTAGGCTCTTTAAAGTGTAACGGCCGCACTCAGAGTCAGTTAATGACGATGAGTTTGTTCCTTAGTGACGATCAAAAGTTTGAAAAAGGAACGAGTAGTTGTCTCTGACGCGACGTACGGCTTTTAGACAGACACCGTAAATACCATTTCTATAAATTATTTCGAACTAGGTTTAGTGTCTTAGGCTCTTAGAACATACACTTTGGTGCTTCCAAAAATCGTTAGATTTATTGCCTAAAACCTATGGTCATTGGGGTGGAAACGTTTTGGAGAATCGACCAAGTAACCGACGGTGCCTTGTTGGTAGACCCCCCATAAGATAAATAAATATATATCACGGAACGATCTCGCACAAATTGACCTAGTCCCAAACTTAGCTTTAGGCTTGTACTATTGGTACTTGACAACGATATAAATACTTGTAAGTATAGAGAAATAAATACATACACAGAAAACCTCCATGACTCAGAAACAGATACTCAAGATCATTATTACACAAATATTTGCCCATACCGGGAGTCGAACCCGGAACCGCTAATCTTCGTAGGCAAAGCCACTACCAACTAGGCTACTAACGCGTCGTCTAAGACGGACCGACTGGGTATATATATATGTTATGCCCCTGAGCACGGCACGAGCCCAGAATAAATAAATAAAATAAATAATAATGATTAATTAATATCAGGGGACAATCTCACACAAATTGACTTAGCCCCAAACTAAGCTCTAGGCTTGTACTATGGCTACTAGGCAACGATAAACTTACTTATATATATGTATTACACCCAAGAGTCAGGATCAAATACTCGCGCTTACACACAAATTTACCCGTACCGGGGATCGAACCTGGGACCGCTAGCTTCGTAGCCAGGATCACTACCGACTAGGCAACCGCGTCGTCAAGGATACTGCAGTGGCATCCTCCCTGCCGTAAGCGGCTAAAAAGAGGCCTGTTGTGGGCGAAAGCGACCCGGGGCGTTGTGTAATAGTAAAAACCGGGCAAGAGCATGTCGGACCATGCTCAGTGTAGGGTTCCGAAGCCGTAACGACAAACACAAAAAACTATCTCAAAAATCAACATTATGAAACAATTTTCTATTTAAAGTTATTTGGCGCTGTCTTAGATGATTTGTAGTAGGTATAAACCCGTTAATCACCTGTATCTCAGGAACTAATCATGTCTACTTAGCCGTGATAGTTTTCCTTTAAAATTCGTTATATGCGCTTTCGTTGAAGATTTTTTTCAGATTTTTAGTACTTGTAGTTTTGGCTGTAGGGGGGGGGGACACTTGACTCTAACAAAAAATAGCGCTTTAAAGCTTAATATTTCATAAACGGATCCCTTAATCGAAAAATTGTTTTCATAAACCCGCATTTATTATTATTATTTTTGAAAGACCTATCCAACGACACCCCACACTATGGGGTAGGCAAGAAAAAAAAAAGACATCCCCACGTTACGTGTAGGGGAGGTGCATTAAAAAAAAATATTTTTTAAAATTTTATTTTACCACTTTGTTGGCGTGACTAATATGTACATTCATGCCAAATTACAGCTTTCTAGTACTATGAGTCTCTGAGCTAGACTGGGGACGGACGGACGGACGGACGGACGGACATGGCGAAACTATAAGGGTTCCTAGTTTGACTACGGAACCCTAAAAAATGGTTGTATTGTGTATCCCAAGGGACCTGGGAAGTGCACAAACAAGGTGTAGGAGGTTCCAGCGCCGGTCCTATGGAGCTCCCAAAGCCTCCAACAAGCACCCGCTGGCCACCGGGCCCTCGCCAAGACCCTGGGTCTTGCAAAAGATTTCCCCCACAATAGCAAAATATATGAGTAGCACAGCACCGAGGTATTGAGGTTACCAGTTGGACACCGCTTCTGTACATATTTTTTTAAGTTATATTGTTCTGGTTTTTCCTTTGGTACAATTAAATGCAAATTTACATACATACCTACTAGTGTTTCAGGCGTAGTGATCATGATAATTATATGTAATTTTGGGATAAGTATAATTAAAAAAGAAATGAAATGGCATCACTGTAGTACCTCATGTTGTTTTCTCTGTGCAATATGACAAGCGGCTCCGCGGGTCCAGCGCCCTATTCTAGACGGTAAAATCCAAATCGTATTTCGCATCTTTAGAATTATAGTGACCTAATTAGCAAATTTTGGATTTCGAGTTAGGTCTCTACAGTAATAAACTTATGACTCGAAGTCGAACGCTGAAAATTTTGAATTAGGTCACTATAATTCTAAAGGAGCGATTTGTCCTGTCATGGTATTGTCACAGTGTAAAGAGTAACTAACAGTGGGCCGACGCCTTTGATGTTTGCGTAAATGCCGACGCCGCACAAGGCCACAGTAATTACCTAGGGTTGTCAAAAACTACACAACTGCCCAAAAAAAGAGGGTAATGGTTTTAGGTTTAAAGTATGTATGTACGTTTCTTTGTTCCGCCATAAATTATGTTCATCATCTTGGATTTCAACATGGATGTCATTTTCGTAATCAGCACCCCGAGGAACCTCGAAGATGACACCCATATCGATTTTTAAGAAAAAATAACGTCCGCCATCTTTGATTTCAACATGGATATCTTTTTCGTAATCAGCACCCCCATTATTATTTATAAAAGTCATGTCCGCCATTTTAAATCTGAAAATGGATGTAATTTTTTTGTTTGAGAAAAGTTTAAATTTTTGCTGGCAGGCGTCACGCTTTTACATCCGCCATTTTGTTTACGTTGGCATGACATGACAAAAATGTTGTAAATTAAGCACTATAAAATAATATATTTACCTTTCTTCTGAATGTGGAAATTGATAATATCGCAGATCTTTATTTGTGCGAGATGATGAATTGCATTCTCGCACAGCACATGTCGTATGCACCATTTTTTATTCTAAACACATCAAAATACTACACACGACACGCAGTAGCCCTGAAAGATATGTCCCGAGCTACTAACAATGGCGACGTATGCAGCTCGGGCTCGCCCTACCCGCCCCTCGCCCCTCACACCCCGCACGATTGCCCTGTCTAGACGGCTTCGTCGAACGACTGTATTGGTTTATAGACTGTGGTATTGTTTACCGCCATTACTGTCAACTAAATAATTAAAGGTGGTACAAAACGATAACAGATCAAAAACGATACGGTTTTTATAGCTATACGTGTCAAAAACAAGGACCGGAACCGGTATCCGTTAAAATACACTTTTGATGGGGTATTCGATAGGCTTGTTTTTAAAAACCCCATCAGTGCGGCAAGCGTATCGTCGGCTAGCCGTAATAAAAGGCTAATCAATTGAAACGATTGATTCGGCTTTTCGCTTGCAGACTTACCGGTATCAAAAACCCTTAAAACGCTTGCCGCTTTTAAAGAGGTTTTGAAAGATGTCAAGCTATTTCAATCTATGCGCCTAATTCCTACGACTTATTATTGCATAACTTAACAATAGAAAGGCTAGCAGTCGGTAGGCGCAAGCGGCGAGACGAGCTGCACATGATCGCCACGACAAACAATAGTAAACCTTAAGCCGTTGCCATTCACGCAAAATCTTCAATATTTTATTTGTATTTTATACTTTGTTTTGATTTTTGAACAGTAAGTAATAAATTTGTGAGCGAGCGAGTTAGATTCCGGTGACTTCGGTCGATTTCGGGCTGTTCGGCAAATCGGCACACGGCCGGCACGGGGTGTTTGTTTACCTATTAACGTAATGTTATTCATTGTTTCGTCATTTGTAATGCAAGCCTCTCGCTCAAGTTCAAGTACTTAACATAAAAGTGGTCAGTGATAAACTGATAAAGTTTAAAGTGTGATAGGGTAAGCGTACCAGTGAATGAACAGTGCTAGTGAATGAACAAAATGAGCCGTTTTTCGTAAATCAAGGGTTCTTTTAATTTCTACCCTACAAAGTATTTTTTTTTGATTGGCATCTTTACTAGTAACATCATGGTAACATTAAATTCAACTCAGTTGCTTTAGTTGAACCATGGCGGACATCTAAAGTTGACGTGTCGCAGACGTGTTTTCGTTGTATGGGGCAGTAGTTAGCAGACGGGTAAGTTATCTTGTGTTTGAAGTGATATTGTTCTTATTCCACACAACTGAGATCCGTAGTGTGTGTTTATTTTAAGTCTTAAGGATATATTTTTTCTATTTACAAGCCATATCAAGTGTTTTTGTTTCAAATTGCCATTTTTGGCCAAATGTTTTATAACTGGATCACAGAAACCACTAAAACTAATGAATGAACGACGGTGTTCATTTACTAGAACCGCGTGAATTACTTATTTTACAGTATTGTGAGTTTTCGTTGTTCTATTAGAGTTTCTTTTTCAGAAACATAGCTGTTAGTGGCTTGTCCTTCATGTGGCCAGTATTCGAACAAACTCTTAAATGCTTAAAATGTTCGTTCATTTACTGGTTTATTATTTCCAGTAAATAAACTACCACCAATGTGACTGGTTCATTTATTGGCTTAGCATAAAATTTAAGAGCCAGTTATTGAACTATCGTTATTTGAAAATAACCTATTATACCTACAGCGTTTTCAGGCGGGAAAGTTGCACGTCAATCAACACTAAGTAGTAAAATAACATTTTTATAAATCAATTTAAAAGAAGGATAAAACATAATCAACAATTAAACATTGTTCATTCACTGGTTTCATTTGTTCATTTGCTGGTGTTTCTATGTTCAATCACTGGTGTTTTGGAGTGTTTGCGGCTTAAAATAGCTATAACTTAAAATTAAGCAATGTTATTGTAAAACAAACGTTATAGAAGCAAACTAGTATACTTGATTGATTGATAACGACATTTATATTTGTTGGTAACAACTTCCATTTTATTAAAAAAAATATTTAAAGACGAAATTCTCCTTAAGGGTTCATTCACTGTTACGTTTACCCTACCATCCAATATGGCTCCAATAAAAAAGGACGCCGTGCATCGATATTTTAAATATGATAAATCATCTAACACGAGCACCTGTGAACTATGCCAGAATAAATTAAAGGTACGTACCTACCTATATCATATTTACTCATCCTATTAACACAGAACAGATAGATACTTATCTGTGATGTGCTATTAATTTAAAATACTAATTCTTGGACATAAATCAGAAGGTAAGTAGAGTACCTATACCTATGTAAGTAAATGTTAATCGAAAACCTTTATTTAAATTAAATAATCAAGTTGTCAAAAAACTAAGTTATTAATGTTATTCTTATACATATGGTAAAAGGTAGTTCGAAGTATGGTAGTTAGAATCTCAAATAGGTATATCCTACTAATATTATAAATGCGAAAGTTTGTGTGTGTGTGTGTGTGTGTGTGTGTATGTTGCTCCTTCACGCTGCAACGGGTGGACGGATTTGGATGAAATTTGGAGTGATGATAGCTTATACCTTATACCCTGGATTAACACAGGCTACTTTTTATCCCGGAAAATGGGCCAGTTCCCGAGGGAGCAGCGATAAACGACTTCTACGCGGACGGAGTCGCCGGCGAAAGCTAGTACTTTTTATAATTTTAAGGTAAATAGGTTTGAAGTTATTTAAGAAAATAGGTGAAGATTAACCATTCCCCCTTATCTCCGAAACTACTGGGTACGGGGCCTAAAATTTTGAAAAAAATATAGAAAAATATTACTCCTTTATATTACAGGAAAACCTATAAGAAGTCTACTATTATAGTTTGCCTCATTTGGGTTCGTTCCAATGTCCAGTAACATAAATAAACTAATACCCACAAAGAACTCGTGTCAGTTTATTTTATACTGGACTTTATTTTTCGCTTCGTTTACGGAACCCCCGGGCCACTTTGACGCGAGTAACGCGAGTTTATTATTTACTAGCTTCTGCCCGCGACTTCGTCCGCTTAGATTTCGATTATCGTTATGCCCTCGAGAACTTTAAAATTTTCCGTGATGAAAAGTAACCTATGAGTTAATCCAGGGTATAAGCTATCTCCATTCCAAATTTCATCGAAATTACACACACGCACACACACACACACACACACACACACACACACACACACACACACACACACACACACACACACACACACACACACACACACACACACACACACACAAACTCTCGCTTTTATAATATTAGTAGGATATATATATTTATTTTATATTATTATTTATATTATTTTATTTTATAATGTAATAAGACCATAATTATTATATAAAACCTAAACTTTAACAATTCAACAATACGTTATACAGTGTCGCCCGAATGCGCTGGTGAGAAAGAGACCACAATCAGGATTAACCCAACCCTATTGATACGCTGTTTATTCAAGCTGCCAACACCTTGTCGGACAACAAGCGCAATGGAAGCGGTAACCTTATTCGAAAAGGTAGTCCTAACGATACGGCAACACAATCGATCTATCCGTTGTACGGTTAGCCAATGTGTAGGCTTTTGAATCGAAAGCGCTAAGCGAATGAAGGGGTTTTCCGGTCCTTGGTCAAAAAGTGACGGATGTTTATCCACATATTTGTCACGCGTTA